>OY735212.1:305000-417500 GCA_963457665.1 Thysanoteuthis rhombus | reverse complement strand
TATCATTGATGTATCAAAAGTTGAGATATTTACTTGAAAAATATTTCTGCTAAATCTTTATCAAAACAAAAAGCCTAGTTGTAGCAGTGGATGACAAAATCTTTTTCTAAAATAAACTGAACAATTGCCTACTACTATTTAGTTGTAAACTGGACCAATTTCTCTTCAAACTAAACCTTTTTAAAATAGGGAGAACCATAAAGAAATGTAATTGAGGTAGAGAAATTTTTTCAAATATTCTAAAATCAAACGAACGAAAACAGCAGTCATTAAAAAATAAATAAAACAAAATCGTTTTAGTAAATGTGCGATATCTGGATATCCGTTTGACCAATGGCCTTGGATTCCAACATGACCTCATTCAATCTTTCAGGGGTTTCTTTTTTTCACCCACTTTCTATATATTCAATACTGATATCAACAAATCTCAAATTGTAACATATACACTTTATAGTCAAAGGGAGATAATTTTGATCAGATCTTATTTCCTTTGATATTGACTTTCATTTTATTATATTAATTTAAAAGTTAATTAAAGGAAATCTTAATTTTAAGATTTAGATGATGTTTTACAAAAAAATACTACCTCTGTCCCCAGTCGTTACATTTAATGTTTGACATTAACATGCAAATGTTACAACTATCATGGAACAGACGTAGTAATTTCAATTCCTTTGTCTTCTTTCCTGTATTTTTCTCTCCTCTCTCTTTTCTCCATTTTACAGTAAATCTACAGCCAGTCAGTCTTGTTGTTATGGAGGAAAGAATAATAGCCTGATTGAATGGGAATCAAATATGGACAGTGGATACGTTTTTCGGTATAACTACCGAGCTCAGGGACCTGACATTGTTCCATACCTGACTCACTTTGAGGCAGATATTCTGCCTTATTTACACTGCTGCAAATATTCGAGCAGTAAACATTTGTGTGAAGAATTTTTTGAGAAACGTCCAGCTTCTCGATGTAATGCATACAAACCTCCTTCACCGGGTAAGTAGGATTGATTCATTTATTTCTTGTTGCTTGTTGGGTGGGAGAGTCTTGATAAAATTCTCTTGAAAATTTTCATTTTTATTTCCTATCTCTTCAACACCTGAAAATATTGAGTAATTTTTGTCTGAATTTTTAAGATGAGGAATTATCATTATCATCTTGGTTGTTTGTCTCAATGTTTTGAACATTGTTCACTCCAGCCTTCTACAGAGGTTCCATGGAACATGTGAACTAAAAGATAGAAGCATTGGTTAAGTGAATCTAGTCACCTGCCCAGCAGTTCAATGCCTGACAGATGAATGGCATCACAAGGCTGGAATAATCAAGGAAGAATTAAGACACAAAAAATTCTCTGGCCAGAGAACTACCTCACCCCATTCATTGAATAAAGGGTTTGGTTAAAAATTCCCAGTAGGTTACCCAGCTTTTTTCTTTTTTTTTTTTAATCGGAGGTAGGGTTGGGTTTTTTCTTGAAGACAAATAATTTGGCAGTAAATTTGGACGCCATCTTACAAATCATTCTTTTCTAATGGTCAGACTGTGGTAGAATTTTGAGATATTATCAAGCATACTTGATACTACAAGAAATGTTGATGAAACTCATCAATAGTGAATAATCAACGAGTGATGAGCATTATAAGTATTTGGTGGCCATCTTGAAAATACACTCTGGACCGTAAAAAAAATTGGTGAAATTTTTTTTTTTCCAAGTACTTACATGAAAACCTAATTTCATGTTTCTAGTGAAGAGTTCCCACTGCTTACACTAAAAATACAGATCAATTGGAAAAAATATAAGGTAAGTCAGGGGTTTGGAATGCGATATTTTGAAAAGGGTCCTGAACTGAACCAAATCCTAAATATAAGGAAAGTAATTCAAGGTTTGAAATACGATACTTTGAAAAGGGTACTAAACTAAACCAAAGCTAAAATATTATCTTGTATACAAAAAGAAAAAAAATTACTGATGGCATTTTGTTGTCAATTTCAGCACAGGCAGCAGGTGATCCCCATTTAGTGACACTGGATGGCAAGAAGTACACATTTAATGGTATTGGTGAATTCATTCTGTTGGAGGATAAAAATCATACGATTGTTGTGCAGGTCAAGGCCGAGCAAGCAAGAGACATCGATGGTAAGTCTTCTCTGAAAGCCTTCAATTAGCAATTTTTTTTATTTCTGTATTTATTGGATTTGAATAGTTTATGATATTATGCTCATCTACTGCTTCCAACCTACATGTATATGGCATACATGATGCTTCCAGATTCATGTAAAACTCACAAATCCATAAATCAAAAGACTTCATTGATGCTTTTCAAAAATTTTTCAAAACGAAGCCCAAGCCAAAATCTTTTGATGAAGTTGAAGCATTCTTAGTACAACCAGTACTTACCCATGTACAGCTCTCTTGTCATTTTGCCAACAAGATCTTTTAAATATTTAAGGTTTAAAATTTCTTATAACAAGATTTGTCCAGGAATAAACCAAAATTTTGAGTCCTGGTTTGAGTATACAACTTGAGGTGGTCCCAGTGACCCACTGATACATGAGCCAACTTGAGTATGACCTCACACCAACCCCAAACATGTTATAGCCTAGTGTCACTGCTAATCTGTTGTTGACTGTGTTATCTGGAGAAATTTTTGTATTTAAGTGTTAAGTAATCATTACTTTCTTTTCTGATAAAGTCTAAACCTGCCACCAAACCCCATGGGTAATTATACTGAGAGAAAACCTGATAACTCATCAATCGCAGATAAAGTTAAGTTATTTAAAAAATTAGAAAAGATGTGTCTGCGAAGAGACTCCTTGAAAATTATGGTGTTGGTACATCAGTGATCTATGACTTGCAAAAACAAATTAAGAAATTCTTTGAAGATAGTTATTCACAGTAAGATATGTTGAAATAAAAAACATTGCACAAAGCAAAATGTGAGAACATAAAATGTGAATGGTTGCATCAATGAAGCAGTGGAAAATTGCAGTTCTTGGTGCATTTTGTCGATTTTCTGTCTGTTTTGCCAGATGCTGTAGTGGATGATTCCATT
Source organism: Thysanoteuthis rhombus (assembly GCA_963457665.1). Lineage (NCBI taxonomy): Eukaryota > Metazoa > Mollusca > Cephalopoda > Oegopsida > Thysanoteuthidae > Thysanoteuthis > Thysanoteuthis major. Next base: position 414,455 of record OY735212.1, on the reverse strand, counting down.
TGCCAACCACCAAACAGTGACCATAACCTTCTTTTGATGCCAGTTTGGTTTTGGGAAATGTTTTAGTGCTTCACTTATTTCCAGCAGCCCCCCCCCAACTTAAAAAAAACAAGAAATACTACCTGAGCAGTATTTCTTTCATATTATTATATTTAATTAGACAGAATTAGTATGATTAATCAGCAAATGAATTGAGGGGGCATCCTGGGTAATCAAATGAAGAAAAAAAACTTTTTTCCTGAAATTTAGAATGGAAACTTCTTTTAAAAAATTCTTTCTTTATGAAATAAGTACTGAAAATTTTATCAAAATCTAATTATTTAATGTTTGTTGAATTTTAAAAACTGGGCTTAAAATTGTGGCAAATGTTCTAAATCAAATTGATTTGTTTTTTCTAAGATTTTGCAACTTTTTACACTATTTATCTTCTAAACTTCAGTTCTGTAAGATGTACTAAAATATTTAATATACCAGATTTTTCTTAATTTTTTTTCTTCTTACTAAGATTCCAGCAATAGAATTAACTTTTATACAAGTTGGGCAGCGTTTTTTTCTATTTTGTCTCAATTCCCAATAAGTAGATCAACGCAATGTGCAGATGTACCTACAAGCAGTTTAGTTGAGAAAATTATGATCCCCAACCGTTTTTTTTTGTTGTTTTTTTTTTCTTCTTTTTACCTGGTATTTAATGAATCTGTAGGTTAACAGGCTGAATTGATACTCCTCATGGTTCATTTTTAAGCTTAAATGTGAACTTGGATCCAGACACCAAAAAGATTTAGAATCGCGTTGGACTGAAGTTTCAAAATGAACCAGAGACACAGACTCAGAGAGAAATGAACACATTTTCAATATTATTCTGTTGCAAGGAAAGACACATTATGACAAAGCAGCAAAAGAAAAGCCAAATGATGTTAAGAAATTAAAATATATGTTCCCATATATACAATGGATATCAGTTGTTTGTCCCATAATCTGTTTTTTTTTTAATACTTTTAGTGGCTATTTTTATTTGCAGTATTGCTGGTTTGTTTCAACCCTCTATAATACCTTATGCAAACCCGGATACCTGAAATAGAAAATTGAGTAACTTTAGTGGTGAACACTTAAGAAACGAACAAAGCTTTTTTTTATCAAATTCTGACTCATACAATTCATTTAAATATTTATGAAGATTCAAACTTATCTGGAGTTATGATGCTCAGCCTGTACTTGTCTGAAGTTCTGAAATGAAGGATTATCATTATTCTGTTAACTATTTTATTGATATTTTCAAAAAATGACAGCAATATTTATCTAATTTCACACTTGCAGCGTACTTGAAAAATATCAAAAACATTGTTACTTAGCATTTTCTTGTTTATGCTCAATCTGAATGTACCTGAATTTTTTTCAACTTTAGCAAAAAAAATTAATCACTTATTAAGCAAAGCTACTCTACAATTAGCATTTAATAGTTGACAATTATGACAGAAAATATAGTCTATTGTGTGGCCTTTCATAGAAGCAGATTATTCAGACCAATATCCTCATCTTTGTTGTTTTGATCATATTTTAACAATTGACCTTCCTTCTTTCATATCTTACATAATTGGAATATCACAGCTGTGTTGAGATTTTCTTATTTTCACTGTTGTCGTTATTTTCAGGTCAGTTACAGAATGCCACAATCTTTACGGCAATTGCGATGAAAGTAGAAGACATATCAGAAGTGGTGAAGGTGTACATGGATTCAACAACCCACTACAAAGTTCTACTTGATGACGATGAATATCATCAAACAACATTAGAAATGCAAGGTGAGAACCTTTTTTTCTGTTTCTGATTGAGTTGTTCCTGAGTTACAGTCTTTATTTAGATATGTGCATTGCTGCTGCTATTTCTGGACTTGTGATACTAGTTTTGCTACAACCTCTGATGGATTATCTACCACTTTGGTCCCTCCTTGGCTGAGCTCAAGTTAGGCTCCCCCTGCCCTAACCTTTGGTGAACAGAATAGTCACATAAAATAACTTATATTGTTGTATTATGTTTCATATATATATATGAACCAATGACAGCCTTTTTATTCGTTTGCTCTTCATTTTAATTTGGAAAAATGTCTTTTGGTTTACAAAATTGTTGATAACAGGATGTAAATCAACAGATCAAGGGCTATCTAATTCAATGCGGTTGTAGTTAGGGTAATGGTTGCATAAAAAAAAAAAGATATTTTGATATTTCAGATATTAAAAAAATATCTGCAAAAGTACCAAAATTTCATCCAAAATATTTGTATGTACACCATTTTAACTTGAAAAACTGTATGTGTAATTTTAAAACATATACAAAAGAACAAATTTTTATTTACTTTATCAATTGTTTTTTTAGTTATTCGTAGAACCCTAGTTAATGTGTGTGAAATAAAGATAACTCTTGTTGGCCTCAAAATGAATTAAGACTTACAGGATTATTTCCCCTATGATAGAAAACCAGAGGTAAATACATGAATTTTATCGTGATTGCTTTGAATAAATTAAATTATTTTGCTTTCATTTGTGCACCGTTTTTAATATAGAGTGTGTGAAATGTTATAGGTCTGCATGGAAAAAGGCCAACAGGGGTTATCTCCACTTTATGGGTATGAATTATGATTCTACTAATATTGATTTACTTTTTCTTTTTTTTTTAATTGAATTCCAGGTCTGAGTCTGACTGTGAATAAGACGAATGAAAATTCCACGGATATAATGGTCGTGTTTTCTTCAGTGGAACTCTCCGTGCAGATTGAAGTCACTCCGGATGTTCTCAATATCTTACTCATGATGGGATCAAAAACCTTACGCAGTAAGAAAACATTTATTCTTAAACATTGGTCTGATTTTTACCAGTTTATATAGAAACATTTGAAATGATCTCCCCTTGATACATGGTTAATATATCACTCAATTTAGACAACATAAATAGAATAAACAATTGAAAAATATGGGGCTCCTGCAATGACAGGAGATCATTTCAAATAAGTTTCTATATAATATAGCGCCATTCATAATTCATATATGTAATTATAAATGTATTATATTCCTTTGAAAAGATCTCCCATTATTATACATTGAATGTATCATTTGGCCTAAAAACATGTATTTATATGTTTAAGGCTTTGCCTTTTCTATTTACACTATCTAGGCCAAATGGTGCATTCATTGTGTAATAATGGAAGATTATTTCAAATAGTTTCAATATAATATAACGTAATTTAGAATCATTTTGTCAGATCATGTATCTTTTTCTCAACATGATTATCCATGTTGAAAGGAACAAAAAGAGCAGATATAGACCCTTTAACAAAATAAGAATTTGAAGTTGAAACAGTTATTTGGGCCTTTGCATTACTGGCAACAGTTATTGTCAGTTCTTTTTTTTTTAATTGTTTATTCTATTTATGTTGTCTAGGCCGAATGATACTGTGTAATAATAGATAATTTCGGATAGTTCCAATTTAATATGATGCAATTTATAATCATTCTTTCCCTTCAGATCCTATATTAATGTCTCTATAACATATATATATATATATAACTATATATATATATAAATATAGTAGAATTTACATTCGCTAAAAAGCAAAAAGACCTAAAATAGATTTATCAAACAGGAAAAATGAAATAGCTTTAAAAAAACCAGCATTGCTCAAAATTTCAAAAAAAAATGTTACTCAATAACCCATACATTAGTTCACTGGAAGTAATATTGACAGTTCACCCACAAAGTCATCTCAAAGGACCATCTAATCAACATTGCCTACATCCCCCTGTCTAAGTAAAGTCCCCAAACAGGAATCTAAAACATACAAAATCATTTGCCCAAAGAAATCCAGAGCAGAAACATAAATATGTTTGTGTAGTGAACCTACTTTCTACTATATTTCCAGCTCTACTCCAAACTAAGTTAGCACTCATAATCTAAAGTCGAATGCATTGAGCTCTCTATGAAAGAAATCCATCACATATCAGAATTCCTTTATATCATATTATGTTATATTGCAAACCTGATTTGTACTATATATATATATATATATATATATATATATATATATATATATATATATATATATATATACACACACACACACACTACCACTACTCAACAGTTCCATTGACAAAAATGTGATACGTGACAAAAAGAAACAGAATGTCTATAAAAATTGATTTTATTGCAAGAAATTATCCTTTGTTTTTTTTCAACAGATAATGTGGAGGGTTTACTTGGGAATTACAATGGCAATGCATCGGATGATTTTATATCGCGAGAAGGAATTTTGCTCCCTCCTGATTCCAGCATGGCAGATATTCATTACCAATTTGGAGAATCTTGTAAGCATATTAAGGAAACCTTTTATTTCCTTTTATTCAATGATTGTTCTTTATCTTTATCCAAACATTTCAGTCATTGTACTTTACTAGTTACAAGTCCTCGCTAAAAGTGTGAATATAATGCTCCCTTACTTACACAATGAGTGTTAGCAAGAATTTTTTAATACTGCATAGTCCAGTTTTAGTGCTTAGTAAATACTCACAAAAATCGTTTTTACTATACTTAAGATTTTTTTTTTCTCTCTCTCTCTCTCTCTCTCTCTCTCTCTCTCGTTGCTGCTGAAAATTGGATAATCCTTGCTTATACAGATGTTAAATAATTGTGTTTGTATTAGCTAGGATCATCAAAAAGACTAATATAATTCTCCAACTGCTGAACGTACAGTAAATCCTGAAATGATGGGGTATTGATTAATGAAAACCCTATGTTTCTAACTTGATTAAATTTACTAAGTTTCAAAAAGCATGATGAATAGGTCAGGTCAATTTTTGAAACTCATTAATGAATGGTGAAAACCACAAGCTTCTGTTGTTGATTGTTTCCAAGATAAATTTTATAAGAGCAACCTTGTTTATGACTTGTTCACGATTATTTAAGAAATAAAAATTGGGTATGTGTTTGTTTTAATCAACATGCTGGGCATCACAGGAGGCATTAGGCAAAGAGACACCAAATTTGACACTGGGGCAGCTCAAGTTGCTTCAAGGTGCATATCAGGAGAGGAGAGCCATGTGTTAGGTAGCACTACCTTGCCACAGGCTGGGGCTTGATCAAACTGCAACCAACTGGGTCACTTAAGTGAGAAGATCTAATTGTTGAAAGACTCGTAACACTCGATGACCCTAGAAAAATCACTGTGTACAGGTGCTACTCAAGGTGATAGGTATTTATCTGTCAATAGAATTGCGATTTCTGCAATACCGTCTTATGAAATGATTTTGTCATTGTATGCTATCTAAGGAACATAATATCTTCGAACTTTATGGAAGTTAGATTCGAGCCAAGGGAGGTAATTTTATCTAATCAATAAAAATTGTTTTCAAATGAAGAATTTGATTTTTTTTGTTGTATTCCAGGGAAAGTAAAACCTGAAGAGAGACTGTTCCCTCGCATTCCTGGGCCTAAAAATGAAGACACATATCAACCAGTTTTTATCGACACTCTTGATGAAAGCAACCTACGAAATGGGACGATTGAGCTTTGTGGAGATGTATTGCCGTGCAAGTTTGATTACCAATTAATTGGAAAACCATCAATTGCTTTGGCCACAAAGAAATTTGTGGCCAAATTTGATGCTTTGCAAAAAGACATTGAAAAAGGTAAATTGAATTTTTAAAACGTTTTATTGAATGGATTCAAAGTCGGTTTAAATTGGCTGTTGGATTATCGGAGGTCATTGTGGTCATATTTATATTACTGTGTACTGGGGAAGATCTAACATTTTGAGCAGAGGACAGGTCTGAATGAAAAATACATATTCTTATGATTAGGAGGCTTGACTCAAGTATATAAAATATATTGAAGACATTTTAAAAAAACCTTTCAGATATTATGTTATACAGCTTTCTGTACATCACTCATGAAGTGATCTGTCCCAAAAATTTTCTCTATGCCTTACCATTGTTTTTCTCGTAAACACATTTCATCATTAAAAGACTATAATCTACTTCAACTAGTGTCCTAATATGATTGTTTTAGTCACTCAAAAGAATTAACTATTGTTAGATTAGGTTAAATCATAGTCATAAACTTGAATTCTTCTGTGCTGGAAATTAATTTTGTTAAGATCATTATGACAATAAAAGACAAATTTAGAAAATGCAATAAAGTTGGATGAGAGTCAATTTTGATCAGCAGTTATTCCCCTGATATCAAAATTAGAATTTTCTCATATGAAAAATTGAGAGTTAATGTATAATAATATAATTTTTTGGGGTTTTGATTTTCAGTGAATCTTTGTTCTACTATTGGTTACTTGGAAAATGGGAACATGACAATTACTGGAAACCTTCCTAGGGATTATGCAATATTCCAGTGTAAACCTGACTACACACGGCTAGGCTCAGAGAAAATCACCTGTTTAGAAAATGGCAACTGGGATCTTACCATTCCAAAATGTGTGAAAAAAGGTACCTTTTTTTTCTTCTCTTTTAATATCTTGTTGGGTATCTTGAATCCAATATTTGGTGGCAAATTGATCAATTGAGCATTTTATAAAGTCAAATTGATAGAACTATTTTGAGAGCTTTCCAAACTTTTCGAATTGGTGACTCACTTATTGAAAATACTATTTTTCTGCAATACATTATTTGAGTTTTGTTACCCAAGCCAAATGTATATGTTTCATCTTCAATTTCATCTTCAACTTTAGTTCAACTGACTTAGGAAAGTATCTTAAGGATGATATACAAAATTATACCTAATTTTGTGGTACACCTAGAGATTATTGGTAACACATTAAAACGTCACAACACAGTTTGGAAAGCTTTGAGTTCAAATATCAGTCATTTGTGGTTGTTGGATACTTCCATGAGTTAGGAGAATGGTCCCCAACCACCTGGCCACAAAGCATGTAGTACCAGGCAATGAGGAAACGATGATTTGGGGATATGGAACTTTTATTCTTTGATTCATTTCCTTGTGTCTTGAAATTAAATTTGTCAGATTAACACTTTTTAAGAACTGAATAGTGTGTATATAAGTGACTAATCACCTATATTCTAGTTGTGATTATTACACTCTCCCCCAACTTTGTTGGTCAGTCAGTGGGAAAAAAAAGTTTTTCACCCCAGATTTAGGAGATTGTCATGCAATGCTAGACTTGTTGTCTCTAGAGTAAGGGGAATTTCTTGGCTGTGCCCATCTCCTCTCCAAGTATCATGAAACTGGTTATACTGGATTACAGGAAAGAATCCATTGACTGCATTCTTCTCTTTCAACCATTGTGACATGTCAGGGACAAGACTTATTGTATGAGAGAAACACATATATCCTCAGTCAGAATTATGTGTACTATCAGGGTTAAGGCTATATTCTGAATTTAGGAGGGGCCCCTCCTTTGTATGCAGGCATGACACAAAGAACTTATTCATATCTGTTAATGTGATTCAAGTTATTACCCTTACACCATGAGTGTACTGTTGAAACAGGAAGGGCTGTTAATGGAATGGTTTGGTAGACAGGTTAGCACTAGATCATGGTCTAGTAGGTTATATGACGTCATGATATTCGAAATCTAAGGGAGATAAATCAGAGTAGATTGTGGATTCTTCAATCTGAGAAGACGTAAAACCTGTTAGCTCTCAATACAGTTAATGTCACATGATGAAAATTTATTAGGCATATTGAGACCTATTCCTTTTGAAATTGATTTGTTTTTTCCTTCTCCCAAAAGCATGGCAGCAAAATATGTGTGCTTGTACAACAGAAAATTCCTCAAGATATGAATCACACGATACAAGTGTAGTGAAAACAGAGTCAATGTGAATCAGATTTTTTCCCTCCCAATTCATGATTTCTTCATTTTTTATTTCTTTATTAAATCTGATGAATAATCAGGTTCTTAAAAGGGTTCAAATGAATAAACAATAATTTTTTTGAATATTCAAGTCGGACCAATTTTGTTTTGATATTATAATCCTCTCTGAACTAGAATCATTTCTCAACCTGTTAGCTCTCAATATAGTTCCTTGTCAGTTGTAACACAATCTGTAATGTCATATCAGGCTATGATCTAGTGCCATCCCTTTAGACTAATTGATTTAAGAAGTTAAAAAGGACTTGAAAATACCTTGTGAAGGAAAACGTAGTGTAGGAAAAACATCTTATCTCTGTCCAGAGTTCACCTGACTTCATTCCCTTCACATACATTTCATCAATTTTTTGAATTTATATCATGAAATAAAGAAATGTTTCTTTCTTCTTTTCCAGTGTCAAGTCCTGTCTGGCACAGTTGGATTGCATATGGAATTGGTGTCGTCCTTGCTTTGATTTGTATCATGGCTTTTGTGTTTTCCAGATGTCGAAGGACAAGTCTAAGCCAGGCTTTTGGGTAAGAACAAAGGAAATAACGGACTCTGTTCTAAACCTGCAATGTTTGTCAACATTTGTTTCCGTAATAAAAATATTAGTTTCCAATTGATTTTTCAAGTCAATCCCAGTCGAAACGTCTGAAACAAAAATGAATAATCATTGCATCAGAACAAAAATATCATCTAAAATGTTATATAATTTATTGAGAAATGAAAAAGCTATCATTATACGTATGAAGAGTGTACATTAGTTATAGACAATGTATAGTCTGCTTATTTATACATTTTGTAGAGTGACATAGATTGAATATTCCTCTTTCTTTGCCCACTTTCCCTCTAATGGATGAGTTAAACATTATTTGGCTGCTAAATTAGGGTCAAATTCTCTTGATGACTTTTTGGAAGGTCTAACCATGTAGAGCTGGGAAAAGCATGATAACATAATCAATGTGGCTGATCTCCACCTTTCTTACATTAAATCTTATATTGGCAGTAGTTTATTGGAAAATGGAAATCATCTTAGCAATTGAATCATATCTGAAAACCGTATAGATTTGGAAAAAAATTGTTGCTAGTTTTTCTATGAACTTTAAGAATGGAAGATCATTAAACTCCTCAGATTTTGATACACATCCTAATTTTATGCTTTCAATAATAACAAGTATTATCATCTTTTCAAACATGATTTATAGATGTTTTCCTATAGCAGTACACACAGTATAGACAGATTTTTTATCAACCCCAAAATTTAATCACTTCTCTCTTGTCACACCTTTCCACAAAATTCCACTGAGAACTTTTGGAGATATTGCATGGGAAGACATTTCTGTGAAGAAAAAAAGATGAAAATTGATCCAAAACAAAATTCTAGATCTGCCTCAAAATTTAATCGCCTCTTTTTTACCATGTGCTTCACCTTTCCATTTTTAAGTGAAATTTGTTGAGATATCATATTGAGTGACAGGATAAAACACTGAAATGTATATGAAGAAAATATTCCTGGATCTGTTCCCAAATTTACACATCTTCCTGACTACATGGCTTACCTATCCAGGAAATTTGAAATAAATTTAGACTGAAATATATTAAATGTTAAAACGGAAAAATATCTCTCCATCAAGAACGAATTCCTGGATCCACCCCTAAATTTAGTCACTTGTTTGCTCCCATCTGTCCCCACAATATCTCCAAAAATTCTCAATGAATTCTAATTAAATTTTATTGGAGGGTGGACATTAGTCCACAAAAGAAGTGAGTCAATTTTGGATCTGATCTATGAACAATCAATTACCTCCCCTACGTCGTATTCATAAGTCCATGTTCACGTCCACATCCACACAACATCACCAAAATCTTATAACTACCAGCGCAATATCTCGAAAAGTTCTTCATGAATCGCAATGAAATTTAGAGACTGATCTATACATAATTACCTACCCTACATCATAGTTATTTTTTTCAGTAATTGTATTCCGGATGATAGTATGGTTACAAAGGTGATTTTTTAATTTTTTTGCCTGAGAGCTGTGAGATCCCAGCTGCTGTCATGCATTTTGGAAAGTCCAGATCGAGGGCTCTCAGAAAAGCACACAAAGCAATTGCCCAAAATTTGGTGTTAGGTTCATCCACCATTATCCTTCCTTTCTTATGAACTGATTCAAATTTGGTCTGAATAAAAAACCGTTTGGCATTCAGAGAACTATCAACTTTCATTACAGTTAAAAAAAAAACACAAACTGACTCCGTTCAAAACCTCTGCTGGTGTATGATCTGAATAAGTTTACATGACAGTGTTATTAAGATTGTCATGAAAAATAGGTCAGAAATATAAATATTGTAAATCTCTCTTTTACCTCCCCTCTCTCTCTCTCTCTCTCTGGATGCTTTCCATTCTTTTTCAATTTGGTCTGAAAGAAAGTGAATCTGTCTTTGACGCACTTTGCAATATTTGTCTTGGATAAAAACAGCTATTGTGCTTTTTTTTCTCCTTAGTATGTGTGTGTGTGTTTTTCCTTGAAAATGCGAAACTCTCATTCTAGATGTCTTTAGAAATAGCCAAATAAACTAATAATATATCTCCCCAGTGTTTGTTTTAACATGTTTCAATTGGCAGTTTTTCTGTTAATCTTTATATAGATTTATTTCTGAACTGCACTATTTACTTGTTGCAATAAGAAAACTACTAAAAATCAAGATAAAAGAAAATACTACTCAAAAATCAATAATAATAATAATAATGTTTCATAATGTTTCATCTGAAGAAATGAAGATAATTTTGCAAGCATTTATTAATTTAAATTTGTTGCCTCTAATGATATTTACAAAAATAAATTTCATATTTAATTTTTTTTTTTTTTTTTTTCCATTGCAGCAAAGATGATATCTCATTGCCGTCAATCCATCAAATCGAGGCAATGCCGCAGCCAATCTTTACAAATCCACTCTTCTTACAAAGGTTTGTCTCAAAGTACCAACACCTGAATATGAATTTTTCTGGAACAAAAAGAAACACTTGTACCTTTTATTTTTTACTTGTTAAAAAAAATTGATATTATATATTTGATAACAAAAAGAATTTGCAGTTTATTAAGTAAAAATAAGAGGAAATTTTGTTCTTATTTTCGAAATTAACTTTATTGAATAGCATATTTACTATTTTGTTTGACTACCATCTTCTAGGTAACTTCATTATTCCATCTTCCCAGAAATTTTATCTTTCTGAGCAACAAACTGATCCTGGTGCCTTTTGCAATATTTGAGAGAAGTGAATTTTTTCTCATTAAGGGAATTCTGTAAAGACTGGCAGTGGATCAGAACTTCCCAGGCAAGCTGCAACAATTTTCGTTTGGTCACCAATTCTAGCATTATTCTGATGGAAGATTACAACTTTTCTAATTTTGGATGCTTTTACTCAATTGCTGCCTTCAATTGATCTAATTAAGTGCAGTACTTGTTCAAATCAATCATTTGGTTCTCCTACATATACAGCATCACTTTTTTTCAGATGAAGACCAGCCTTTCGTATAATTTATGGTGATTTATTTCATTTACCTAATGATCTCATGCCTAAGCATCCATGCATGTGGAAATATAGTCTTGTAGGTTTCTTTTTCTTCTGCTGAAAACACTCATAAAAGTTTCTTACATAACCAAGCTGCTGCAAATGATTTATCTAATGAAAAATTTAGCCATTTGTGAGTCTTATGCTTCAGTATTTTGATCCATCAAACCAAAGATTACCCTGAGTTATTACTGGAGATTATCCATATTCTATTATTTGTTTAAGAGTTAACAAAACCATTTTGAGGGCCAAAGACAAACTTCAAGAAAAAAAATTGAAGATTAAGTTTTCATTACAGGTCAAAGAAATTTTACAAATCTGGTTTGATAAAACTTGTTGTAAATGGAACTAAGAATATCTTGATTATAATATTTGGGTTTGCAAGTAAATTGAAGCATCAGACAGAACATTTGTTATAACTTGATTTTTTAATATTATAACATTTTTTTTTAGTAATGTGACATTTAATCTCATTCATTCGTTTTATTTATTGTAAAACAAAGAGATTTTCAACATTCTGGGTGTCCAATAAAGAACAGATTGATGGCTTTTTTTAAAAACTTCATTATTGCATTAATATCTAATCAATACATTGTATAATTATACTTTTTGGAGCCTTTGTATGATATTTTACCTCTACAAGACCAAGGTTCACCATTATTCCCAATTAAAGACCCTTAAATAACATAAAACCTTGACAAGTACAATGAGCTGTTAAAGACCATCTACCAAAACTATCAACATAGCCAGCCAGACAGAAAAACTGAAGACACTTATGTATGTCATGTGCACAAGCTGCACTAATCGAGCTGTAGGGTTGAAAATTTAAACATTTATTCTTAACATCTAGAAGAAAAACTTTTTTTTCAAATATCTCCCTCCTTAGTCCCTACGTTTATCCTTCGATGGTCCCTTAGTTTGTCCAGCAGCATTTGTGCTTGTTTTTGTAAGGTTTAGACATTTTAGTGATCACTGCCTAATAAAAGGCAAGAGGAGTAACTTATTCATTGATCATCCATTTTTCCAATCTTTAAATTGATCACTTCCAACACAGCATGCTGCCAAAAGATGGTGGTCACATGATGATTTCAATTGAGTAACTAATTTTTTTTTTTCTTTCAATTTTCAGTTTACAAAGACTGAACGAGGGTGGATCATTTCGGATACCCAGACCAACATACATTGATCCCAAAATATACGAGGAATATTTCTAGTCATGTATTGTAAGAGACAGCTTGAACGAGGAGGAGGGGAAAAAAAATGTTTGGTCTCTTCAGATCTCATCTTAAACTGCTGATTTGGAACCCTGACCCCCCCACGGGCTGGGTGATGAATGATGCCCAGCTACCATGACTGCTTGACACAGAAATTGTCTTAAGCCAAATTTTCAAAGGGAGAAGAAAGTCTCCTTCCAAAATGACTGTCAATCGCAGAAAATGGCCAAATGGGAGTTCCTGTTTGACTTGTGCGTCGTCTTTCTAGTCAAATAAGAATCAGCCAAAATATGTGACTACCAAAAGCAGACTTTGTTTAGGTTTTTTTTTTTCAGGGAAGAGTTTTAATAAAATGGCAATGCCAAAGAAAATCAGGACAAAAGAAAATGAGACAAAATCAGGGAGAGGAAATAATGACATCAGTACTACATATATATATATATATATATATATATATATATTTATATATATATAAAAATGATGGAGATATTAAATGTCAATAATATATTCATATCAGTTTGAGATATATATGTATATATTCACAAAAGTATGGATGACATTATATGTAATATATATATATATATATATATATATATATATATATATATATATATATATATATATATATATATATATATATATGGGTGAGAGAGAGAGAGGTAGTATTAAAATCTATATTTATGTCACACAAGTGATATATTAATATACATATAATTAATTTAATTCAATACTTTTTATATGTACTAAGTTGATTTGAAAAATATTGATCTACATGTAAATTAGAGTAAGAATAAAAAAGTTGATGAAGTGGTACCTTTTCATTCACAACATTGAAGAGCAATAATTTCATTATCATTGGTAATCTTTAAAATCAATGTGTATTCATGATCAGATTGATTTATGAAAGAACAATTTTCATGAGCGAAAAATCTAGGATCCTTTCTCTCTCAAAACCACTTCTACCGAAGCCACCATCAGTGATTCTGATTTTTATTATTTTGGTGGTGGCTGCAGCAAATTGGTAACAATTTTGCATACTGAGTCTGTGATTGTTGGTGCATTTTACCAAAATTTGGAAAAGATTTGACCTTGAACTCCTTGTTGGCAAAAATCTGTCAAATAGTCAAGAAGAATAGAAAGAAACTCTAATGCTTTGCAGTGAGATTGCTTTCCAAAGGAAAAACCAAAGAGAACCCCCGGATGTAACGGGCATGCCATACTTTTATTCATGTCAGACAAACAGACAGAATGTGTGTGTGTGTGTATGGGTACTTGTATGTATGCGCATACATATGTATGTATAAAATGTGTGTGTGTACACCAGAAATTTCCAAAAATCAAGACATGATAATGGCCATAAATAAACCATATAAAAGAAAATTGGTCCCCCTACCCACAAACAATGAGACAACTTGGTGGTGGGGGGGGGGGTCCTTCCCCCCTTCCCAATCCACCTTTTTTATGTGGAATGCATAAAACTACTGACAATTACTTTTTTTCTTTTTTTTTTTTTTTAATTTGATTAAACAAACAAATGTGGGGGGGAGTCAATCCCTTCCAAACACACAAACAAAAAGGAAAAAAATGCAGTGATATAGAAATTGTATCATTTTTCCAACCCTGGATGTAAATAATATTTCCCCCTAGATTTTTATCTTTTTTTTTTTAAATTTAAGAAAAAAGTTCTACTCGATGAGTCAGTTAGTATATCTGATTTGTAAATGAAGAAAAAAATCTTGAGTGAAAACTTAGTTAATCCTCAATAGCAAAAACAAAAATGTCTTTTTTTTATTCACATAATTCGACAAGATGAAATCACGTGAAAAATATTCACTGCTGACAAATTTGAGGATCAAAGATTTTTTTCTGTCAACCGAGCTCTGAATCAAATTCTGTGATGAATAATAAAAAAGAAAACAAGAAAACAAGAAAATATATAAATAAATATAAATCTTTCTGGTCAGCAAACAAGTCATAGAAAAACAGAATAATTTGGAAAAAATGCCTTTGTTTTCTTTTTAGAAAATTTTCACTTGCTGTATGAAGTAGTCTATTTGAGATTGGTTTGTTATTGAGTTGATGGGGACAGTCAGTGTATGTATAAAGGTGTGAGAAAAAGAAATGTTTGGAAATTGGTAAGGGATTAGAAAGTTGATCAAAAAAAAACAAAACAAAGGGTTGTGGGGAATTCACCAAACATTTATTCCCAATTAGTTGAGATATCAATAGTGTTAAATATTTGCTGTCCAGGAAGAACACATCTTTGTAGTAAATTTTGCTGTATCAATAGGAAGATTTAAAAATTTTTTTTTTTATTACAACCAAAGTATAAGAACCCATGAAGGAGCCGGTGATTTAAAATTCAACTGACTGGCCGAGACATTTTATTTTTTTATTATAGAAGGGAAAAACCACCATTTAGGCTTGGCTGTGAGAAGGAGAGGAGAGAAATGTGGAGTGGGTGAGGGTAAAATCTAAGATTTGTTTCCTATCTTCATTACGCTGCCATGTATTAAAGGAAGTAATTTTCACGTATCGATCTGAAATTTCAACATTTTATGAGGGATGATTTTATGTTTTGTTTCGGCTTAAAACCCAATGAAGCAAGAAAATTTTCAAGTGTAATCTTGTATCATATATAAATTCATAGTGTGAGAAATTAAAACAGAAAACAATTTCAGAAAAAGTGAAATCATTAATTTAATTTATTTTTTGGAAAAGAAAATTGTAGTTTTATTCATCTTCAAAAATTTCAATTCAAAAAAAAAATGTAGGGGTAGTCTTAGAGATTCTGATCATTTAAGGGACAGAAAAATTAGTTATTTTTACGTAGATATTACCAATTTTGAATTTCAAGTAGATTTTAATGTGAAAATGATCATCGATATGTGGCCTTGTATAATGGGAGAAAGTTGTTAAATCTTAAATTTTCATCCTTTGGGGAGGTGCTTGGTCAATGATATACACAGGGTGACTTTATTAGTTTTACTTGATTATCTTTTTTTTTTTTAATTTCTATTTTACTCAAATTTTTAGTTACTGTTGTTGAGGTTAGGTTGTCCTCTTCTTCCTCCTCCCCTTCCAGACTCCATCTTCTCTCGGGCACAGTGCCAACCCCCTACCCCCAAACCCCACCTCTGGAACGGTCAGTGCAGAATTAATATGTGCTTCAGCCAATCACTTACAAACCAAAAGAAAAAAAAGAGAAATCAAAACCAAAAAGGAAGCGGAAAAAATGATTTTTTTTTTCTTTATACTTTCTCTAAATTGATCAGAAATCTCTGAGAGGGAAACGTTGGTAACTTTAAGATAAATACGAGTTACTTTTCTTTTTGTCTGATTTTTTTTTCCCCAGGCTCATATTGTATAAAAACCCATTCAATACTTGTTTCTTCTTCATCATTTTAACTCAGGTTTCCACTTTACACGTACATACACACCGCACTCAGTGGATTTTTGTTTAAAAATGCATTTGTCTCTTGCTTTCTTTTGTTTAATTTTTCTCTTTTCGATTCCCCATCTTTAATTGTAGCAAAAGGAATGACAACACCTGAATAACAGAATTGACATTTAGGAAAATTAGAAAGCTGCTATATATGTATATGTGTGTGTGTATGTGTAATGAGTTATTTTTCCAAGAGATTTATTGTCCCATTATCAACTGAGTTATGTCAAAGTATGTAAGTATGTAAGACTCACAAACCTGAGACCGTAAGCTACAGAAATCTTGTATAGGTGATAGTGATGTTGATTATGGTATTTTTCTTCTAAATGGCCAAGTTTTAACTTCAACCTCTGTAAGGTAAAAGTACTTCTCATATAGACTGCATATTGGTACATTAGTATGAGAAAATATTCATTTTCCAAAAAGACCAACTCGGATGGAGCCTGCTCCTCTTGGAGTCTATGATGTCCTTGTCTTTGGTCAGATTTTGGGATCATTTATTGAATCTTTTACTTTAAGAATTAGGCCAATAAAATTGTACCTACACAATGGATTCACTTTCCTTTTATGAGAATATTTCTTACTAAATTGGTTGAAATTTGAGGAAAGATTGGTCATCTTTGGTAACCAAGTTAGTCAACTGGTACATTTTCATCCTCTGGGAATTTAGCCATTGGCATGTTATACAATTAAATTGAGCAGAGTTAAACCTTGAAAACACATCTAATATTTTTTAGCTGAACTCTAGTTTTGATGTCCATGTATGCATAGGGTACATGCCTCTCCAAAGAATCAGGATCTAATGTCAAATTGCCTGATGGCTGAGATTGAGGTACATTATACCTGAATTAAAATGTCTCATTCTAGAGTGATCTGTAGGATATGTATATCCAAGCTGTTGTAGAAAGAACCATAATATTTCCAAACTAGGGTTTTAAAAGTCAATCATATGATGTAAACTTATTCTTTTCAAATTTCAAACTGAATTTTTACATTATTTTCTTTTTAGTTCCACTTTTCCCTTTGATAAATTTCGGTCATTGAATCATTTTTTTTTTTTTTTTATTCAATTTAGTAGTTCTTCCCCGGAACGTGCTTTAAAAGGAAAGAAACAAGACAACATCTTGTGTCAAAGGAGATGTTAGTTTCTTGGGGTCGTCAATCCTGTTGCTTTATTAACAACTATGACTCTCGTATTCTATGGTACAGCAGGACACAAGGACGACACGTTTCATGATAAATTAAAATTTTACACCTGTTATTTATTGACTGTACATAAAAAAATTTGTTCATGCTTGGTTTTAAAGATTGTCAATAAACGGCTGATCACAGAATTACTTCTTTCTTTCTTATTTTTGGATTGTATGAGTTGAACATTTTTTTTTCCATGTGGGAACCCTGGGCAGACTTTGCTTCAATAATGAACTTCCCAGTCATTATTTCAGTCACTGTACCCTTAGGCTTTCTTTGGGTGATTGTTGTATTTGGTGAGGTTCAAAGAATTTCAAACAATACCATTTATTCAATCCATTGGATTAAACATTCTTCATTCTGCTATCCATGCCAGAGGATATCCCACATCAGTCAATTCTATTACAAGAGAGCCTTTGATCAGGAAAGAACTGAAAAAAAGGTTTAAATAGAATCCAGAAGCAGCTTCACAAGGATGAATTAACATTATGATTATTAACAAATCCCTATACATTATACTATAATTCAGGTGGAAATTATCTGATCCAACATGATGAAATAATGAAGACTGTTGGAGAAACTCTTCCAAAATCTAGCACAAATGTTGAATCATCTAAAATTCCACTGCAGCCACCAGGATCTGAAGATGATTTCCCCTTGTTACTAACGTGGAAAGAATAGGATGAAAAAGAAGTTAAAGGATGAATACCCCACCTAAATAAATGAATAAAATAGAAATGATGCATGAAAAACAGAATTCAACAATCAGGAATATGATGCACTGAGGTTCCATCAGTAAGAGAAACTTCGGTGGCCATAGCTCTATCCATCCTTGAGATATGTGATGACTGAAAACAATGTCTCAAATTTGCAGCAAAAAGTCAATAAAATATATTACTGATTTTTAGCATCAAAAAGTGGGGTTCACATTGTACTCGATTAAATAGGGTTACGTATATAAAATCAATTAATATTTTGTAATTGTAATCCATTGAAAGCTATATTCAATTCATCCATTTCCTTGTCAAACTGATCTATGATGTCTGGTGACATGTTTTTGTTAAATTAGGCCATCTGCCTAGTGACTGTCACTGCTTTGATATCCAATTCCTAATACATTGTCTAATAGACTGAAAATACTTGAGGCTTGAAATTCAAACATTCTATCTCTGTATTGGCAGCTCACATGTATGCCATTAATTTACTATTTAGATAGTGTTTCTCAATTCTATATATCTGTTTGCAATAAAAACAAACTACTATGGATTTTTAAAAAAAGGGTTCAGTTTGAAATTCCGAGAGTGATAGATACCTTTCTAAAGGCTAGAGGATAAAAAATATAAATGAAAATTGCTGGAATATTGCAACTAAAACATTGAGAACAGGTTTAAGATATTGTGACAGTGATAGACAAACAGATACTCATAAATCAAAGAGTTAGAATGGAGTAGTAAAAAGATCTTTGGTTCCAGCATTGATATATGAATGAGATTTCAGTAAGTTTGTTGATTCTTTCATTGTGGGTGAGGCTTAATTAAATGAAAATGAATGAGCAGATTTCTGGCTGTCATCAGCAAAAACAGCTTAATTGAGAACATCAGAACTAGGTCCTTGGTTCAATTACTGGCTATGGCATCAAATAAATTAGGTTCAAAGTGACCGAACTGTGCTGACTGAATTTACCACAGGGAAATAAATAAAAAAATTATTCTAAAGAGTTCAGGCTATCAAACTCGTGTTCCTTCTGTTCTTGGTGAAGTATTTTGGCCAGTATATTCTGAGGAGTAGGTCTATCACTTCTTACAGATCATATACCTGAAGAAGACTCTAAAGTGGATATGTTGAAATATTGTGGTAACAACAAAAACAGTTGAAAAGTCCAGACAAATTTGGAAATGATAATTACTTGAGATTCAAAGAGTTATTAAGCTAAAATCAACTTCCTCATTTTGTTTTCTTTTGGTCACCCTCAGCATACCCTTTTGGCCACTTTCAACATCAAAAGGTTAGTAAGAAAGGAGTTACTTATTCTGCCGATTTAAGACCAGTAATAAAATTTTTTTTCAAAATTCAATTGTAAATTAGAAAATGAAGAGCAAGGAGAGAAAAGAAATGACAAAAATTGGATAAGAGAGTTGTCCTCTCTCAATTTAAAAATATCACAATGGTATTTGTCTATAGAGACTGACTAATAGACTATCTCAGCAAAAAACAGTAAAAAAAGTCCTATCATACTAAATTGTCCATTAACTCTTGAATTCACCTTTTCAAAAATTCAAATCTTGAATCAAGAGAAATAATTTCTAATCAAAGTTACTTCCCTTGCATATCAGGGTAAAAAAAAAAAAATTTCTATTCAATTGACGAGAGTTCATTTTTTTTTTCTTAATTTTATTAATTGATTGGAACCACTGTATTTACGAACAGTTTTAAGCAGTTCCTGAATTCAAGAGTGGATAAATCAGTAATAGAACAATTGTACCTAGAAGGAAGACCAATTTTGTAGCAACACTTGGTTCGAAGAATCAAAAAATTCTTTCACATAACAATTTCATGTGATTATAAAACTTGGTGATTCTATCTTCCCAAATTTCCATATTCCTTTGGAATTTGGTGTTTAGTTGTTAGTGATGAAATTTAGTTTCTGGGATAATCTCACTAAAAATTTAGTTAGTAAAACAAAACTAAAAACAGAACAAAAAGACATATTCAATTTGAAAAAAATATAATTTAATTTATGACATTTTTCATTTTCTTGAGGGGCAGGGGAAAAAAATAAAATAAAATAAAATAAATAAAAAAAATAGTAATAATAATAATAATAATAATAATATTATTATTATCATAATAATAATGTTGTTGTTGTTGGTAGTGTAGTAATAATAATAATAACTATAATAATAGCAGCAGCAAATTGGAAAAAGAATGCTAGTGTTTGTGTATATTACATTCTCACAAACATGGATGTTTATACGAGAATGGAAAAACTGAGTAGAAAAATAAAAGAAGGGATTCAATAGTCCAAAAGAAGAAAGTTCCTGAGATGAATCTGCTATTTTTCAAAACCATCACATGACTATGATTAGAAAAGAAAAAAAAAAAAAAATGACTGAAGTAGAAATAAATATTTTTGAGATTATTTGGAACAAATCCTTCAATTGCAATCTGTCTGTAAACTTTTAGATCTGTTTAAAAGTTAATGGCAGAAATATTGGGGAAGTGTTGTATATCTGCTTCTTAATTTCCAGATTTTTCTTGTACATTCAATGTCTACTAATGGGGACATTACTGTACACCTAGTTCCCAAAACCCATTTCCATCATTGTTAAAAATGTTCTCAAGAAAAAGCACCAAGCTGTGAGGGCCATGGAAGATTAGGCAGTTCTAGGCTCAAAAACGAGGACCTCGTATATGGATGAATTTCTGGCTTTCTAGAGTTCTTCATGTGAAGATTTCGGAAGAGATTTCTCAATGGCTTCAATCAGTAAATCCAAATCATTCATTAATTCTTCACAACGGAGCCAAATCTGGAGAGGAAAAAAATGAATGAAAATACTTCAGTTAATTTAAGGACAATTGCATTTTGAATTGGAATAAATTAGGTCAGTATATATACCTATTATATCAAAGCAGTATGAACAATTTTGGCCATTCAAAACTATTTTTGAACATTAAAACATAGAAATTTCATTAGATTTAACCACAAAGGATATAAGTTAAGGTTAATCTTGGGATTTTTGAAAAGATTTAATGTTGAATTTCATATATAAGACCATTTCAGCAGGGAATATTTATTCTTACATTCATGAACAGCTGGAAAATGCTGTGGAACTCTTTAATGAAGAGAATTTCTCTTTAAATGGAACATTTTTGTGAATTGAATAAAAGAAGAATGAAAAATATTCAACAAAAAATAGCAAGGGAAGTAACTTTAATCGTAAGTTACTCCCCTTGATTCAACCTCATACTCCAAAAATGAATTCAAAAGTCGAGGAAAACATTTTTCTTTTGCATACAAAACAGAGGGGATTTTTTTTTTTCTTTAAAACCCTTTTTAAGAAAGAAAATTGATCTTCTATACAATCAAATATGGTAATCACAATTTTTATAATAATTGAAATATTACAACTACTCAAAACAACATCAAGGAGTAAAACTAATAATAGTAAATATACTTCATGTAAAAATTTCAAAAAGTAATTACTCAATTACTTTTCAGTTAATAAGCATGACAAAAAAAAAAACAAAACAAAAAACACCTTTTCTGGGATCCGAACTACTTCTGCTTTGGTAATTTTCTTATCACCATTATTATCAAGCAAATTGAAAATCTGAAAAATATCATGAATGCATATTACAATAGATTTGTTGTGTTGATGTGAGGCTATTCAACAGAATGGGGGTAGGGATAGATTGAATAAACGGGTGTGACATAAGTAAGATTTGTTTGTGTCTGGTTTATGTGTGTGTGTTTTTCTTGAAGGGTTGTAATGTGTATCATTCAGTATTGTTTCAAAATTATTTTGATACTCATTATACCCCTTTAAGAAGAGAAAAATACGTACACTAGTCACACACACAGAGTACTCAGCCTAAGTTTAATTGCAATAGAAAGCAACCACAAATTAGATGAATGTAAATAGTAGTAAAAATTAATAATAAAGATTTATAATACTTCATCTTATGAAATAAATAAATAAAAAATTGGATTGAAGTGAACTACTAATAATAAACATGGTGCAGAGGAGATCATGGGTAGGGATGGAATTTAAAGGCTTGATTTCGACTGATGCTTGCCACTTAGTTCCAGTAGTTTAGTGGTAAGAACGGTTGTCCAATAAGCAAGCCACCATCTGGTATAGAGGGTCTAGAGTTCAATTCTCACCTGGCACTTATTCTTCACTGCTGAAGAGTATCCAGCCCGAGTTAACTTCTAATAAAAAGCAATCAAAATTAAGTTGAAAGTAAATAGCAAAAATTTATAAGGATGAAATCTTACTTATATGATACCTCTTTAGAGAAAAGAAAACACTCATGGAAACACACACACAACACATACAACCTTACCAACAAATCCTCCTCACATAAACAGACACAACTCAAAGTCAAAATACAGGCCCATCAATATACTTCATCTAAACACACGATCTACAAAATCCTACGCACAAAAAATGCCATACGTCATTGACTCTTCACCCACCACAACTGTACCCACAAACAATTCGGTCTCATCTCAGTCACAGCCAGATCCTATGATAATCCCTCCCACCCCAGCCAACATTGGTCAACAAGCATTTTTTAATTTCAGCTCATGTTATGTAACACACTTCACTCAAATTTTCTATATTGCAAAGACTTCTGATGAAGCTGTTGGAAATAAGTGAAATGAATAATGTCCAATTTTAATATCAAGAAATCCATGAGATGTAACACCCATTTTTTTCAATTTCTCATTTCCACACAGTCAAATCACAACCACCATATTACAATATAATGAATAATGTTTCAGGTTGGTATACACACTTATTGATATACCAGGGTAAATTTTAATTCCACCCAGTCTCTTTTTGATAATTGTACTCCAAAGGGCTGAATTTTTTTTTGATACAAGGATTTTTCCATCTTTTTCTCATAAAAAAAAAAAATCTGCATAGTAACAAAGGAACACCATTGACTGTTTCATTTAAATCTGACCCCCATTATATCTAAGTTTTCTGTTCAAAATGAATATTAATAGACTCAAAGTCAAATATATGTTTATCATTTTTTTGCTTCAGTTTACTAATCTTTTAAGTGGAAGAGTCTATCGAAGGGAGAAGCAATCAATGAAGAGAAGAAAAAAAACAACAACAGTTCATTAGATGGATAGATGACATTTCATAATTGAGTTGACAATGTATCGCACATATATATCATATATTATCATTATATATATAATATATAAATTCTAATATTATTATATATTAATGGAAGAGTATATTATATAAATCTTATAAATCTTTGTTGGATAAAAGACCTGCTAAAATAAACTAATTAAATTTGATTGAAAATGAAGTAATTATTTTTTTAAAAGCACGGACAACACACCACGGAGGTTGGGGAGAGAGATGAAGACTTCAAGAGATTTCTTAACAGAATAAGAAAAATCCTCACCTTTCGAATCATGTCAAGGTAACCCTGACCTGCATTCAGGGTTTCTAATTTCTCAGCTACAACATCCTGAAAAAAAGAAAGAAAATTTACAATCAAAGAATATTTTGATTTGAAATAATTTTTGGATTCCATTTTTACGTGAATTTAATAAAATCTTATGGCCAAAATATCTGATTGAATCTTTCCTCCTGAAACCTTTCAAGACTCTTGGAATTAAATTACCTCCGTTCTGTCTCTACGGATAATGGAAGGTCCCCTCCATGCCTGGGTGAAGCATATGGAGATCCTGGGATGCTAAGTCATCAAAATCCACCTCTTGGCGTTGCTGAAATGGTCTGGATAAAAGCAGGGAGTAATTCATCTGGTATCAGATTAGCTGAAGGAGCTGCCACAAGGATGTCATTTGGAATCAGAGTTGTCCTCCTCTTAGACTAGTTGCCTTTCAAAGGCTACAGAGCCCAATTGCCCAATTTGTACTGCTATTTTACTCATAACAAGGGGGAGATAAGAGATGGATCCATGCCTTTCCCAAGAGGACCAATGCAAAGTGAACATAAACAGCCCAGTTTGAACATTGGTCACCGATTTCATTGTCTGGAATCATGATGGGATACATTTGTCGCATCAGACATTTATCCCGGGATAAATGAAAAACAGAATCAATAGATTACTTTGCTTACAGGTCTCTTGTCCAGTCATGTAATGTGAACTGATTTCTGTGAAATTCTGTGCTATGGTGATGACATTGTCTGCAGTTGCAAAAGCTGAGAAAACCTCTTTCACTTTATTTTTTGTAACAAGGATTTTTCCATTTTTATTTTCTAAAAAAAAAAAAAAAAAAAAATCTGACATTTTATTTTTTCAAAGGTCTTAGGAGACTTTTGAAAAAGATCTACAGAACATATATATGTCCCAGGAATCTGGAAAGGGTTAATGAATGTTTTATAATTAATCACTGATTGGCCTGGTCATGTCATATTTCACTTCAAAACTCCTATTGAGTATGCAAACCAAATTTGGTTCGTTAGTACAATAGAGAAATAGATGGAAATCACATCATTATAATTGAGGTGAGAACAAACTCAGAAATCCCAGAATTTTTTTTGCTGTGAAAGAGGAAACCACATGCAAAATTTGCACACATATACAGCCTATTTTGGGACCAACTAGAACCATTTTAGACACTTGGAGTTCAAAACAAAGAAGTGGTTCCACCAAAAATCAATCATTGTTAAATAATCTACATAAAAGTGACAACTTACTCCAAGCATAAGTTCTGCCATGTCTTCTAACTTGATGTCTTCCTCTTCCAGGATGTTAAGCATATAACTTCTACAAAGAGAAAAACAAATCTTTATGAAGAAAAAATACTGGTAATGTAAAATATGGTAATTGAACACAGCATACAAAGGATTCAAAACATTAAATGAAGGCTCTAAAAAATATAGCTATACAATGTATTGATCAGATATTAACACAATAATGAAGTTGAGGCCATTGATTTGTTCCTTATCAGAATGTTGTGAATCTTTGGAAGCACCTCAATTTGAAATTACGAAGACAGTTTAGGTTGTTAGATGCACTGTTTCCATCATATTTAAATGAATACATGATGCACAAAATTCTTATAAAGAACAAATTAATGACTTCATTTTTGTATTAATATCTGATCAATATGTTGTATGATTATATTTTGGGGAGCGTTTGTATGCCATGTTTAACCACAATATTTTATATCTCTCTATTTTTTTTTTCAAGGGAGCAACTTTGAGTCATTTGATGTATCATTGTTCTCCACTAATACTCTCGAGAGTGTCATGGGTTTAGAATAGATATGCATTGTTAGTAAAAGCCACTTCCAGCATGCCAGGCCGGTTGAAGCTTTATTCTGCTTAGGGTACCTGGAATTCCTGAATGGCCATCCGGGTTTTGACCATGCTTGATGTAGCACAACTTCAGTGATCTTACAAGAACTGGTGTATCCAACATGATTTGCCTATGACCTTTTAGCCTTGGAGAGAGAAACTGTGATCCTAATCCTTGTGCTGGGTGCTTAGCAGAGAGGCATTCACTACCATTATTAAAGTCTCTGGTATGACTTGGCAGTGGATTGAACCACAGCCTACCAAAAGGAGGCAAGCACTCGACCACTGAGCCACATTGTTCAGTATGAAGAGTCAGTAATATTCCAAGTTTTGTTTCAACGATTTATTTGTTTCTTTGCAGCCTTAATGTTGTCAGCATATTTCAGTTGATCCATCATTCAGCCATTGTCTAATCCAAGTAAACAAACCTTGGTGAGAGAGGGGGGGAGGGCTTTCCTCTTTTCTCATACACCTGACAAGGGCTGAAGAAGGAATCGGCTAAAATGTTATGTTGATAAGGAGGCAAAGAAGAGATTCAATTGTTTGAACAAAATTTGGAAAGAAAAACTTTTTTCCAAGATTCTGAACCCCTTCAGCCCTATTAGTCAATTAAATCAAGGGTTTACTGTATTTTTATTCCTCCATACATTTTATTTTAAAAATAGGATTAAAATTTTAAAAGAATTTATCACATGACCTGCTAAGCAAAGATACACACTACAGTATGTAACAGAACAAGATCTACCTATACTGATACTTGGAACTACCATAGCTTCTTATTTCATTTACTACAATGACTATCCTCTAATTCCTTACAACATGCTGTGGTGAATTTAGAAAAATCAAAAACTTTAAATTTGTCAAATTTTCTATGATGCAAAAATGATTGTCTTCACTTGTTTCTGTAAATAATTATGATATGTGTCAAAGCTAAATAAAACAGGTTTGGCTAGTCACTCAATAGAAACCACCATCTTTTGGCAACATTCTATGTTGGGAAGATCAATCAAAAAATTGGAAAAAGGTCTGATCAATGAATGTTACTTTATTCACCTTTTGTATTATCACTAAAAGTCCAAATTTTCCAAAAACAAACATAAAAGTCGCCAGCCAGGGTTGCCAATTTAGATGCTCCTCTATTTTGTTTTTTTCAAATTTGTGAATCCAATATTAAAAATATATAAATTTTCAGAAAAATTTTTTCAACATTAACCCATCAATTATGGAAGGGGATGAAGAGTACTACTAATCCATTGCAAGATAAAAAGACTTGACTTCTGTTGAGAACCAAGTTGCCATCATTTGCCCGAGTTGAACGGGTCATCAATAGGGTGCTGGTCTCTACTGATGCATCTTAAACATGACACTTTTTGTTCCTCTATATTGATATATCGTATAAAGTCGATATATCACCTACCTCTAGCAAAAAGTCATAGTCGGGTTGGGTTGGTAATACGAGTCCGGTATGATAAAAAAATACTGGGGGACCTGCACGCCCATAGAGAAACAGAAATTTGCCACCTGTTAGAAGGATGAATGAGAAGAAAAAGTAGTGAAATGGACCAGAATTATTGAAATGAGATAATTGTCTAATTCTTAAAAAATAGCCTGGTTTCTGATGTTTCCAAGCATCTGAAGACCAAGTTTGTGATGCTCATTTGTATCTACCTTTTTAACAACAACAGCAAATAAACAACTTCATTTCTACACGAACCTTTAATGTTTCACACACCAACTCATTCAATGTTAAAAAATGGTGCATCAACAACAAAACAATTTTATGCACTCACTCATTTGATGTTGAAAATGGCGTACAAATAAAAAAACAATTCAACAATTCAATTGATTCAAAGCAATAATATAATTTTTCAGATATACTCGCATGAAAGTCAAATTTTTTAGAATATTTCTCAAGGTTATATTTATGGAGGTTGACTATCACACGGATGCTACTTTTGCAAGGCTTAATTCACACTACAATCCAAAATACCATATCAATAAGCAGAAGCCCAAATCATCCCTAAATGAATAAACAGAAACAATGAATTATAGCGATAATATTGTTAAACACATAAATAAGGACAAGTAGCTTTCATAAATATTTACACATGCTTTTTTACTCCATTACAAAGTAGCTAAATGAAAATTTGAGGCTTATAATAACAGTGCATTATCATTACTTACCACAATACTCTATACATGCCCGGCACCAGCAAGCAGACAAAACAAAAATGAAACATCTAAGAAACACACATCACTGCTGGATTCAGGATCAATGGTTTATCTAGATCAATATTGAATGTAACTACCATCATCTATAATAGCAATCTGGCCTTATTTATGATTTTCCAATGAAGTATTTATTGGGACGTGTGTTTTGATGAGTACATCAGAACATAACAGCATAGAAAAATTCATTTCCTCATCGTAAAATTTATGTTCAGGATTATACCTCGATTCACAAATGTTGATCTGTTGTTTGTGAAGATCTAGGGTCAACTTTCACAGGAGATACAAATTTTTTGGCAAAAAATTGGTTGTCAACTTTTACATCAGAATATACAGAACGTATATACTTCAGTTTTTCCTTCATGAGGGTGGGTGAGGGAGATGATAATTAATTCATTTTGAGACAAATAGTAGTTATCTCCGTTTTATGCGGAGAAACTAAGAATCTACCCTTGTTTAATTATACAGATATTTCAACAGACCTTCCACCCACGCAATCTTCACTCCTGAAAAACTACGTCTGTTAATACTTACTTCCAATCATCTTGTTCTGGAACTTCATGATCCACTTCAAAATTCACCTGAGACAAATTCACATCTGGATCACATTCTTGCTCACAGTTTTGAGTATCCAGTTTCAATCCTTCTTCGTGATTCCACCAAATATTTACAGCCAAGTTGCTGCCATACGAACGGACTTGGTGAATCCTACAAAAAAAATTCCAGCAACAAATTTCAACTCAAAATCACTACTGAACAACTGTATCCATCAAAAATGGCAAAAGATTCTATCCTATTTTTTAGATGCGAGTCTGTTTGTTCATGTGTTTCAGAGCTCCTGACCATACTTTTTTATCTACAGACTCCACTAAACTCCTTCAAGAAATGTTCTCTTTATTTTAGGTAAAAAAGCTGTTTTAGAGCCCTGTTTTGGCGGGTTTATAAACAATATCTAGAATCATCAGAATCTAGATATTTCTAGATGTTTTTTTTTTTCACTATCTCAGATGTTTTCCAGAGGGAAATGCCAGTGATGTCATAAATAGAATTTATTCTGACTATATTTATCATTCAATGGAATTCTTTTTACATGGTGATGATGAGTTGAGCTTGAAATGAAGAAAACATTTGTCAAATTCAAGTACAGGCATTATTTTTCTATCATATGAAGAAGATTAATCCTGACAAAATTTAGGGAATTAAACTCTTCAGTTAGTTTGTGCATTTATGTCAGACCAAACCAATATGTAAAATTGATATTTTCCCTACCATTATTTGAAATCACAACTAACTGATTGGTGACTGGCTCTACAAACTGACAAGCCTACAAATTTTTTTTTACAAATATACAAAATCTTATTTCATTCTAATGAACAAATACATTTATACTAACAAATACATATCTTCATAATTTTTTTTATTTCTTATGTATATAATAAAAAAGTTGCAGTAATCATCTTCAACCGGAATCGAAGTTAGAGTGGAATTTAACCCTGCAGCAGACAGACTTGTTTACATTTGTAGTAGTATTAGTACCAGCAGTATTATCTCTACTAGTCGAAAATACTTCATCTAAAAAAAAAGAAAAGATATCTGAGGAGAATGAAGGGTAGGTTTGAAGGTTAGGTTTGATCTTCTGCAATCTATAGAGTCTTTGTACCTCAGTTGGTAAGAGTTGGGGTAAAAGGGAAAGATGTTCAAATCTCTTTATTTCCAATCCATGATATACTACATTCACTCACTGCTGCACACTAGTGAATTGAGTGAAAGTTGTGTGAAAATTCAACTAAAAATGAAGACAAAATATAATTCAAGTTAAAAATTGATAAAAAATAACAATTTCGTTTATTGAAATTTTCTTTCACGACTTGTGAGTTTATCAAACCTCCATTTTGTCACTTTGCCTGTGTTTTCAGAAAAGATTGTGATGTCACTCCTAATAGCTTTATTAATCCACTTTAGGGATCTGCAATATTTTATCCATAATGCAGTTGATTCGGAACTTGAGACAAAAATTCAAAGTATCTATATCATAATGAAAAGATTTGTTTGTCTGTCCATATTTCTTACTTTAGCAAAAACAGCACATTGTAGCACAATTTTTCTTAGCACAATGCCATTAAAATGATCTAAATTAAAGAATAAAGTAATATACCGGATCAGGCCACCGATTTCTTGTAATTGATTTAATTAAGAACAAATGGACCCCCACCCAGCCCTAACATAATGCATGGCCAAGGGAGATAACTTCAGGTCTATTAAGTCCTGATAATAGATCTTTTGGAGAAAATAAGAGGAAAAAGCAAATACAGTTATCCACTGCTGTTTGTGTGGATTACAGGTACCAGAAGGCTGTGAATACAAAAATCTGTGTATAATTTTTGTTGACTCTTCCAAGCACTTTTAGTCCCTAGAATCCAGAAATCTTGTACCATAAACAATAAACACTTTACTTTCCAAAATTGTAAAAGTATTAATAGATAAATGAATACAGTAAGGCATACAATAACAAACTTATAATTTGACTTCATTTTTTTCTGATGACAGATCCATCAATTATGGCAGAATCAATACTTTTTTCAGTTAAAAACCATGAAAATAGCCTTAATCAGCAAAGAAATTCTCTACATGTATCGCAAAGTATTTCTTCTTATGACTAACTTTATGGTAGTTTCTTGCACTTATGACCATAATTAAACTTTCGAAGAAAATATTTGATTATAGCAACTTGTTTTAAAAGATTGCTATAAAAGTGTGCAGCAGATGCTAATAAATGAGAAAAAAAAAAAAGTGATGAAAATCATAAATTTCATAAAACTGTAGTGCAGTGATTAACATTTTTTTTTCCTTTTTATGCTATTATTTACATTCATCTTAATATTTTTTTTCCTTTTTATGCTATTATTTACATTCATCTTAATATTTTTTTTTAAATCTTATCCAGTCTGAGAGAAGTTGCAGTAAAAAGCAACAAAAATATAAAGATGAAGCTAAATAGCAACATAAAAAGGACAAGAATTGTTAATGATTTATAATTCTTCATCTACTGAAAAACAAATAAATTTGTTTACATCAAAGTAGAAAAAAATTTGATGTTTAAAATACCGTTTGACTAACTGTTTCACAAATGTGAACATTGAACAAGTTCAAATTTTCAACCAGGTTTATACGGTTTACATAAATAAATTAACATGAATTATTATGATGCATTTATTATTTCCTAAATTTTTCAACTTTTTACATTCAGTTTATACTGCACAGTATATCTATGATGAGTTTTTTCAGGGTACAACCCCTAAATTCCCATTAAATCATTCAAGACAGTGAATTATCAAAACAGCAAATGGAAAACCCACGAATAACAAGGGATAACTGTAATTATGATATAAAGTCTATCAACAGGAAGAGACTTTCCATTGAACTTAAAAGCGGCTCTTATGCAAGTTATACTAAAGAGTAAATCAATAAAAAATGAAGATAATCAATCTGAAGTTGTTGAGAAAAAAGATGCTCACTTTATTATTCAGATGAAGGGAGGAAATTAGGAAAAAAATCTATAAAAACCTGCTTGAATGCAATCAATATTTTATTATTGATTACATAGAACAGTGTTTCTGAAACTATTTCAGAGTCATTCACTCTCAAGTCTTTATCACAAAATTTAATTCATCCATGACTAAATTTCCATATATTTTTGATCATTTTCATCTTATATATATTTATATTGCAAAAATCATTTTGTATCCTGAGCAAAAAGTATGCATTAACTTATCTCTGAAGTGTTCATTTTTTTCCTGTTTTTGAAACACCAAAATGCATGAAGAAAACTAATTTATGAGAATTTTTCTTGTTTACATTAAGTTGGAAAACATTAGAACTGGATTTTTAGAAACAGTGTTCTCTTATTGAACATGTTTGACACAATAATTGCTTTTTTGAATATAAAAAATATAAGTATTTGAGTGAATCAAATCTCTCACACTTCATGTTTCTTGCTACTTTCATACATATCTGTAGTTTCATCCAGCCACAAAATAATTTTATTCATCCTTGGGGGAATCATTCATCAGTTCAAGATCATTTATCTGAGAATTGGAAGTGTGGACCACAAATTTGTAACATTAATAAATTCTTCAATTCTAATAACAGACATTTGTTTTTCCATGAGATTAAGTCTGACATCATTATAGCCATCCTCCTGGATTATTAAGAAAGAAAAATTATTGTCTCTTACCAGAGATAAGGAATGAAGAGACAATCTCCAGCCGTTATATTCACATGATGATATTCAATGTCAGCTAATTCGGGATATTTTGTGTAGTCCATTCTAACAAGATAAAAAAAATGAAAGGAATTTGAGAAAAATGATTTTCTTTATGTAAGGTGAGTATAATGCAGAAAGAGAAATCAAGAAAAATGTACAAGTGGAGGATTAGAAAAGAAAAGATTTTAGGTCACAATCAATATCAAGTAAATTATGAACAGGTTTTTGTTTTTCAAGTCATATTTACCAAAATAGGTTGGGTCATAATTTCTTACTAAAGAATAAAGTATTTTTGTTTGCTGTACAGTTTTAAATTCCTTGGTTTATTGATCTTCAAAGGAATCCTTATCATGAAACCTCATCTCACTGCAGTTGTTTAAAGAATACAGGTATACCTAGAATAAAGGTGGTTAATTTGTTCATTAATTTTCTGTACTGTTCAAAACTGTACAGTTCCAGGTGTTATTATAATTTGATACGTTTTTTTCTAATCTTATACTTAGTTATTTTAATTTGCACAGCAATACCTTAACCATACCACAACAAAACCTACACTATTCATAAGTGTACTGATCAGTAATGCTAGACATTGTTTATTTGTGACAAATGAAGTCTGAATGAAACTATCAACTCAAATTCATAGATCATTTGAAACCACTTCTAAACATACTGGAACTCTTGAACGAATAGAATTTTTGAAAAATGGAGCTCTCTTGTGAATTGAAGAAACTACAGCTGGTCATACACACTTTTATTTGTAGGAAACAATAAGTAAATACCATATTTGAAAGAAAAAAAATTAAATGAATAAATGAACAATAATTCAATCAAAAAGATCTAATTATTTTATACAAGTCATTCAATCCATGCCTTCTTTTCAATAATTATTTTCTACAATAGAATCGTTTTTCTTCTTCTCTTTTTTCTTTCAACCCTTTATTTTATTCCTCTTCCATCTTATTTTACTCTTCTTTGCTTTCAATGTAAATGATTTTCTCAACTCCTTCTCACCCTCACCAGTGTTCGCTTCAATTTACAAATACTTTGAATTTCTGCATTTTACTCATTGATAAAATCTCTTGGCTGTGCCCTGCCTATTTTTTTTTACAGTGGGTTGGGGTTCACCATGCTGGTGGAAGATAGCATTTCACTCCTCAACAAAATGATCTTTTGGTTGTCTGCTGCCCATTTTCTGTACAGAGGTTTGGGTATTGCTTTGCTGATCAAGGGGGGGGGGGCAGTGTGCAGCATAGACTGTTTTTGTATTTCTCTTTCAATTCTCTCCAAAGCATGATCCTTAGCATGAAGAAGGAATATACAGATGGTAGTAGTTGTGCACATCAATCAAATGTCCAATTCACCCAACCAAATTTGGCATTTATCCTCAATATTCCCCAGGGGAAAGTTTTAAAGTAGAATGTATAGATGACACTACAAGGCCAACAAGTATGTTTAAAGCTGAGATGAAGCATAGACATTATTGCATGAATTAGCAGAGAACCTACAAAAAATGACAGGATTATTTAGATATGAATAAATCATACAAATATGTATTTCAACATCAGTGTATCTATTGCAAGCAAATTGCAAACCTCGAATGAAATTTATTTTCCTGTCAATTTTCTATAACTCTTTGTATATTTTGGCATATAAGACGACACTTGAAGCATCCAAAACACATCCTAAAATGGGGTCAAAAGCAAAGGCCAGGTATGAAAAACAGAGCTATAACCATGAAATTCAAACTGAAATCAGGGGTCTTGTCTTGTCTGAAATATGCAGTAATCATTGGCATATTTAACAAGTTTTAGGAGTAAGCTTTAATTGATAATAACTATGAAATAAACTTGAATAATTAATCATTAGAAAAGAAGTGTCTTACCTGTCAACATCAATATCAGAATAAGCACCAATTTCTCTCAAGACAATCTGAAACAACAAACAACAGAAATTCACTCAATCATTGTAGCCATAAAAGAAACAGGATTGATTTTAGACAGTGGATGAGATTAATGAGAATGTGATGAAGTAGCTGATTGTAATTTCAAAAGAGGACTACATAGACTGTTTTGAAAAGTGGAATGGACGCAAGAATAATGTGTTGACCAGAGAGATAGAACTTTGAGGACTATCAACCGAATATTCTGCAAGTACACTGAAGAGGTCCACTTACCATATACGTTATGTAAAGTCGACCTCATACATCATTTCTAGCCAATTATTAGATTTGTGATTCACAATTTTGCACCAAGAATGCTGAAATTTGGTATATGGGTACATCTTCTCAACGTGAAGATCACAATCTATGAGATGTTGACTTCTGAGGTCATTCAAAATCACCAGAGCTGATCTCTGGTCATTTCAAAACAATCCTCCAAGCTTCTGGCTCTAAGTTAGCACCTATGAAACTGAAATCAGGCATAGCAATAAATCCTTCCATGACGAAAGTCATATGCAATGCAGAGTTGACCTCAGATAGCATTTGAGGACACTACAGATCAAATCTAACAAATTTTCAAAGTTGTAGGCCACAATTCTGTACTAAAGACGCTGGAGTTGGGCATACGGGTACATCTTCTCGAAGGTAATAGGCTAAATGACATTGACCTTAGAGATCATTCAAGATCCCCAATGGATGATTTTTTTATGGTGGGCGATAAACACTGCCATTTTGTGCCAAATTTTTTTTCAAGTTTACAACCAAAATTTAATCAAAAATATCAACACTTCAATTGAAGAAAGTATAACAGCAGAGAACACTTGAAAAACCTGATACAGTCTACTCTAATCGTCTCTAGAATGACTTTCAAATAGTAAAGAGCAAAAACCGCAAAGTTTGATATGTCATATTTATTTCAAGTTCTTCAGACAAAAATGTATTGGATAACAGTTTTTTATTTTTCCTCAGAGAGTGAAAAGAAAAGGCAAATTACAGAGGTGAAATAGATGCAACCTGGGATATCACAACATGTATTAAAAGAAATCTCTATGCTGTTATCTGCCTTCATTTTCTATTCACCAAGGAAAAACAAATAATATACCCAAACGCAAATGAAGGAAACTGCAAGTCGATATTATTTAAATTACTTTAAACCCCAACTTGAAATGAACATTGATATCGGTTTCTCTGTAGAATCGAAAAGGATTTGACCTCTCTAGCCTTTCATACTCACAGAAAGCTTCTATTGGGGGAGGAGAAAAGAGTGAAAAACACAGACACCAAAAAATATACTTCCAGCGTATTATTCTTTTTTCCACACATTATTTTTGATAAGGCATATTGTTGCATTATAGTTAACAAAATCTGAGTTGGGCAAAAAGTGAAAGAATGAAAAAAGAATTTTCAAAAATAATCAAATTATTCAGAAAATTTTTCAAATGCAAATTTCTATTGCAAATGTTTAGTTTAATGTTTGTCTAGATATTTTGTGATCTATATTCAAAATATTTCTAGTTTTTAACTCATTTTTCACCAATCCAGTTTTCCTAATAAAACAAAAATTCCAAAAATAAAATTAGGTTTTTAATGATTTTGACTTTTTGTCATAAGATATTGGTTTGGGGGGGGGGCGAAGACCAAAAATTATTTGCAAAATTGAAATTTCATGAGAGGTCTGCCCCCCAAACCAACATTAGAGGAACTACTGTATACATCATTAAAAAAAAAGAACAAACGTGATTTCAATTGTCATTCACTTCATTAAAATATTACAGATTTTATAAAAAAAATTTTTTTAACTTTTTCTTTATTATTATAAATCAAATGAAAATGTCACTAATTCCACTGAAAATTCTCTAATTAGCAATTTCTGACATCTTGACCCGTAAAAAAAAAAAACATGCAGATTTAGACAAAAAATTTTGACAAAGGAAAACGAATTGCAATTTCCAAAGGAAGAAGCAATCATGGTGGGAAGGAAGGAAAATGGAGTCACACTTTATCCTTGTATTTTGGATCCACAAAGAAAAGTTCCTTGTCTCCTCGATATACGCAGTTCATATTATCCACAGCATCCGTATGTATCACAGACTTTGTGCCACCACTGCTGAACCACATGACCTGACGGAAAAATAAGAAATAAAAAAGCAGACACAATCTGTAGAGTCAAATTGAAAAAAATCAAATCTTCATTATACAAAGAGTGATGAATTTTAATTAAGGTGTAGTAAAGCAGTCTCTCTTATTACATGAGTGGTGTGTTTGAGATTATGTGCATGCAGGAATAAAAAGAAAAGAAAAAGTGAGGAAAAAGAGAGAAAAAAGAGAGAAGAGAGGAAAAAGAGAGAAGAGAGAAAAAAAGAGAGAAAAAAAGAGAGAAGAGAGAAAAAAAGAGAGAAAAAAGGGAGAAGAGAGAAAAAAAGAGAGAAAAAAGAGAAGAGAGAGGAAAAAGAGAGAAAAAAAGAGAGAAAACAGAACAAGAGAGAAAAAAAGAGAAAAGAGAGGAAAAAGAGAGAAAAAAAGAGAAAAGAGAGGAAAAAGAGAGAAAAAAAGAGAAAAGAGAGGAAAAAGAGAGAAAAAAAGAGAAAAGAGAGGAAAAAGAGAGAAAAAAGAGAAAAGAGAGGAAAAAGAGAGAAAAAAAGGGAAAAGAGAGAGAAGAGATGAAAAAGAGAGAAAACAGAAAAAGAGAGAGAAAAGAGAGAAAACAGAAAAAGAGAGAGAAAAGAGAGAAAACAGAAAAAGAGAGAAAAAACAGAAAAAGAGAGAAAAAACAGAAAAAGAGAGAAAAAACAGAAAAAGAGAGAGAAAACAGAAAAAGAGAGAGAAAACAGAAAAAGAGAGAGAAAAAAGAGTGAAAAGAGAGAGAAAAAAGAGTGAAAAGAGAGAGAAAAAAGAGTGAAAAGAGAGAGAAAAAAGAGTGAAAAAAGAGAGAAAAAACTCACCTTAGGTTCTGTATGAAATACAAACGAACAAAATATCTCAACAACAAAGAAAATGAAGTGGGTGGGAGGTAGAGTAGGTGGATTAAAAAACAAGCTGTGCCCAGGGCTGTCCTATTGTATGGAGACACCTGGCAGATTTAATTGAGATTTACAGAACGTTCTCTATGTCTGCTATTCAATAATATGGCCATAACTTATGTTTTTCAAATTGAATTTCGGGGACCCTGAAACTGTTGCCCAGGGTCTCCAGAGTTTTTAGGGGACCTAAAATTCAATTTGAATAATGAAAATTAAAGGTTCATATTATTTATTAGCAGGCATAGAGAACCTTCTCAAAACTTACGTTTACATTCAGGTTTAAATCAGTTCTTGACTTTTAATTGAATCCATGTATTAAATCAGGGTAGGCACTATGGCTGGCAGGCCAAATCCAGTATATTGCTTTGCCCAGGAGCCTCAAATATTCTTAAAATGGCCCTGGCTCTGCCATTTCTTTCAAAGACCAACAACCCTTAAGTGATTTTGACATGAACATGAATAATGAAAAGTTGAATGTCAGAATTCTTATAGTACTCTAGTTATCTGTTCTGTCATGTGTTGAGGGTTTTTTCTTAATAGCTTTGAAGCCCCAACCTTTTCTGAGAATTGTTTCGATGATAACCATCATGTACCTCCTTTTGTCTTTTCTTCATTTCTTTTGGATGGTTTTATTCAGTTTTGTTGCTTCAATTTTCTCTAGTTATTTTTTGTTGGTTTGCACTTCCTCTGTTCTTCTATGAGGTTCTTGGTTTCATCTGAGATTTTACCATTTGGAACACTGCAATCATAATGCTGTTACATAAAAAAAAGGAAACCAAAAGACCTCAACAACTATAGACCAATAAGTCTACCCAACTGCATCTACAAAGTTTTCAAAGTTATCACCAACTGAATCATTAAAACATTAGATGAAAACCAACCACTGGAACAAGCTGGCTTTGGAAGAAGCTACTCAACCATGGACCATCTCCATTCAATAAACCAACTGGAAGAGAAAGCAACAGAATATAGAATGCCAGTAGTGGTAGTATTTATAGACTTCAAGAAGGCCTGCGACTCAACATCAATGACGTTGGGAATTTCTTCTATCACCCGCCAAGGTGTAAACCCTGTATATGTTAGAGTATTGTATCACATATACCGTCACAGTAGCTCCTTCACCAGGTTACATAAAGACTTGGAGCCCTTTCAGCTCCAAAAAAAAAGGTAAGAACAAGGTGATACCAGCTCATCCAAACTCTTTACAGCCTGCCTTGAGATGACCTTCAAAAACTAAGGAATCGGAATAAACAGCAAATACCTGAGTAACCTCAGATTTGAAGACGACATTGTCCTTTTTGCAGAGAACCCCCATGACCTCCAACTAATGCGAGATAAACTGAATGGAGAAAAAACAAGAGAGCTAGCCTGCACATGAACTTCAGCAAAACAGAGATCATGTACAACCGATATGTCAGAAATAAATACACAGCGATCGAAATCAAAAATGCAAAGCTGTACAAAGTAGACCACTACATTTTTCTCAAACAACGAGTCTCCATGACATCCTCAAAAGAAGAAAAAATCAAGCAAAGAATCACTCTAGGGTGGCAAGTCTTCAGTAAAGCAAACTCAACCTCCAAGAACAAAAAAATTCCATTAGTCTTGAAAGAGTATACAACCAATGTATCCTCCTAATGGTCACCTATGGAGCTGAAACATGGAACCTAACCAAGAGACTGGCCTGCAAACTGAGAACCGTACAACATGCACATGAGAGAATCATGCCCAACATTACATGGAGAGACCACAAAACAGTATACAGCAGAATATAAGATGGCGAAACGAACTAAACTGGTTCAGGAAATATTGATACTATAATGCCTACGATAAAGAGATGTGGTGAATCCTGGGGAAGGTGTATGTCCAACGACGGACAATAAAAGATCAATGATGATGAATATCAGAATTCCTGGCTGTATATGACCTTTGATCCACTTCTGAGCATAGAAGTGTCCATTACAGAAATCAGACTTTATAAAAGGCAGCTCCTATATTTTCCAATCCATGTTTGCTTACTCAACAGCTATAGGATGTAAAAATGATCTGAAGTGTTGCTATAAAAAGCAACAATAAGATTCATTCATTCAATTCATATTACTTGCAGCCAAGTCAATCAGAGTGTTTGGGAGTAGAAGAGGGTCTCCTTTGGCTTGCATCATAGACCAAAGTGCAGAGATCAGTCTCCTCTTCAGAGGATTGATGGGATCACTAAGGGTGTCTTTCTGTATGATCCCAGCTGCTTATGGCACCTGATATACCTAGTTGGTCACCCATCTAGGCACTGACCAGGCTTGACATTACTCAACATCAGTGATCGTACAAGAACCAGTATACCCTACACAATTTGGCAAGAACGATGAGATAAAAAGTGAACTAGTCTGAAATTAAA
Organism: Thysanoteuthis rhombus; assembly: GCA_963457665.1. Lineage (NCBI taxonomy): Eukaryota > Metazoa > Mollusca > Cephalopoda > Oegopsida > Thysanoteuthidae > Thysanoteuthis > Thysanoteuthis major. The sequence goes on along the minus strand of OY735212.1, from coordinate 375,298 downwards.
GCTTCATCAAAGATGTTCAGTCAACTTCAAGACTATTATATCTACTGCTACTAAGTGTTGGATAGTTTTGTTTGTATTCGTTTAGGTTTCCCCTTCATTACATCAACGTATCAAAAGAAAAAAGGATGAGACTTACTGTGGCCACAAGGCCTTTATCAAAGAGTTCAGCACACTGGATATTGCAGGGTATCATTACATCTTTCCTGAATAAGAAGTAAACAGAAAACCAAATTTGGTGAAAATGAAAACATTTACAAAAACATGTTGAGTTAGACACTTCATAGAAACTAAAAATAAATTCTGAGAATCGTGTAACCTCTCCCTACATCCGAAAAAGAATTTCCAGGCGTGGGGTGGGGAGTCTGTGGATATACTAATGCAGAATACATGAGATTTGGAATGTATATAATTACAAAGGATTTAAGTTAGACTTAATGTTAGGTTTAAGGTTATATAAGTCAATTACGGAAGAAATGAAAGCAACAAACTTGTCATTATCATGATAGTAGTATTATAAAAAAAAAAAAAGTTTAAGTCATCCATACTTTTGAATTCAATGTGTAGAAGGTAACAGCTGCAATTAATCTCCCCTCGGTAATTAATGTAGTTCACATCCTCGTTAACAATATCGGTAAGTGTTTGGAATAGGTTCACCAAAAAATCATGTCGATATTTTGCAAGGGATAACTTCTCAGCAGACACGATTTGCTGCTGCTGCTACTAAATTATTGCAGAGCAAATGAAAGCAGAAAACTGAACATTTCGAAATGTATATTTTTATCAAATTCAAGTATAAAGGATATGATTTCATGTTTTAGTGCTAGGGTTGAGGTTACATCAGTAACATAAAAAATATTAAAAATATTTGGAACTCAAAAAGAATAAACATGTGGAATTAATAGTAAAGGATGATGGAATACTTTTTCTTTGTAATTCCGGACACTGTTTCTCCACAAACTTGTCCAGAGGAAAAAAATCATTTTTTTGTGAATAATAGAAAGTTGCAGCTACAATGAAATTTTGCTTAAGAGAAATATTTGATTAGATCAGACAATTTCGTCTGATAAAATAAAAATCAAATGATTGAATAAAGTTTATCTCCCTTTTATTGTGTACAACATCTATCCTGGTTGACTCCCTTGCAAAATATCGACATAATTTTTGGTGAATCTATTCCAAACAATTGCCACAATATAACTTGATTGTTTCAACTTGAATTTAACAACAAAAAAGTTCAACTTTTTTAATAATTCGGCATCCAATTTCTACGTTTGAATTTTAACGAGAATTAAACGCTGAAAAATGAAAACTTCGGATTTTTATTGTTTATTGAAATTAAATAAAGAAGCCGTTTATCGTAATCATGGATGATGTATCCAACAGTCTCTGCATTCAAAATCAGTAGTCGGTCCTGAACACTTTATTTGAAATGAATAAAAAATTATTAATCTTTTATAAAATCATAATGAATTGATAACCAATTCATAGCATATTAAATTTATGACAAAGAATGTCAATATCATCAGCTGGTTATCGTTATCTGAAAAGGAGCGTCAAAGTGATCACAATAAGCGGCTGCCTGAGAACCTCTACTTCTGACAAAGGTTTTCGGGTCAATTTGACCCAACAATTTTTTGCTTAATATAAATGATATTTCATCAAATAGATGATATTTATTGATTATTGATCCACCTACCTGAGATAAATAGGAACATCTTGAACCATGTAATTATCAGAATTGTTGTAAGTTTCAAGAAATTTCTTGAAATGTATATGCAGTGAAGAGCCCGTTCGGTTCTCCTTTTTCGCACTTTCTACAAAGACTGTGGAATTAGGGTCGATATCAAGGTTCATAAAATATTTGTCTGTCCAGAGTTTAAAAGCCGGAGTCTGTATCACAGCTCTTTTCATTTTCAAAGGACGAGAGGCACGGACATAGTTTTGAAAGAAAAATTCAGGGCTCGGAAACCCTTCAATTTCATCGATTGGATGGCTCGGTCGACCAGAGCCAAACCTTTGTAGATGTCCAGGTTCCAATGTCAGGTCCCTCGAGTCCACATTTATCAAGGCAAACACTAAAAGATCCAGTATGAACACAAGAAAGGTTGTTGTCGGACAACATCGCATTTTTCTCAGTCTTTCTTGTCAAATTTTAAAAACAACCTCGCTTTAAGGGGAGATAACTCTAGCGAAGATTTACACTACCGGTGTCGAAATACTTTTCAGACGGTGTCACATATATAAGTGTTAACATTATAATTATTGATCATTCACTAGTTGTTGTTTTGTTTTTTCCAATTAGTTATTGATGATTAATCATCAAAAATATAAGATATCCATACGTAAAGTTTAGTCATTCTTCCGAATAAATGCATTAAAACTTTACGTTGATATTTTGCCAACGAGATAACATGGATGATTAGCTGCTTCTTCGAATGGATGAAAGTGATTTAATTCTTACCATTGGTCAAAAAACGTTATTTTTTAAAATCTAAATATACATTTTACTTTAGAGCCGATATAACATGTAGTTAGGGTTAAGGAGTAGGGTTAGTGTGAGTAGGTACGTCTAGAATTACGGTTGGAAGGTACGTCTGGGATTACGCTTGGAGTTTTTAGGTAGGTCTAGGGTTGGTCGTTTCTAATTAGAAATATCCCAATTCAAAATGGTAAGGACAGCCAAAAAACTTTTTTTTATTTTCTTAATTGCATCCCCAACCCTAAGACTAAATACCAACCTTAAATTGTATCCTTTGTAGTGAAATTTAATTAAATAATTTCAAATGTTTAAAGTTTTCTTCTTATATTTCCCCATAATTAAAAACAGCAGCAGCTAATCGTGTCTGCTTAGAAGTTATCTTCCTGACAAAATTTCTACGTAACATTTTAATGCACCTATTCCAAAGGATTACACTTTTATTGTACACAATAATTTCTTCTTATGTACATACCGTAGGTATAAGTTGGACCTCTAGTAGTTCAAATTAGGGAGTGATTATGACTAACATGTTTGAATATTACAATAAAGCCTCGGTTTAACGGAACCCGATACAATGGTTTTCAGATTTAGCGGACACTTTGATCGTGCATGCATGTGCACACAATAGATTCGCTTTCAGCGTTGCCAGCTTGGATATTTTATAACTAGATTTAGATATTTTTATGCGTTTATATATAAGTAACAGTTTTTAGATACTGGATACCAATTTAGATATTTTCAATAAGGCTATTTTCAGATTTTTTGGCAAAAATCGACAAGTTTAGGTGAGAATAATTATACCCCTGAACAATCTAAACATGACGCAATAGAAACTGAACTGGTCGAAAAATTGATGTTTGGCTATTTCGTCGCCTCACGAAAATATTCCTTCATTGATGGAGAACTTTACTTTTTACCATCAAACAGGCAGGTTGAAGAATATAGAAAATAAAAATGAGGGGGGGGACTTTAAAAATAATAACATAATACGAAAAAACCTATGCCCATTCTAAAGCTATCCCAAGTTATACATTTTCAGTTACAACAAAGTAAAAACCATACTATTCAACTTTATCTTAGGCTGGGTATGCTTGTCTTTTCCAGGGTACAAAATTCTACCACGGACCACCAATATCCAAGTGCATCTCTAGGTCTGTCCCTGTCAAGCTGCCCAATCGCAAAGCTTTCATACATCTTTCGTCGAATTCCAACGAAAACAATCTTCAGCTGTAGCCATGATATTTTCAGGAATTTCTCTAATTGATAGACGAGACGAACAAGACGCTAAGCATCTTGCATGGCCCGTCCTTTGTGCAAATAAGACGGATCCAACTGCGAATGATCGGCTTGAAGACGGCCTCTACGGAACGAAGGGTACCCCAATCGAAGTTCTTAGACTGAGTCAAATTGATCAGCTTGAATAAGTTGGTCATTGTTTGAACGGGAAAAGATGTTGTACCCTGCCATGCGAGTTTGAGTGAGTCGATTGGAGGTGGATAGTCGTCAATATTATATTGCAATACAAAAGAACGGTTAAATCTAACGCCGAACAAGGTCTTCCCGTCCAATGGACACACGGGAATAATTAACTTTCCGTGCAACATCGGAATTGAATTCTTGCCAAATTTTATCACTACACCTCAAGTCCATTTTATCTCAAACATACCATTACCATACAATGAACGCCCAAATAATTTTCAGATTTTCATACCTAATGTTTGTTCGTATAAGAAAATTTATTTTGCCACTTGTCTACGATGACTGACTATGACCAACTTTTTACAGTTTCATAAAGTAACAAACCCTCTTTTCTCCTCTTTGTTTTCTATCTTCATCTTACTATAATTAATCAAATGTCCATCCGTCTGTTTATGTTAGCGTTCAAGAATAGCCACCTAAATTCTCTGTGATTTCTAATGGGACTCCAGGGCATGTTTTTCGCATATTAGTCTTCGAAAATATCATCCCCGATAATAATGAGTTGATTCGCATGTATCTATCCAACTAAATGATACTAACGATCTAATTCGTTTATCAATATGTGATCTTCAAGTGACCGAAATGGTGCATTGTAGCCAATGTTACAGAATTAAGGTACGCCTGAGAGAACTGTTTTGATTTCCTCCGGAATACCGAATCTACGGGCAGATTTTCAGCAAGTTAAAATCAAAGCAGGATGATAAGATTAATCAATAATAACGTAGATTTTATACGAAAAGAAACAGATTCTGTTGGGAAAAAAACGCGACCTTGTATATACAATTTTTGAAAGCATTTGGCAATATTAGTCTATATTGCAATAAAACTATTTATTTCCAATTGATTTTTCGAGTTAATCCCGGTTAAAACGTCCGAAACAATAATATATAATCATTGCATTTGAAATAAAACGGAAGACATCGTTTGAAATGCAACATAATTCTTTTGAAAAAAAAAAAAAATTACAAATATGTATATAAAATGTATACCCTAGTTATAAACATTCTGATTTGTTTCTTTCATTTTTGTACTTTCTATTTTCACCTCCAGAATTGATTTTTAAAAAAGAATATTATGACATAGTATGACTAAAAAAATCCCTCTTTTCTGCCTACGCTCCGTATATTATCTTTCTATTTTTCCCAACGCACCCACTCTCCCCTCTCACACACACTCTCTCTCTCTCTCATTACCCCTCTCTTATTAAGATAACGACTTTCTTTCTTTCCTTCTTGCTATTAAAAAATTAAACTTTTTTGTCAGCAAACTCTGCATATAATAATCTGTGCAGATATCCCTTTTCTAATTGCCTTGACAATTTGGATATATTCTGTTCTCTTCAATAAGCATTATTCATTCTTAGAAATTTTATCAAAGTTATGTAATGTTAATTTTTTTAGGGTCCATTGAATTCTACTATATGATGCTCCTTTATTCTTGTTTTGTCAAGGACAGAAAATCCTTGAAGAGTTCATCTTTCTTGACACATCGGAAATTGGCAGTAATTGTAATACTAGATCTTAACCCAATGATGAAATTAAAAGCCTTCAATTTGTTCTGCATCAGAATATAGGGCACCATTAATTCGTTTAGGAACGACGGGAACAGTGCATCTGACGTACAAAATATCGCCGTAATTTTTCTTGATACATTGCAGTTATATTTTTTAAGCTTTCGTATAGCTTTTTTGAACTTTTGTACTGTGATGAGTCTCTACTCTCTCACCACTACCCACTAGCCGCACAAATGCAAGCCTGCAACTTCCTCCTTCTCTTATGAGCTCATGACTCTTAAGACCCTGAAAAAGCCGGTAACGATTAACGTTAGAATACCGGAACTAGCAACGCAGCCATGTGGGATCCTCTGTTTGCTTACCATCCCTCTAAAGCGGGTGTGGTTTATTGGCTATTGCCATAACTTCGAGTGAGAGGGAGTACTCACGCACTATTTTGATTTAGGTTTTTAGACGAAGCAGAAGAGCGAAATATAAATAAAACACAAGAAAGGGAGGTGTAGTTTAAGAAATAAAGGCTTAATGAAGATGCCAAGAAACGGGATTAGATGGATAACAAACACACCAAAGAGAGGGAAAGGTTACCAGACACAACATAAGGGGAGATGCCGAGTTCGACCGTCGAAGAGACAAACAGTTCAATGTTAACACATTTTCACAGAAAGAGGGCTGGCTATATTTCACATCTTGGGGTTTCATCTAATAATAAGGTTTTTTTGGGGGGGGGGGTTATGTTTCGTGTTCAGTCACCGCAGACCACAGAAAATATCTTCACATTTTCCTATGTATGTGTTCTTCCATTTCTTTCTTATTTCAGTCATCGTTGCCGGTTCTTCCCCCTTGGACCCCCAACTACAAATGCAACGTCTTCGAACCTTAGTTCCTCCGACCACGCAACAATTCAACGTAACTTTCTTTCTTGATTGTCTTAACCAAACTTTGACAAAGCTTTCCCCCTTTTCCGTTTTGAAAGAAGCTTTTCCGATCACTCATGAGGCCCTTAAGGCACTACGAGTTAAGCCCCTTGTCAGCGGAGATGTCGTAATAGTATGTTGTGTTAAACCACCATATCTTATATCCATAAGAACGAGGATTGCCATTACCTCTAATTTACAACGTGAAAAATAATATGGACTCTCTTGAGTCATATTGAATTTATGAATGATTTCTCATTGAATTCCTAATTATCAAAAAAGTATCAAAAAGTTTATCGCTCACATGAAGTAAATTTTCATTTCCTTGTTCAGGAAGGATGGGCAATACGGCAAGGAAGAACTGTATAAATTTGGGGGTGAATCCAGGAATTTTGATTTTGATTGAGAGATATTTTTCCATTCTCTTTTCATATATGTATGTATATGCTCATGACTATTCACACAATAAAGACCGACAGCAGAGATTTAAGAAGAAAGCGAGAGAGGGGAGTGAGGGGTCAGGTAGGCAATATACGACAATATATTTCTCCTAAATAGCGCCTGTGAGCCATACTGTGGCCAGTGCTGCCAACTAAAAGACATACTTTCGCGCTAGTTTGACGGTTAAAAAGTGCTAAAGAGCGCCAATTGAAAAATATCCCCAAAATGCCAAATATTGCGAAACCCTTCCAAAAGATGAGACCTAAAATAGTGAAAAAAAAAATGGCCAAAATGCCCATGTTAATTTAATGATTTTCGCTCAGCCAAAACAAAAAATGCACTAATTTTAGCGCTAAAAGCACTAAATTGAGAACACTGAGAGTGGCGTTCTTGAAATAATAACGCAATGGTCCGAGTCGAGCGTCTATGGTGAATAACGGATCAGGTTTCCTAACTTCCCCAGATGTACAACTAAGACAAACAGTTTTAGTTTAAAATGAACAATAATGTTTGTATTGAATTATTGATTGCATCATTCCAGATGTTTCCTCTTTGTTGATGTTGGCTTATTTCACAACGTGAAAATGTCACTGAACGGCAAGTTTCAACGTCTATCTTTTGACTTTACATAAACGAGAAAGAGTGCATACATATAACGTGTGAGGTGGTTGAGCACGCATGCGCCTCAAAATGCAATTACTTTTTCGGCTGTCTATTACCCACTATTCAACAAAGTTTCATTGAAATGCATTGAGCACTTTTGGAGATATCGAGTAGAGGGTCAAAAACTTTTGGCGACATTGCTAATTATGATGTATGGGGTCGTAATTGGGCACGGATCCGTCCAAAACTTTAATCAATTCTTCCGTAATCTCTTGGCCAACCTTCCCTAAAATGTCTTTGAAATTCATGGAAAACTTTTGGAGAATGTATGAATGTATGAAAAAATGAAAGAACGCCTTTCAATCAAAAACAGTTTCTGGTTCAGCCCCAAACTTCACCGACTCTTCCTCTCCACCTGTCCAGAAAATTTCATTGAAATACATCAAGTACTTTTGGGAACATCGTGTGGACTGACAGGCAGAGAAACAGACACGAGCGAATACATATACCTCCCTAACTTTGCTGAGAGAGGAAAATAGAAAGAATGAGATCTTCTGAAAACACGGTTTTTGTTTTTTTGAAAATTTCCCCTCGAGATATACGTTTTCAGTGGGCGGGGGTCAATTTACAATGTAATGGTTTACTAAATTTGCCCCTTAATTCGTGTCAGGCAGCGTTCACGCTTGTTTTGTTTTAAGATTCGAACTTTTTAATGATCACCGTCCAACAAAAGGTGAGAAAAATGATTCAGTCATTGTTCACACCTTTTTCCAATTTCCAAATTCATTCACTTTGTTAAAGATATCCTCACACACTAATTCTCTCTCAAACACACATACACACACGCGCGTGCGCGTCAAAGAAAAACTAACCTTCCTAATTCAGTGGACAACATATATCTATTCGTATCCAGTTTGAATATGATATCAGTGTTTAACTCTTTTACTTCGACCGAATTATTTGCAAGCTGTTGCATGAAACTATAATTAAGTCATATACTTACATCAGGACCAATTTTTTTTTTCAATTTTGATGATTAAATTCACATGAAAGTAGCTAAAATCAATGCTTTGGGGAGTTCACGTGTGCATTAATATTACAACATCGACAAAATAATTTCCGTAAATATTCGTGTATAATATGCACTAAACTCCCCATGCACGTGTTCAGTCTCTTGGCCACTCATTTGCCCTAAGAATTCGAAGACAAGTTAACAGATGTTTCAGCGTTTCTCCATCAGACGACGGGGGCCATGGAACGACCTGCAACAGATTGGAAATGCAGATCAGACTCCACTGAGCTTTGACCCGAAACTAAATGGATTAAATTAATTAGGTCTAATTCTGACTCCATTGATTATCTTAGAATTCAATCCTACCTCGTTAACGTTCTGATACTAATCTAATGATTAGGTTTGCATAGAAAAGGAATAATCATAGTTATAATCTCTCTGACTGCAAGTAGTAGAAGCATTATGTTCATACATATGCGAGGCTTGTTGTCGTCCACTGCTGCAAATCGAGAGATATAGAAAGATGACTTACTGTCTATGCGTGGCGATGAAGATCCGTTCTGTCTTTCTATCACTATCTAGTTGGAAGCTAAAAAGATCATAATAACGAATACATAATACAGTAAATAATGCAGAATGCAATATTTGAATGAGGGAGATGCGATTTGCGTGCATGATAAAGTACAAATACAATGTAACGTAACGAGAATTTATTTGTTTGAGATATGCATAAACAAGATCAGTTCAGTTAAGGTTCTCTTTAGAAGAAATATGATTTCGAAATTCAGTATTCCAAGTAAAGATATTAATACTCGTAATAGAAACAATGAAAAAGTTTTTAAGTTCATACACGATGGTGAATGTTTATATGTGTTAACAGAAATATTTCATTAGTTGAAGTTTGTATGTATGTATATTATATATGTGTATGTGTATGCAAGTGTATAAAATGGATGCGGGTATGAGAGGGGTGTTGGAGCAGCCCAAATTTCTGCATTCTGTGGGGAAGCAGAAAAGGGACAGAACAAAGATTAGATTAAGTTTGCAGCTTTATAGAAAAGAGTGCAATGAAGGGGTGTGAATTGCTGATATCTTAGTTTTTCCGATAGTTTGTGTCATAACTCTAAGACTGAATTGGATGCGAAAAGAAGTTGGACTTTTCCTGTCTATGAATGGCTATTGAGTATGATATCCCACTATTTCGGAGTAAATGTTGCAGGTTATCTGCAAATGTACTTGTATGCAGATAAATGGTCCAAGAATTCTGAACTGTTCTAGCGAAAGAATCTTTCTTTTACCTAATGACCGGAGATCGTTACATTTGGGTTCACTCGAAAGTGATACGCACCTGTTACAGACCCTACCCTACAGACAGGAAGTTAATTTCAAGGGCTAGAAGACATTCAATATCAAGATCATTGGCAATGAGGAAAATCGATTTACACTGATGTTAGCTGTAAGTGGTAATGGAAAAAAGTTGCCACCATACGTAGTCTTCAAGAGAGAAACCTTACACAAGGAGACATTTCTGGAAGGAATAGAGGTTCGTGTCCGCAAGAAGGGGTGGTTTGAAGTGACTGGATTGAAATGATGTGGGGTTGACGTCCAGGCGGCCTGCTGAAACCCTTACTCAGACCTGGCACATTCAGGCGCCATCGACAGCTTGATGTGAAACGCCAACTAAAATTGATGAAAACCAATCTTGCTATCATTCCTTGAGGGATGTTTAATGTTCTACATTCATTGGACGTCAGCATTAACAAGCTGTTCAAGTTATGAGTTCGTACCAAGAGGAACCAATGAACAAGTCACTTTTCTCACATTTTGTTGGATAGTGAACACTAAAAAAAATCTTAATTAAAAAAACCCAAACAAGCATGGCATAAACTAAGGGATCAATTTGACATAAATCAACATTGCAAACTGAACCCCCTAAAAACCTATTCAGAAAGAGAATCTCAAAACGACTAATAAAAGTTTTTTCTTGACATAATAAAGAGTAAATGTTCAAATTTTCAACCCTCTAGCTTCATTAGGTGGCCTGTACGCGTGATACGTACTTACATACATACACACACACACACACACACACACACATATATATATATATATATATATATATATATATATATATATATATATATATAGCCAGCCAACCAGAAATTTGAAAACTGAAAAGAAAAAAATGAAAAGTGCCCATAGTTTCAAATGTTGGGTAGGATATACTTTCATCATCAAAATTATTACCTTTAAATGGAAGAGTCCATTGTTACAGACAAAGAAACGAAGAGAAAGCACACTGTTTATCATATGAGTAGATTAACTCGGTATAAGTGGGTATCAGACTACTTTGTGGGGGTCACATACTAATTTCGTTTTTCTGTAAATATATATCATTCATCGGGGTTATTTTTAATTGTAAATATTCACCATGTTTTTAATTTCCCCCCACAAAAATTGTAAATATAGGTTTAGATAAGGTTCATCATAGAGAGAGTCTGGTATTATGGTAAATACAGTGTGGGAGAAATCCGGAAAATGTGTTGTTTTGGTGAATGGAAAAATATAGTGAGATTGGGTCAGTACATGAGACTAGCTAAGATAACACTAGGAAAGAGTAGACCAGCCCAAATCCCCCTTCCGACCTTTGTGTCAAATTTTTCACATATGAAAAAAAAAAAAAAATAAAATAAATAAATAAATACTCCCCCATCCCCCATCCGACCCTTGTGTCAAATTTTTCATATTTTTTTTTTTTTTTTAGAATAAATACTATCAGACTACTGATACTAAGAAATCCAATGAGGATCAAACCAACAGAGATTTTGTCCTGCAACATACATGACTTACAGACTCTGGACGGCCAGTTCTATTGAAGTAAGATGCTCGCACCATATTAGTCGACATAGTTATATCAACCATGCTCTGACTTCATAGAAAACCACAGGTAAATCCAATTATTATTGCCATACCCGTTGGAACAGATGGTCAGTCCGTTCTTCGACTTGATCATGCAATAAAGCAAATTGCGCATGCAACGCCTTCTTTTGTACGTCTTAGTAAAAAAAAATCTACGTTTATACGTCTATCTATACGACAATTCATAGTATCTGCTCGCTTTAGCTGAGATGTAACGGAAAAAATCATACAATTTAAAAAATATGCATTTATATGATAGCTGACAGAGGCCAAACCAGAGCCTCACTGGACAAAATCTCGCCATGGATAAAAAAAATCACTTGGGTCAACACAGAGGTCAAATTACCAATCATTTTGAACGGATAACGTACGTGGAAAAAAAAACCTCAACATCAATGTTAAACAGATATAAAAATACGGGTACACAAAACAAAGTACGTAGCACATTCATCATAACTTGAAAGAATAAAGTTGAACAAAATAAAAAAATCATAATCACTGCTATCAGTTAGATGAAAAAAGTTTTAGTACGGAAAAGGGTGGAGGAAAAAAGTTCTCTTTATTATTTACGATTTCATTCTTTTGGTCCTAGCAGATTTCATTTTAAAAGTATTTTTTAAAAATCTGTTTTCTTCTAATTACAAGTATTGATTTTCTTTTTTTTCAATCTTTTTCTTTGTGGCTTTCATTTTTTATACATAATTTCGTAGCCATAAATTTTCAGTTTTTCTATTTTTTCCGTTTCTCCATATTCTCTTCAAGTCACCCGTCTTTTTCCAGTTGAGATGTGTCGTCATCTGCCCACAAGGACACAAAATCTGCTGCGGTAAAAATACTTTCCGTGGTCTAGTTGGCTAAAATTGGACCCCATACATATATGGTCGAGTCAAGATAAACTACGTTCGATTAATTGAACAAGATGCTCAATCCTGCGTCAAACGGCATCCATTTCGACCAAGTCGGATTGCTGTGTGCGTGGGACATTTCGTTCATGTTGGATAACCATAGGGATAATGGCAGTGGATTTCTCACCCTAATCCTTTCTTACAGCATACCCCCCCCCCGTCATGTCCCCAAATGTCACTTACATACTTTGTTGACGTGTACATATCATTTACTATTCTTCCGCTAAGCCCGTTGTGTTTTCAGATCCGGTTGCTAAGAAACATGATGACGAATCTACGAAAAAGAAAACACTGCGTCTGTGGAGGGATTGTTTCATTTTAAGAACGCAGTCTGATGATCAAAATAATCCATGTTTTATTTTGACATGTCTCTCTCTTGATGGTGTAAACAGATAAAATGGTGCTGAAAGATTCCTGCATCTAAAATGCAACGTTTACCAAGTTGCATTGTATACAAACGATATGCGAAATTCGGCTAAAGTAAGCCCTTTTTCTGACAGACTCGAAACTGTCCAGCTGGCCCCTAAGACCAGTTGAGGCTAACTGTTATCAATCCTAACTTGCTACTCTAAAATCTGTCCCTATATCTTTCTAAATGCATACTATCCCTATCTCTTTCTCTCTAAATCTAAACTCTGAAGAGTTGATCTCTACATTCCCGCATATATCTATCTGTGCGTCATTTGTAACATTCAGACACATACACTTTTTTTCTGGTTTCTTATCCCGCTATCAGTACTAATCCCTAAATCGTCCCTTCACTGGCCAGCTATCATGGGGAAGAGGTCAGCTGCTATTGACCCTTGGCACCTTTCATCTCATCAGAAAAGAACTACACACATACACACACATATTTTCAACATACATTATCCCTCTCAAATTGCTGACCTTGCGCCGATTATATAACAAACCCACTAACAACGGCCAGCAAGATTAGCTTGCTGATCATCGTTATACAACGTGCATCCTAATCCATTTTTTTTTCAATCTGTTCAATTTAATTTTTTTGTAAAAAAAGATATTTGTGACTTCAGGAGTTTTTTTTACAATCTCAGAACATATTAGGCGTATATACACAACATTTAACAGATAATTAACGAACAGTCATTCTCCCTCTCAGTCCTTCTCTGTAACGATACCAAAGTACCCAATTCAAGCGAGATAAAGTATTCCCACTCAGCCGATACCCCCTGTTACGCTCCCCTCCGCTGCATAAACGATAGGAAGTACCTACTCGCTCTGCGAATAAGCTGTTTTTCATCAGCAGTCAGTAGTTTCATCTGAAAAGCGGGCACGAAAAAATGTCCACTTTCGTATGAATTTACACTGAAAAATCGAACCACTCTAAAAACATATCTTGGCATGAGATTTTCAAAAACAAATTTGCACTAAGCTTTTTTTCCTGTAACATCTAAATGCCAACTACTGACATCTAGACGCAATTAAAAAGATCTAGATCTAGATTAAAAACATCTAAAATAGCAACAAGGACTGCAGTTCGGCAACAGCTAAATTTGCAAAACTGCGAATCAGCAGCGAATTGCTCTCTTCGCTACCATAGCTATGATGGGAACTAATTTAGATATATTATATCTAAATTTAGATCATTTTGCTCGGTATTTACTTGTGAGAAATTGCTACTAGGTTTGGGGTGTTTATTTATATATCCTTAAATGAGGCTTTGATATTTTTTGGTTACTTCGCCAAAATAATCTAAACACATCTATGCCCAAATTGTAAAATATCTAAATTTACATCTAAAACAAATTATTACATCTAAATGCAAACAAAAATATCTAAATTTAGATGAAAAACATCTAAATTGGCAACACTGAGAATTAGCATCTCGCTAAAATCGGCAAAATCTTTCATTCACGGCTAAGTTTAGAGCAAGAAATGTTGAATCTCAGATGACTTTTTTAAAGAAATGAAACTACCGAAGTAGTGACAGTGGAAGAGTCCATTGTTTCAGAAGGTCAGTCGGAGATATTTTGATAAGCAAAATTGTAATAATCTATTCAATTTGACAATATTTTGTCATAATCCAAAAGTATTTAAACCTCATTAGAAAAAAATATAAATTAATACCCAATATCTAAAACAATTCCTTATACCTGAATGCAACCAAAATAATCAGAATTTAGATGAAAATGTGTAATTGGGATGACAGCTCTGCGCAGAGGATTTTCAATATTGCCAAATTTATTTCTGAATTCATATCTAAAATCTAATGAAAGAAAAAACACTAAAAACATTTAGATTCTCCAAATACATATCTAAAATTATCTTGGCAATATACTACTTATTTATAATAAATTTAATTGCTTATTTTATTACTACAAATTATGTAACTTATCAAGGACATTTCCTTTATTAAAATACTGCTTATCTTATCAAAATATCATTTAATTAGTGTAGAAAATACAAGATGAAATTTAAAAAAATTACTGGTTTTATTACTACAACTCTAGATTCACATCCACCCTCTAATTGGAAATGTCTGGTGTTTAAGCGCAACGATAAACGTTTAGATTCAGTGTAAAACATGACAAATGCAACTTGAATATTTTGAAATTATTTTTGCAAATCCGAATGCAACTAAAATAGTCAATTTCCATGTAAACATCTAGATCAACCACACTGTCATAGACGATACGTACTCGCAAAGAATCGGCAACATTCCATGTTCTCTTCCCTACAATAACTACGACGGGACGGGAACTGTTTCTCTCATCCGACAACTATTATTACTACACTGTCTGTCTGTCTGTCTCTCGAAGTATTAGTACTAGTATAAATACGTAGTTAAAAAGAAAAGAAGAAAAAAAAAGGAACTATTATTGGTTCTTTTCCCCTTCTCCTTCCAGGATCAGGGAAAGCAATTTGAAGCAACTAACATGTACTTTTTTCACATGGTTTTTACTCAGCACTGTTGCCAAGTACAGTTTGTCATTTACAGCTAAAACTAGCTTAAAACCGGTTGGATTATTCATTTTGTTCATCTATTTTTATTAAATTGATTAATCATCTTTTGAATGGCCAGATTTTCGGCTATCATAGATTTTGATATCTTTGGTTTGACGGGTCTGAAATACGCTTGCATAAGACTGACTTTAACGATGGCTAAAATTGGCTAGATTTAATTTTCATCTACATAACTAAAAATGTTATATATACACAAAACTCATACAAAGGCCCCAAACAATATAATTATACAAGATATCGATTTGATATGAACAAACTAATGAAAATAAAAGCCAATATTTTTTTTCAACTTGATTTTTTATTGTAAACCAACTTTAGCCATTTGAAAGCCATGCATTGAAAATTTCAGCCAATGTTAGCCATAGAAATGACAACCGTCAGACGAAAATAGCCGTAGATTTTTACAAGCTAAACCGGGGAAAATATCAGCCAGAATTAGCCGGATAAATGGCTAATCTAGCAACCCTGGGGTTTATTTTTCAGTCAGCTGCGCCTTTTCGTCAAGTCCGGGTCGAACGTACCTGTTATTAAAATAAAATGCAGCAAATAAACCTGAAGCAGAGTAATATGAACAACTTCACTCATTGCATCAAGAGCAGAATGTGGTTACTCTGTTTTACTAATGACTCTTAAATATTAATTATATTAATTAATACAGTTAATTAGTAGTGAAAATCCCCGGAATATGGATAACATAAACAACCAACAAGGCATGATAAAAAGGTAAGGGATTTCATATGTTCATCTAAATTTTTGTGAAATGAATGAATAATAAGAGGCGTCTTCATTTACCGTATAAACTGGAGTATAGGTCGACCCTTGATTTATGGCCACGAAATCATTAATTTATCGTATTAATGGAATTTTTTTTTTTTCAAGTCGAGTTTTGCTCCTATTCTTTCTCATTCTTTTTGAATTTCAACCTTACAATTATTACTTGTGTATAAGTCGACCCCACCCCCAATTTGTAGCAAACTCGACTCGTACATGAGTATATACGGCACGTTGTTATTATTATTATTACTACTACCAACATCAACAGTAATAAGTACATTTGCACAAAGTACACGATTTGAATAAATAATGATTCAGCCTTTGGTGTTGTTTTTTAGTGCATCAATTGAGTGATAATGCACGTTTGTTGCAAATTTTCCTTTCTCATCAAATCTCACTAAATGTTGGAGGGGGGTCCTCAAAGAGCAAAACCCAACCGGGTCCCCATATCTCTAGCTACACCAATGCCGCGAATATTTTGAGTTTAATAATTGCTGATTATATTCATTTTTGTACTTTTATGATAACCAAAAGGACAATTATAGGGTTTGACATTTCATCAAGTCGATTATTCCGAAAAAAATATGTATTCCGTGAATATTTTTTGTGCTTTCATTCTATCTTGGTATATTTCTCATTTTTCAGAAAAAAATATTTTCTTGGATTTTTCAAGGGGGGGGGGATATTTACAATAACTGTAATGTTAAATTGGACACTTACTCTATGCCATTTTTACGAATAACAAATGAAATATAAAAATGAAAATGCAACAGACTTCAGGGAAAATAAATATCTATTCTCATAAGACATTGAGACATGCTTTCCTTCTAACAGGCACTTTTTTTTTCTCGTTTCGGTTACTGTCTGATTTTTTTTTTCCATTTACAACAAATCCCTCATGTTTTCATACTTGTCCGAATAATAATAATAATAATAATAAACCCTGACAGTTACAAGTGAACAGGTATCAGCAATACCTGTTGTCAACTTGTTACCGTAAAACGTTAAAAGCTGGGGAATTGGCTCTAAAAGGGTGATCGATTTACCATGTACACACAATGTAAAACTTGACCCTGAATTTGCATCCCCTTTGCAACACACGCTGTCCGATTTACTATGTAAATATCAGCATAGATCCGGTTGAGCAAACGTCAATAAAATATTACGAAAAAATATTTACCCCATTTAACTTTGACTGTTTCGACTGAACCCAGCCTTCATTTCCTCCGGAAAATCTCCATTTTTGAAGGAAAATAATTTTATGGGGAGAAGCAACTGAATTGGCTCTAAAGTGGGGGATCGATTTACAATGTATATATAACCTAAAACTTACCCCTGAATTTGTGTCTCTCTTTGCGACACACGCTGTTCAATCTACCATGTAAATATCAGTTTAGAGTGTCGCAAAGACGGACACGAAGAAAGGGCTCAGGTAACATGATGCGTGCATCGTAAATTGTTCACCCATTTTAGAGCCAATTCCCTTGCTCTCCTTATTATGGTTACCTTTCCTTAAAAGTGATTTTTTTTCCCCCGGAAAAAACGAAGGTCAGGTTCGGTCACAGTTATTCAAACTAAAGAGGAAAATATTTTTTTGTATTGTTTTTACTACAGTTCAGTAAAGCGAATCTCGACCCCCTCAAAATGCAACGTTGACAAAAAATTTGGGTCGAGTTTTGGTTTATCGATCTTTCATGGAAAAACCTGAAAAAGAATAAATATATTCCCACGTAGTTTGGACTGCTTTGGTTGAATCTGACCTTCGTTTCTTTTGGCGAGTGAATTGGTTCCAAAGTGGGTGATCGATTTACAAAGTAGGTATGATCTATTACTACCCTGACTGTGTGACAAACCATGTTCAAAAGATTAAAAAAAACTACCGTTACTTTCCTCGTGACTGAATGGTAAACTGATAAACTTCACATTATTATCACATTAGGATCACATAGGGTGTGAAATCTTTTATTAGTTGTTCAAATTTAAGAATGGTGCTTTTGGTTCTTTTATTTTTTTGCTTTTGTTTTTGGGATCGGTATCTTGAAGAAAAAGTAGCGATCAGCCAGATTTAACCGGAAAATGGATAATTTGGCAACACTGAGATTCGGGAAAGGAAATCACGTGACTTAGTTTCATTCATTTTTTTTTTCTCTATCGACTATTTTGAAAAAAATTAAATTTTATTTTTTTAGTTGGCTTCTATCTTAGTTGAAATTGACACTCAACATGGAAACCGATCATCAATTAACGTTGTCCGTTAAATAAATAAATAAAATTAAATTCATTAAAAAAAATCTTATTGTTTTCGTGGAAACCGACTTCATGCCTATTTTCTTCTAATTTCATAATAATCGTTCAACAACAATAACAGAAGAAAAAAAAATACATTATTGTTAGTAATCAATTAACTGATGTGAATTAGGTCACCGGAGCGTAGAAAAATGGTGTCATGCTGGCTTCTTCTAAGGATGGACAGTATTGTAACAATATTATTTCATGGCATTAATTGATTACTTATACTCGAATGGAAAGTGAGTTTGAGCTGAATTCACTACAATTTTTTTTTCATCTCACACTGCAAACATAAGACGGATAATTTTCTTTTATAAAATGTATTGTAGGTGAATATATCGACGAAAGATTCCAAGATGGTTTAATTCGAAATACAGGTAACCCCGGTTTCTAATGTTACAAACGAGCCGCGATCATTTTAGCTATTTTGGAATCCACCAACCACCCGCATTAGAACTTGAACCGTCCTATAATGTGGAAGGCCGGTATTTCAGATATTCTGATTATTCTCACTTCCAAAGATGGTTCTTTCTTCTAAAATTGTTCTGACTATTGAACATATTTTTTTCATCTTTCTACAATGTTTCAGCCGATTCGTCCAATGACCATCCTCTGAACGGATTGATCGGTAATAAAAAAAAAATAATTCTTCATCTGAAATCTTATTTATTCTTGATTTATAAATTGTTGGTTCTGGAGAAGAGCCGCTGTTGAATTCAAAGAGAATGATCCAACTTATGATTATTGTAGCTAAATGTAGCATATTGTCGAAAATTGAAGCTAATGGTAAAGATTCATTCGAGCGTATGTAAAAAAAAAAAAATTACGAAAAAATATTTTTCCTGTCTAATATTTACATAGTAAATTGAATATCGGTGTCGCAAAGATGGACACAAAATCAGGGCTCAATTTTAGATTATACGTGCACCGTAGATCAATCATGATTTGAAGCCAATTCATTCGCTTCCTCTACATTTCCTCAAAAGATTTTTTAAAAATGCCCGGGAGAAACGAAGACAGATTCGATCAAAGCAGTTCATAATTCACGAAAAAAAAATTTTCATGGTTTGCTTTTCTTTAAAAAAATTTTTTTTTACGTGTTGATTAGCCTAGTTCTCATGTCTTGAGTGTTGATGCTGAAATAAAAAAGTGGTCGATTCGGGTTCAATATTTCATTTGGTGATAACTGATGTAAATTCTGCTATAAATGACTGCGACTGAATAAAAATTTTGATATCAACTGTTTATAGATTAACAAATATTACTCTTCTCTTATTCTGTGTATGCGTCCTTATGGGCATCCATACTCTTAAATATAAGACTGTTGGTTGCAAAAACCATTGGTTAATTCGTTTTACTAAGAAACTTGGTGGGTCATAGTCCAAATTTTGTGCCTCCTATTGATTATTGGCCCTTGACCCTAAATAGTGACAATGCAAGCAAGTTATTTGGGGACAACATGGAAATACCATGTGAAAAAGTAGTATTTTGCCAATCTTCTTGTACCCCTACCCCAATGCTTGTTTGTAAAATTATCACTACCTCAGTCCCATAATAGTTGTGGCATTTGCATATTGTAATAAGTAAATAAATGTAACAACTATCATATGACTGGGGTATTAATGTTATTCAGTAGATTTTCCAAAAAAATTGAAAACAAAAATTTAGTAGGGGTTGGGGGCAACCATAGCTATGGTCTTATCAGTTGTTACACTGAGGAGATCTAATCTTTGTCAAAATTTAATCCAATTAAGAGGCTGGAGTTTGACAAAAATTGTTTTTGTTTTTCTATCTACAAACAAGTACAATCCTCGTCTAAATAAGGGAAATAAACACTTCACTGTTTGTATGTCTCGTCATGTTGAACCAAACTGATACATAAAATCAACATTTGCCTACTGTGATTTGAAAATACAGCCAGGTGATAGGTAGGTGGCTCTCTTACTGACTGAGCCAAAGTGATAAGACTTGCATATCTCTGAATTTTTTTAAATTCATTATATATACAGAAGTTACAGTAATCATCTTTAGTTGGAATAGGAGTTGAGTTTGACCCCCCCCCCCAACAGCCCACCTTGTCTACATATTTCCAAAGTTTTTCCAGGATTTTTATCCTTTAGATAAACCATCTTACTTTACTTGACCAGAATGAAACCTCTTTAATTCATGATTTATGAATTAGCTACTAAAATTTTATAAGGTGGGGGAGGTTGTACTCGCATGAAAAATATTTCCTCTAATTTTTTTTTTTACAATGTAATGTTTTCATTAATAAATTCAGTAATCGATGAATAACTTTTGAAATTTTTATTAATTCTTTTATTCATCAGTTGAATTCTAACAGATTTTAAAAATGTAAGTGTATGTTTAGCACTGAAAATTTTCCTCTTGCTTTTCTACATTTTTTTTTTTTTTCTCAAATGTAAACACAAATTTCTGAAAAGAAAAAAAATCTATATAATGAAAAAAAATTATATCAAATTTTTTTCCTATTCTCCTTTACAATGATATGAAATTTTATGAAAAGTAGTAAAATATTTGTTTTCTTTACTAATAGTGTACCTAGCGATGGAAATGTGAAGTACTGTAGTATCTGAAAAAAACTCATAGGAGTTGCCTCAAATAACCATGCACTCTACTATTCATACACACTCGAAAGCGTGTTCAATTCCATCTGATTTACTTTGACATTCTCCTTTGGCGAATATCTTTGTTTCACCCCCTACCCCTTTACTTACTCCTACCCTGCATATATTGCCCTGTCCTTTCCCTCTTTGTGTTGTGATTCTATTCTCAGAACTTCTCCTTGTACCTCCGACCCTACTCTTTTTGGTGTAAAATTTTTACAATTGAATTTTGACCGCAGGAAGTGTACAGACATATTGCTTACTATGATATAGGTTGATTAAAAGGTTAAATACAGTAGTCTCTCTTTATAATGTAGACGTTAGGGTCCAAGACGACAACTTCATAACTGAACTGCAGATGATCATCAAAAGTCAATTACAAGTGCCCTAACAAGTTCACTGGTGAACGGAATGTTTTCATGTGTAAAACCCCTTATGATTTTTTTAGGTGTGAGCCAATTTTTGACATGTGAATTCATTTTACCAGACGAAGTCGAAGAAATATTCAGTTGACGCTTCATGACGTGAAGCAGAATCTAACATCGGTGACTAGATCATTGCTTAAACTGGTGGAGGATTCACTCAAGGGTGAACAAAATTATTTTGGGAGGTGAATGAATCTCTTGAGGAATGAAAGTTAAATGAAACATGAAGGGTGACATTTAATTTAATCAAATAATTATACTTTTCTATTTTTAGAAAATGCATTGCTTTTGAAATAATTGTTTAGCTCTGATTGCTTTTTAAGGGCAGTAGAGCAGATCCTTAAATTAAATTTTTTTTTTTTTTTTTTTTTTTTTTTTCCTCTGTGCCTTTTGGTTTTTCCAAGTTCAAAGCAGCATTATATTTCCCAGATTTACTGTAATGTAACCTTTCAGATAAGACCAGGAAAGCTTATGGTACAAAATGATAAACTTATACACAAGAAAGAATAAAATGAAAATGATAGAAAAAAAACAAGGAAATTTAGTAACAAAGACTTGAGGGTGAATGACATTGAAATAGTTTGAGAAACACTGCAGTCAACGATTTTGAATTCCCTAACCTCTTTTGCTACATTAAACAACATCTGTTGATGGATTTGATGGCAGTTGGGATCATATATCAAAATGAAGTGCTCAAGGGTACCTACTGTGCCAGGATGGATAGCAAGCTCATCTTGCAGACCCTTATTTGTGTAGTGAGTACGTTCCTCACTGGGTGTCCCATTGTCACTCTACAGTAACCTTATTCTAGACTTATTTGAGAATTAAAAATGATTAATAATTAATATTAAGCCAGATAAGTCAGAGAATCTCCTCAACAATGATGAATATGGCTTAGTAGATTCTTTGCTTTTTCAATGTATCCCTACAGTAGTCAGTAGGAGTCTTATCAGGTGATCTACGCAAGCAAGGAATCAGTGCATCTCTTCTAATCCACCAGTTAGGGAACGTATCATTGAGAAATTAATGTAGCTGGCAGGAAAATTAGATATTGTGTAGATATGCTATGTGCGACTAATCATACTCATATCATCATTATCCTTTTAGCATCCATTATTAGACGTAGACCTTCCCCAATATTTGCCAGACCTCTCAATCGTCAGTGTCTTAGAACCAATACTTTTTGAACTTGTATAATTTATCTCGCCATCATATTTTCTCTCGGCTGCAGTTTTGTGTATGATCTCTGGTGATCTACATTGTGAGTTGTAATGTCCTGCGGTTTGAGTTTTCTAATGGATTCTACGATGTCTTGGACTGTTTCTTTTTTTTTTTTTTTTCCATTCAATATACCGTGCTGAGTAGGGCTGGATAGTCTATCGACTTTACATAATATACTGGTATACTTGCGGACATGGTACAAGATTGAGCTATACTGTTTACCCCAATACAACCTCAATAAGGCCAATTCAGCTGTTTTTGTGCTAGATCTAGCTGCTTTTTTACTTCGACTTGCCTGTCCCCATCCCGAATTGACCACGCAATCCCACCACCAACCTGATGCTTCCAACTTCTCTATAGAGTAACCCTACAACAATCTAAATAGATAGTGGATCCTTCTGCTGCGTACCTTGTACAATCGATAAAAAATGTTTCTGCAGTTAAATAGTAAGAAGTTAACACACAAGAGGTTGAAAAGATGTGGTGATAGGTGAAATCGAGGGATAGAATGAGTACAACTAGATAACAAACCATGGGTGTATTTAATTGACTTACTTTATCCTGTACCCCTCCTCCTATTTTCATTTTTTGAAAATCACCCGAAAGTGAGTTTTGAGGAAGGGTCAGTTTACAATATAAGTTCATGTTAATTTGGTCTCTTAGTTAGTGTCTGGCAATTTTCTTGCTAGTTTTTTGAAAATTTGGGTTTTTTGTGACGAAAGGCGAAAGAAGTAACTTATTCATTGACCTCCTCTTTACCCAATTTTTCAATTCATCACCCCCAACATGCCAAAAAGACCTGGATCATCTGGTGGTTTCTATTGAGTGACTAACTAGATCTGTTTCTATATTTTGTTTCAGGTTGGTTTCCTGTCTATTTCTTTTAAACTGAAGCAACAATTCCTTTCCCCGTTGGTCTCTCATGAAATCTGCAGTCTAAAACACAACATAAATAGCTCCAAGTAATGGAAGCTTTTGTTTACTAAAATAGATTTATGGCCATGAAAATTTCCCAGAATATTTTGAGAAATTCTTGTATGAACATGTTCCAGTTATTGATGTAATATTTCAGTAATCTTTTTTAGGAATTATAAATGCATCAAGTATTTGCTTTGATAATCAGTTGATGAATCTATCAATTGTGTGAAGAAAGTTGAAAAGTTCATTGACAACAAGACGTACAAAAAAGATTCGGATTCCTTTTATAAATGATATATTGAGATCTGTCTGGAAGGTATTTTGCCATTTTGAATATTTTGAGAACCAGTTGTGCAGCCTTGATTCCCTTGCCAACCAATCAAAGGGTACCGTAGTGTGCAAGCTCAGCTGGCAGTAAAGTGAGAGAGCTTGTATGTTATGTGACCATGGCATTCACATTGACCAAGCTCATATATACATATATTTTTTTGTGCAGGGTTTTTTTCAAACATTGCATAACCCAAGGTCTGTTACTCCACTGTTCTCTCTATCCAGATTTGTCTCTCTGCAACTTCTGTTTTTTCTTAAAGCTACAATCACTGTTGAAAGGGAGATTTCAGACAAGAGTATAGAGAATGCAAAAAGGTGGCTGATAGCAATCCCGAAAGAGGGCTGGAAGTACTCTAAGGGGAACCAAGGCATCATCTCCCTAGGTAGGCTATTTTATCGTTTATATTAAATGGCTGGATACTTTCCAGACAGACCTAGTATTCTGGTAATTAATTTGAAAAAAATCTTCCCTCATAGAATGTAGGTGAAAATTTTGAAATCATCATCATCATCAGTCTTTTAATGTCTGTCATTGGATATAGACCTTCCCCAGGATTCTCTACACTTCTCTATCGTGGATGTTACAGAGCCAATACTTTCTGAATTTGTTTAGTTAGTCTCTCCATCTAGTATTCTGCCGGCCTCAGTTGCACATGTGATCTCTGGGGATCCATGTTGTGTGTTTAGATGTCCATTGGTTGTCTGCCACTCTTGCAACATGACCAGCCCATTGCCAGTTGAGTTTTCTAATGGATTCTATGATGTCATGGACTCCTGTTTTTTTTTCCTTATATACTTTGCTGTCCTGTGATTACTCCATGTGGTGTTGAGCATGATTCTTTCATGTGCATGTTGCGTGGTTCTCAGTTTGTGGGTCAGTCTCTTGGTTAGGTTCCATGTTTCAGCTCCATAAGTGACCATCAGGGGGTTGCATTGGTTGTATACTCTTCTTTTTTGGATTAATGGGGTCTTGTTTTTTAAAGTTAAGTTTAGCCATCTGGGGGTGATTCTCTACTTGATTTCCTCTTTTAAGGATTTTATGGAAAGCCTCTAAAATTCTCCTCTTTCTGCTATGTCTCCTTTTTTTTTTTTTTTTAAATTGTATATTTTTCTTATGCTATTTCTGATAATCATTTTAAAAAAATATTAGTCTTTTCAAATTATTCAAAAAATAGTTTTTTTGAAATTATTCGAAAAAAAAATTCATTTTTATTATTTCTTAGTATCATTATTTGAAAAAAATATTTTTCTTTATTTCAAATTATCATTTAAAAAAATCATTACTCAAAGACTGAAACTCTCTTCCTTTCCCTTTCTTCTATTTTTTTTTCACCTTTTTTTGATTAATTTTTGAATTATCATTTCCCTTGTCCCATAATAATGGTCACAATTAGCAGTAATTTCTATATGCAAATGTAACAAGATAATGGGACAGAAATTTTAGTACAGCTGTTGATAGAATCAGGAAGAATTCCTCTAAGAAGGCTAATTTACTCGCCCTTTCATGATAGTGTCTGTGCAATTGGGTGAGTCACTAGCTCATATCACCCACCTTATACCTTATCTCCTGGTGTTTCCTTTCCCCAACCTTTACTCAACAATTCATTAACCTTTCACATGACTAACTGTCCACTATTTCTTGATATGAAAACTCCTGAACTGCATCATGGGATTGTCATTATTTGAATTAACACAATTTTACTTGGGCTATGCACATGGGCAGATGGGAATTTTTTGGTTAAAGGAGTGCTGGGAGCTTGGTTTATCAGAAATTATATGCTGATTAAAAATGCAAGTACTAATGTCTGAAGGAAAGTCTTTTCTATTTATCAACGATATATACAGTTGACATAAATCACACCTTGAATAGTGCGATTAATTTGTTCTAAATTTTACTTAACTGTTGAAAACTACACTATTATAATTTGATGTAATTTTGTTTCCCCAGCTTATACTGAGTTCCATTAATTTGTACTGAATTACCTTAACTATAAAGCATCAAAACCCGTACTATTCAAGGTATTCTTTAATTGTTATCTGCATTTCCTGAATAAATATAAATTGCCCTAATTTTGCTCATCGTTTTACCCGGATTTAGGAAGGGTTGTTGCCCCTCCCGTCCTATCCCCTTGGTTCTTACCTCAATGGTTACTCATAAAAGCAATGGGAATCTTTTTTTAGGATAAGCTATTATTAAATGAAGGAAACAAATAAAAAAAAAAATGGCATGTGTTTACTGGGATTTGACTTTGACAGGAGCAGCTTAGCTGCCTTGTTCTAAATGCGGTGGTAACTTGGATAATACAGGGTGATGCAGAATAAGCTGACTATTTGTTTTTCTATAGACTCTTCTACGTGAAATTACGTACAGAGAAAGAGTACACATAAAGAGTGGGAAAAAAAGTCATCCGTAACTTGAAGTGGAAGGGTTCATTGTTTGACTGAAGGAAGTGAGCAATTAACTCTTGAATTCATGTAAGAAAATTAATCTAATAATATCAAGGTAATGACTGCTGATCAACCAACCTCCGTTACAGCTTTAGGTAAATTTCTTATGCCAGTATACTCGTTGCCTAAGGAGAAGAATGCTCTACAAGGGCTTTTCTTTTTCGACTCCTTCTCTTTGTTAATCCCCATGAATTCCTCACTCTATCTATCGGAACACTCCCCCTTGCCTTGTTACCTTCTTCAGCTATTAAAGTCAGTTTTGCAGAGTATGGTTTGTTATTTATAGCTAAAATTGTCTTGGAGTTTTTCCATTTCCAGCTAACTTTATAATTAAATGACAAGCTAAATTGAAAAAGTATTGGCTAGATCTATCCAGGAAATGGCTAATTTGGCAATCCTGTGCTGAAGTCAGAGCTTTCATTCCCCTCTCAATAGAGACAAAAATGGCCCTATCTTTTTGGTTTATTTTTATCATTGAAATGCTGACACTTCAAAGGTCATGGGGTCATTGGAATGGACAGGATTTTCTGATTGGGAGTCTTGGTGTATGCAGTGAATTTTATGGCCAACTAGTTGGAGGCATGGCTGAGCATAGGAGGTGTAGGGGGTACTTGAATATCACAGCAACTCTCCAGCCCCCCTATGGAGGACCACAACCTCCATTAATAAGGATATATCTCTGTTTATGAATTGCATCAATAACAATTGAGCCTTAGGGGTTGTTTTTGCCAATTGAGTGATGGTACATGTCTAGTTGTTGTTTGTCTGTTTGTTTTTTTTTTTTTTTTTTTTCTTTATTGGATCTCATTAAATGTTCACCGAGAATTTCAAGGCAAATCAACCATTATAAATGGCTGGCTGGTTGACCATAGTGTGAGGTGACCTAAAGGCTCTTCTTTTTTTCTTCTTACTACTATCTGTTTGGATAGGGATGTGCGTGACTCCCAACAACCACCACTTATGCTTAATCCTACTCGCTAGCAGGAAGGCATTGAGTACCATTTTTGAAAAATCTTTAGTATGTCTTGGCTAAAAAATGATCCCGGGTTACTTACAGTATCTGGTATTCTCAGACGGTCACCCATTTAGGTAATGACCGGGTTTGACAATTGTTTAACGTCAGTGATCTCATGAGAACCAGCATGCCCAATGTGATTAAACCTTACTAATTATAAACATAAGTTTGTTGATTAGAGACAGGTAACTCAGCAGGGCAGAGCAAGAATGTAACCTGTCCTTTTTTAGAAAATAATTGTATTTGCCAGCTTATAAGATGCATAGTTTACAAAAAGGTTATTTGAGGAACTGTAATTCATTCAAGCTGTCTGTTTTTAGCTTTGGTAGATGGCCTCACAGTCTTATCGCATAGGCACAGTGGACAGTTTCCTGGGGGCACCACAACTTTAGGGGTCCAGAAATTGCTTGCCTTGAGGCCAATAATATTCTTGAGATAGCAGGGCTCCTAGGCATAATACAGTGCAGTGGATGCTGTGTTATATTTTTATATAAAAATTATCAACCAAAACTGTCAACAAAAATGTAAACTTGGTTTTAAAACTGGTCAGGCTGGCTTTGTATGTAATATGCATTCAATGGAACTAGAAGGCTGAAACATTCGCTCCTTATGCCCTCCCCCCAATTTCTTCTCTCCTCACCACAAAAAAAAAATGGTTAGTGTGGGGTATTTGTAATGTGAGTTTGTCCTGAATTGGTTCCCTAGTTTGTGTCCAGCATCATTCACATTTGTTTTTTGGAAATTCAGACTCACCCTGTATAAAGGGTAAGAGAAGTAACTTATTCAAATATTCTTTTTGATCACTCCCAAAATGGCATTCTGTCATATGATGGTTAAGTCATGGTCTCCATTGAATGATCACACCTGTTTACTTATTCATTTGTTTCTCATTTGATGACAAACCTCTTGTACTTACTACTGGAAGAGAGGTAATTTTAATCAGAAGTTATTCCCCAGATAACACTCAAATTCATTATATGAATTTAAGAGTGAAATTAATTTTGTTAATCAAGGTTTTGTGTGTGCATCTATGTAAATTTAAAGTGATGATGTTCTGTTTTTTTATAATATTGAGCACTTTAAACATGAATACAATAAAAAAAAATGGAAAAACAGTGAAAGTATATACATACAGAGTAATAAGGTTAAAACAGGTAAATTTATTTAGTACCTGCAGAAACTTCAGAAATTTACTCGTGTCTAAAAAAATTTTTGTTCTTGTTTTTTTACCCCCCCCATTGATCATTAGTGGGGGTTCAATTTTTAATGTAAGTTTATCCCAAATTAGAAAAACAGCAGAAAAAAGTGCTAATTTGAAGTAAATTCTTCTCTTTTATAGTAATGTTGATCTTTCTATTTTGGGATCCATAAACCTTATTTGATGGTAATGAACTCTGGTTATTCTGTAACTTGTTATCAGTCTGAGTTAGTGTTCCCTTTAGACTGTGTGACCTAAAACTTTGAGTGGAAAAATTTGGATGCATATTATCTATGGAAACATAATTGCTACACATGTTTGTGTACATAAATGTATACTCTAGATAATTTTCATATGAAATTGTATCAGGGTGTGCAGAATATATGCTAGCAGATTGCACATGATGAAAAACGGTATATGTGCGCAAAATTCACATTGTTTCTCTTTTTGCCAAAAAAAAAATGTTGGGGTCTGCGTTCGCTCTCATCCCAATAATAAATCTGATTTCCATCTATTTTTGTATAATTTTTAAATTCTGATCAACCCACCAAATTTGGCCTGTATATGTAATGAATATAGGTTCTACAGTAAAATATTTATGACGCCACAAGGTCGACTAGTTTCTTTTATCATACACTTTTTTAATTAAAAGTAACTAACGTTTTGTTTTGTGAAATTTATACAAAAAGGTCAATGATAGTCTCAAAAAGTAAGTATATTTCCTGCACACTCTTCTTCTTAAATTGCGTTATGGTCCTACTACCAGCCATGGAAATACTGAACATAGGTGTGGAGTAGACCTTTGTTGCTGGTACCTCTTGTTGGAATCCAGATCATAGATGTTGAAGACTAAAAATAGATAAGTAATAAATGTTTGAGGAGGTTTCCTTGGGAACCAGATGTTCATGTCATCATCTGTCACAGTAACATCTGCCTCTTTTTATCTTTTTTTTTTTCTCACTGATTGACCTCACTCTGAGAGGAGCAAGAAGACTTTGTTCTCTCTCTCCTCCAGCCTGGCTGTCACTACTTCAGCTGCTGTCCTCAGTGTTGCCAAGTATGGTTTAGCTAAAACTGTTTTCAAAAATGGCTAAAATCGGCTAAATTTATAGTTAAAAATCTTATATACATTTATATAGCTCATTTATCAAATAAACCTATACATGAAGACTCCAGAACAAATTATTGATAAAAATTGTAAATTTGCTTTTATCAAACTTTCTAATTTCCTTTTTTGAAGTGGCCAGATTTTCGGTTGTAGATTTTTATCAATTGTTGAAAAGTCATTCCCATCTAGCTCAAAATGGCTGATTTGGTAAGCCTGGCCTTTCCTACCCAATTCTGAAGTTGAAAAGATGGTATTTTTTGTTTCTTTTTGGCCACCTCTCAAGTACAAGATAGACTGTATGTCAAGTAGATCTTTAATCTTTTTTTTTTTTTTTTTTCTTTTTTTCTTTTCTCTGACAACCCTTCCCAGGTACAAGGTTTACTTTGAACTTTTGAATCTTGAAGAGGGGGATATCTACCAGGTTTGTTGGCTGTTTGTCATAGATTGGCATTTCTCAACCTTTTTTAGACTACTGGCACCCTTGAAATAACCTTCATATCTGAAGGAACTCTTACATGAAAATATCATCTGTGCAGCTAATGACTTTTCAGTGTGCTCAAAAACTTATATGTATTAAATATTATCTACCGTATGTTTAAACGTATGTTAACGTATGTTTAAAAAAGTGTGTATAGGTTGATTGGTTGGTCTATCACATGCAAGGGGTGTGTGACATTTTCACAGCTCTGAATTTACCCTCTGCCTACTCTTTCTTCTTCCCGCCACTTCTACTGTCAGTCACTAGTGCACCCCTCTTCGAATGCACAGCAAATACCTTCCTACCCAATGTAAGAGCTGGAAAGGGAACAGACAAGATTTCTAGAGAGATTATTTTGTTTGCTGAAAGGTAAAATTGTTGTTACTTCTAGGGCCCAATGTCATTGAGACTGGGACTGCTACACTTTGTATAAAATAACCCTCGAATAAAGCAAAAGTCAGATACTTATTTTTACACATGTATAAAATTTTCATTCAACTTTAGTTATGAAAGGATGTCTTGAATCCTTGTCTTCTCTGAATTCCTTTTTCTCCCTTTTCCAACATGAACCACAGTTGCAAGGTTGCCAGATGTCTTCTGCCACACAAAACACAAATTTGTATGGTCTTGGGACTAATAACTATGAGAGATTGCTGTCTTACTTAAATCTTCCTTCAGTACCTAATCTTTATTTTTGAAACCAAAAAGCTTTCAATCCTCTGCTGCAGTTACTTTCTATCAAGTTTTTTTATTGACCAAACCTATCATTAACCACTTGGAATTGGCTGGTGAGATATCTAGTGAAGAAAGGAATAATTGTTCTGGTATGGCTGATGTGATATTTTGACATTATGATGTCACATAAAAATATCCTTGTTCCAAGTAGTCAAGTTAACCTTTTTAGTAAATTGCTCATATTTTATTTCTCTGGTAATTCACTATTATAACTTTTCCCCCTGCAAACTTCAGGTAGATTTTTAGGTACTTTTATTGAACTCAGCAATTTTAATCTGTTCGCAGACAAGTATACCTTTTAATGTAAGTCCCGTGGTGAGTTTTTCTCCAAAAAATTTGATGGGATCTAATGTAGAATCTTGATCTCAAAAGTGCAAATTTTCAGATGACACAGTATATGACATCACTTGACATTTGTCACGCCAAGGTGTTGATATTAGGTTTGTTTTATAGAAGTTCACTTTTTTTTTTTTTTTTTTTTTTTTAAAAACAAGAAATGAATGAATATGTAGTTTTAATAAAAATGCCAAATTTAGCCCCCTTTAACTACTTGAAAGAATATTGTAAAGAAATATAGTACAAAATTTGACTTTTGATTTGAATCAATTTTTGGGTCTGGATCCTATGTTTGATCCAACTGTTGAAAATATAAAGTCTTCATTGCATGTTTCATTGTCTTCATCTTCATCATCATCATCATGAAAAGGTTTCAAGGATGTGCCTGATGTGTTCCCTCTATCCTTTAAAGTCCTCCATCAAAGAAGAGAAATCTTGCATGTTTATGACATTTTTTTTCTGTATAAATCCAGTAATATGTACCACAGAATATGAATGTAATATATATGTAATTATGTTAAAATTAATTATTTTAATAATTTGAACGCATATGAACCTTGTCTGGTTTGTCACTCAATAGAAAGCATCATGTGACAATATCTTTTTGCGGCATGCCATGTCAGGATGATCAATCAAAAATGTTGGAGAAAGGGGTGATTAATGAAAAAGTTATTTCTCTAGATTTTTCTTGTTCAGAAAAAAGCATGAAAAAATTGCTATGGGATACACTCTAAGGGATCAATTCAGCATGAACTTTGTAATTTGAACCTCCCACTAAAAACCTACTTGGAGAATTTAATAAGAAAAAACAAAGGTTTTTTTTCAAGACATAATAATGAGTAAATGTTGGAAATTCTTTGCTCTCCAGCTTCATTAGCACTAACTGTGCATGTGATACATAAATGCATATCCAGCCAGACCAACTTGAAGACTCAAGAAACCTATTTTGACAATTTTGGTGACAGTTTTGTTGACAGTTTACAATGTGTTAAAATTGGATATTTTAATGATTTAAGTTTGAAATAAAACATAGATCTACACATAAGATCACCTTTCATTCAGTACCTTCTTATCTACTCTCTCACTGTTCAGCATTTCATAAAAAGTTAGTTATCTTGTCCCTGGCACAGGATCAATGATTTACAAAGATATGTTATCTCGTCTGCGGCAGCGAACTGGTCAAAGTTCAAAATAAAATTCATCTCTTTTTGTATTAAAGACCTATCTGATAATGAAAATAATGCTAACTGATCTATTTTTAAAATGAAAGGTTGGTGAGCAAAATTCATTTTATCTTTTGCCATATCTTCAGGTTGGGTTGAATTAAGTCCAAGTCATATAAATCTGCCACTTTGTTCAACTTGAAATCGTGGTTCCTTCTAATTTTTTAATAGCCAGCATGGGACCAATAAGCCTGTGAACAACTGAAGAAGTGGTGTGTGCAGAAAATATTTTTACTTTTTTAGATGATCATTGATTTTTGCCTAAATGAAACAACGATCAGTTACTTTCATCAAGTGTATAATGAAAGAAATGAACTTCTCAGTATATTGATTTTTCTTTATTATTTATTCATTATTGTTGGCGGCTGTTCTTGACTTAGCCTCCCCCTGTAATAATAATAACAATAACAATTTTCACCCAATTCAGGAGAGTGATCTCTTTGCCGTTTGTTTGTCCCATTGCGTTAAATCAGACTGATGTATAAAATTATCATATCCCTACCGTGATTTGAAATCACAATCAAGTTATTGGCCATCAGCTGACTTACTGACTGAGCCAAATTCTTACATGTCAACCAATATTTGTTACAAATACATAAAGGCTTATTTCATTCTAATAAATGAATGCATTTATACTAACAAGTATATATTTTTATAATTTTTCCTTTATTTTGAAAGGACATGATCACTGCCTCTCTATATGAGTATGGTGGCTCTCCAGACAGCACATTGCCATGTGTCCTCCATGAAGCAGTGTGTATATGAGGGTGCGCAATGTTGTTCAGCTTAGCAAGATGTTCTCTTCAGCAGTGGCAGGGCATGAGACTGTTGCAGAACAATCTTGTTGCTGCATATGGCAACTATCATTCCCAGACAATCACCAATCTGGGTAATGACTAGGGTGAACATTGCTTAACTTTGGTAATCTTGAGAACTTGTGTATCCAACATGAGTTAACCATTAACATATATTATATATACAATTCAAAAGTTATGGTAATCTTCTACAGTTGGAACAAAATTAGTAGTAGAGTTTGATTCTGCAGCTGCCTGTCTTGTTTAATTCTATATTTTTTTTCATTCATAGGTTGATTGGTACACACTTCAATCTTTTCATTAACCTGATAGCGAATAATGTTACTTGGAGCAAGAGCGATATGATGATTGCTTGTTCAACTGAGCAGTTCTATTATTGAACCATTTCTTTTTTTTTTTTTTTTCTTTTCCTGAAAATGTCAAAATTCATGACTTATTGTGCACCATAATTTTCTGCTCATCTTCTACATTTATTGTGCCTTTTTAATCCAAATTTAGCTGCCAATAATGCTTTCAGCATTCTTAGTTCTGTCCTATTTCTCAGTTCAGATTGAATTATTTTTATCTTAATTCTTCCAACTTCAGCATTTCAATGAGGCCATTTCTTGCTATTTTCATAGTTGTATTGGCTAAATAGAGCAAAAAATTATTTGCTTGAAGTTTATCAATCAAAGGTCGTCAATTACATTTAAGAAAGTGTTCAAAAAAAGAAATGATTTATTTAGTGTATTGATTTCCTCTACTATTTATTCATGATTATTTAATCTTATGTATTTTTTTAGTAAAAATGCACCAATTAGTATACAGAATTTTAGCATAAACCAACAAATAATGTTGCTTTGAGGAAAAAAAAAAACTTGAACATTTATCAGGCAATGAATATCTAGCAATTTTCATAGATTTTTATTGGCTAAATTGGAGAAAAATTTGCCAGACCTAGCCAGAAAATGGCCAATTTGTTACTCTTCCTAAGGGATGCCAATGTGTAACATGAATGATAGTAATCCCCAGCAGAGTGTAAATATACTCTGATCCCCAGGAGAATAGATTATCCATATTGAATTAATTCCATTATTCTTCAACTAAGGACCTTGGTGATAATCAATGTTTATGAATTAAATGTTCTATCAAGTGCAGAGAGAATCTGTTCCACTTGGTTAAAGGCAGCAGAGAGGAAATGAAAGCTATCAACAATTTGGGTTTCTCTTAAGAAAATGACCTTTGATGACCTTTGCTACTAAAGTGAATGACCCAGTCAAGCTATCAGGTCAAGTGGATTTCAGAGCACTATGCTCCCTTAGATGAAGAGGAGGAGCAGGTTTCTTTGAATCCTTCACTTAACATATGTATGAAGAGAGAGGGAAATCCATCAGTCTGTCCGGCTATATGTGTGTGCATATATATATTGTCTCTATTATGCGTCCAGTAAACTAGGTGGAATTTAAATCTCCGCTCCATACCTGGATGTTGATATCGTACATATATATGTTTATATATACTCACAGCTCAGATTTTCTATTTTCTCCTGTCCTAAAATATTTTCAAAGACCAATCAGTTTTTTTCATAATGGTCAAATTTTTGACATATAATTTGTTACATTTTGTCTCTCGTTTTAATCTTGTTTACCTTTAACATTCAAAAACTTTTTTTATTGATTGAACAATTTTTTTTTTTAAATTTTTTTTTTTTTTTTATTGATTTGTACAGCTGTGGCGGAAGATAGATTAAAGTTGAAACCATTCAATTCACAAACTTCTGTGAAAACCCTTGTCCCTAAAACTGCTATGATGCAAGGCGTGGGGTAACTGCTAAATTCCTTAAATCGCCTAGAAATTCGATCAATTCTTTCTTTGCCCATGACTCACCATTCGACAAAATCTCATAGAAATTCATGGAGTACTTTTGGAGATGTTTTATAGATCAACAGTCTTGAGTGAATATATATACTTCCAATCATACATTCCTCCCCTGGCTAAGATCCTCCCTTGGGAGCCTAGTACCTCCCATTCGAGGAACACTTGTATAGCTAATTATATTCATGTGTACCTCATTTTTCAAATTCATGCTTTATGAACTTAATTTCGTTCAATTTGGACGCAAAAAGTTATTCACAATTGAATAGTACCGTTACAAGTGTCTGCTGATAGAGGATGAGTTTATAAGTTCTTACTTGCTTTTGTGGTGATGAGTAGTATTGTGTATCCTGTATGCGCAGCAGTCAAATATGAGTGTGTGTAAGTGTGTGAGACAACCATGTTTACTCAATGATGAAGTCCAGTTATTTGAATTTTTACTTTTTTGTTACAAGTGTAATTGCTCAAAATTGAACTGTTTGGAAGAAAGGTTAGAGCCTGTTTGTTGACAATGTCCTAGGCTTCCAGACAGGGTGTTAATTGCTATCTGTGTTGGGCTTTTTGTCATCCACTGATAGATAGATTGAAGGTGATTAACACATGGTTACTTTCATGTAGTTTTTTCATGCATTTTTCTTCCTTTTAATGTTCTATAAGTAAATTATCCC
This sequence comes from Thysanoteuthis rhombus, assembly GCA_963457665.1. Taxonomy (NCBI): domain Eukaryota; kingdom Metazoa; phylum Mollusca; class Cephalopoda; order Oegopsida; family Thysanoteuthidae; genus Thysanoteuthis; species Thysanoteuthis major. Next base: position 339,586 of record OY735212.1, on the reverse strand, counting down.
TTTTCTCATTAAAATAATTCCTTGAACATTGTTTTATTATTCTTTATGAAAGATTTTATACATATTGTTTTCTACTCCAGAATGTAACCCTATTTAATGCATTGTTTTCTATGGATAAATAATTAGACCTCATTTTATGAACTCCTTTCCAAACTATCATTAGGAACAAATTAGTAAGGGCGTAGTCCAGATCAGTGCGCATTCCTGTCTGCAGATGCTTCAAATATCTGCTTCAAAAGATACACCATCTTGTCTTATTTTTTCTTATCAGCTCCTCTGGTTATCTAAACGATGCTTTTAATTACTTCCTGCTTCATCTGTCAAGATGCTCAAGGCTCAGAGCTGGTAGTCGACCTGTGCCACCTCCCATCTCTTGCCTGGGCCTTACTTAGGGAAGAGAATCTATACAAATAGTTTGTCTAATTATTGTTTGACTTGGTCTATAATGTTTACCCATGAAGAGGTTCACTTTCTTCTCTCTATATCTTACTTTAACCCCATGACCCGATGATAGAGTGCTCACCTCTGGTTCAGTTGGCCATGGTTACCACCAAGTAATAACAAAGACTTTAAAAATGGTACTGAATGCCTCAGCTAAGCACTTAGCACAAGGATTAGGATTGAGGAACCTTTCCCTCAGGCGAAGTCCTGTTGGATATACTGGTTCTTGTAAGATTAAATTGAGCACTGTAATATATATATATATCTCATTTAGTAATGATGGAAACAAGGGCATCAAGAGCATATTCATTTGAAAGAAGAAAAAAAAAATGGCGTATCATATTTTCTAATAGTTTTTTTTTTTTTTTTTCAAGTGTGACAAATGGATGGACACATTGCTTAGGGTTCATTCATTCATTTCTTGTTGCTTGCAGGTCTCTTTTCAGGAGTATTAACACAGGAGGCTCTCTACATGATCCCATTGAGTGAAAATGCCTTGCCTCTTGGTTTCCCTTTGATGTGCAATATGAGAACAGCATTTCCCAGAAGTTATGAAAAGTTCACCAAAAGTAAATAAAAACCAAATCTAAGAAAGCAATATATCTGTCTATCTGTCAAACTTGAAAAAACCCTACATTATATGATCTAATCTTTTACCGGCCTCGGTTACGCATGTGATCTCTGTGGATCCATGTTGAGAGTTGCGATGTCCATCTGTTGTCTGCTATTCATACGATCTGGCCAGCCAATAGCCATTTGAGTTTTTTAATGGATTCTATGATGTTCCTGAGTCCTGTTTTCTCCTGGTTGTATTGTGCTGTCTTGTGGTCTCTCCATGTGGGGTTGAGCATAATTCTTTCATGTGCATATTGCATGGTTCTCAATTTGTGGGTTTGTCTCTTGGTTAGGCTCCATGTTTCATGGAGGATGCATTGGTTGTATACTCTTCTCTTTAGGATTAATAGGATCTTCTTGTTTTTAATGGTTGAGCTCTGCCAAAGGCTTGTGATTCTCCGCTTGATTTCTTCTTCTTTTGAGGGTCTCGTATCAGTCACACACTGGAAAAATCTACATCTAATTAGCAATGTGTCTGTCACACTTGAAAAAAAGCTTCACTATATAATAAGCAATGTGTCTGTCCATCGGCAACACAGAAAAAAATTACCTTAATGATTATAAGCAAAGTGTCTGCCTGAAAAAAAATTGCATTACATAGTAAGCATCAGTTTTTGTATTTATTTATTTAAAGTTGAGAATTTCTTTAGAATTTCTCGCACAACTTTATTAGAGAGAAGAATGATGGAAATTCAATTCAGACATTCTAGATAATCAATGAAATATCTAGATATGATACACCTTTCTTTAATATCTCTCCTTGAACTGGAAATCTATTGACAAAATAGATATCGATGAATAAATCCACTAAACAATTGCCTAGTGATGTTGAAAATAGCAATAGTGTTATGTAATTATTCAAGATTAATTTAGATAAGTTTTGAAGTTATGGAAAGAACATGAGCTTACGAGAACATTTTTGGAATCTGTTTGAGATTTTAAGAGTCTGAATTTTGAATTGTGTTAACTTATGATGTTTGTTTGTTATAGTAATTGTAAATTTTCCTGTTTCAAAATTGCTACCTCTTCAGTTGTTGAGTCACAAGTGCTGATGGCAAATTTAAAGTCAAAAAAGTGGGTGACAATAATCCCAACACTAACCTTAAAAATACTAATCCTACCCCTAAAACACCAAGCCTAAAAAATCCCAACCCTGCATCATTTATATTTGTGTATTGGACGTGTTTTAACAAATTTGTAATTATTTTGAAGTTGATGTATATTGTGTATGATTGGAGATGCCCAAAGTAATGATTCAAATTGAGTCAACCCAAAACTGATTCAATTCAATGTGGCAGATTTTTCCTTTGATGTCAAGTATTTTGTCTTCGAGATTTGATCTATAAATTATGATTATTCATATGCAATTAGAAAAAAAAAAAAAAATACACTAGTAAATGTTTTCTTTTTTTTTAAATTTCTTAAATTTTTATTTATGCCAAAAATGAAAACTTATGAAGCAAGGCACAACAATATAAGAAACAATTCAATTCATTCAAAGCAATAACCATATGATTTATGAGTTTGCCTCAGTTTTTCTTTTGTGATTTCTCTCATTTATCTAATCTAATCACCATTTTTAACATAGGGTGTGAGAATCTCATAGCAGCAGACACTCTATGTTAAAAATGGAGTTATGCCAAATTTTGAATTTCTTCTGCGTTGGTGGAGTGGTAGTTAGGTAATATTTTCAGTTTTTCTGGGAAGTTTTATTTCTTAGCCACCCACAAAATTCCAGTTAGCTTTTTTTTTTTTTTGTTTGAGTGTGGTTGCTGCTTTATATGGTCTGACTTCAAAATTGGAGCTGATCCGGTTGCTTGACTGCATTTTGTATTTTTCTAGAGAAGTAACTAAGTATAAAAAAAACAAAAAAAAGCAGCTACCCGCAATAGACCAGTTTAGTCACTGTTGCTGAGTTCAAGTTATTTATGTGTTCCGACATATGTATGCATTTATCTAGACTTTGCCCAGTTATAACTGTTTATAGAAGAAACTTGAAATATTGTGCACATACACCCCCCCCACCCCCAATGAGTCGGGAAAATTTTCTTTTTGTTCTCTGAAAATTCCTACTTAATAGGTTTCTAGTGGGGGCGGGTGTCAATTTACAATGAAAGTTAATGCCAAATTGCTTCCTTAGTGTCCACCGACATTCCCACTTGTTCTTTTGTTTTTTTTTTTTTTTTATTTGTACTGAGTCAAAAAAAGTAACTTATTAATTGATCACCCTTTTTCCAATTTTTTAGTTGATCACATATCGGATGACTAACCAAACCTTTTTTTTTTTTTTTTTTTTTTCTTTTTTCTTTCCAGTCATAAAATTTAAATCATATCGGTAATATTTTCATCAAGGTAATTTAATTTTACTGCAGCATGGGTGGTGGTAATTAATAATTTCCCTTGGAATTATAGTTTATTTCTATATCTTATGTGGAGAAAAAAATAGATGAAATAATCGAGTGGTTCTTCAACTATCTTCGTGTCATTCACCCTTAGGTCTGTATCATAAAATTTCATTCACCACTCTCTATTAAATTGGAAATTGTCAACTGAAACTCTCGCCAAATCTGTCAAAATAGGTTTCTTCAGTTTTTTTTTCTAGCTGGCTATGAGTACAGGCTACACCAATGGAGGTAGAAGGCTGAAAATTTAAAAATTCATTCATGTCCAGAAAAAACATTTTAGCCTCCCCCCTATATGGGGGAGGGGGTCAATTTACTTGTTCATGGTAAATTTGTCTCTAGTTAGTGACGGCAAGCTGCCAAAAAATGTTGGTCATGTAATGGTTTCTATTTGGCATTAACAGTAAATGATTAAATTTTCAGCCTTCTTGCTCATTGGTGTAGACTGTACATGTGAGACATGCAAGAAACCTATGTTGACAGTTTCTAAAACTAGGAGTGCCCCAAAAATATCCTGTGAAAATTGTTAAAATCTTTTTTAGTTTGCATAAAGTTGGTTTTAGAAGTTAAATTCCGAGTATCAATGTTTTTATTGTCAATGCTTATCTCTATAATTTCTATTTTAAGTATAAATACCTGAGTAGATTAATCCATCATCATCCATATTTCAATCACTCTTCATTCAATCCTATAGTTTCACTTAATTACAAAATAATTTCATTCATCAATTTCAGAAGCACTGAGATACCATCTCCAGTGAAACTAGGCTTCTGTAAAAAAAAATGAAAACTAGTATTAAAATTTTTTTTGCCTCCTGAATGTCGGTTTTTTTTTCTTTGCTTCCATGTATCAACTAAATCGACAGCTAAAGATGAGTTTCAGTTTAAGAATGACTCGACGAGTTGAAAATGTCCTATCAGTGATAAGAAAACGAATAAGATTGATTTGTATTTTCTCCATAGGTCTCTTTAACCCTGTCTCTTTTTTTCTGAGTTAAGTTTATTAAAAAAAAATAATAATAATTGTAGCAAAGATAACTTATCTAAGATATAAAAAGATGTGATTTTGCTATAATCCTGATATCTTTTAAAATATCTCGGTTGTGTTATTTTCGGTACTCTTTTGACTTCTTCTAATACATATATATGGTGAAAATTTATAGACGAAAAGGAAAACCTCAAGTTGGGTGAATAGGTATTCACAGATCTTTTGTAAGAACAAGGTACATTTCAAGTGTGGTCAGAAGATCTATCTGTGTTGGAGTTACATTTGTTGTAAGTGGGTTGGGTGAACCGTGTTTGACGTCGTAAGTGGATGGTCTGGTCAAAACTTGGGATGAGGGTGTTCATATATCTGTCATAAGCTATCTATGTTGGATAAGGGATAAATATTTATGTAAATAGGGCATCCCTACTCATTTATTCAGTGAATTGGGAAAATAGAACGGGAAGAGAAATGACAAGAAATGAAGACAACAAATTTGGCATCTATGTGGACATGATTCACTTACCAGGAAATCAACACTTTATGGGGGAATATAGATTGTGTAAATTTCCTCACACATATGAAAAAAAACATTTTCTGTAGAAATTTGCATTGAAAAAATTTTGTATTTCTTTTGTTTAAAAACTCCTAGATTTGGAAAAAAAAAATCACAAAAAATTAGCTATTTATTAGATTGTTATCTTTTATTCAACACTTTTCTACTGATTATGTTCTTCATAGTTAATCAGTTGATTTTGTGAAGAAAGAAAAAAAAACATGTATTGAGTTACTATTAAGTGCACAAGAAAATAAAGTAGGTTCAAGGTTCATCAAGAATTCTTGTATTAAAGTAAAATGTTACTATTTCTGCAAAAGCAAGTTTTACTTACTACATTTCGTGGCATTAACATTGCTTTTAGAATAATTTGTTGATTCAATATCTACCAAGAGGTGTATTAATATCAAGTGTAAATAATGCAAGACAGCTTGTATTTTAAATCTCTTGGTTCATTCAACAAATATCTGTAAATAGAAATAGAATGTTGTGAATCATAAATTGATATTTCACGATTTAGAAAATGATTTTCATTTAATCATTATTTTTTGTAGTCGACGAAATGAACGCCATCACTTATTAAAATAAGCGTGTTGGAAAAAATTCTGTCTTTTTTTTTTTTTTTTTTTTTTTTTTTTTTTCATAGAGGATTTTCTCAAAAACTATCTATTAGATATATAAAATCAATCTATGTGTGTATTTTCTTCATTTCCCATTCATCATTGGGAAACTTTACATGTTGGTTTCACTATCTGTAGAGCAAATTCTAATTCCAGGTGCTTGTGAAAATGGTAGGTTTTTTTTCCTTCCAGTGTTTTGGGTGGGGCAATTTAGAGTGAAGGTGGTTGTGAGTGTCTATAAGTTTAGTATAAAGGGTGTTCTGAAAGTTTCTATTATCATCTATGTATATGCAGATGTCTAGGAAGGCTATGGAGTCGGTGGATTTCTCGTAGTCAAGTTCGATGGTCGTACGTAGAGTTTATGTGTGTGGAGAATTTCTCTAGTTTGGCCTCAACTCCTGTATGTATAAAATGAACACCATCTATATATCTGACAGGAGATGCAGTCTCTCTCTGGGTATATGTAGGTCTCTTTGAATTTTCCTATGAAGATGTTAGCATAGGAGGGAGCTGCTTCTGTGCCCATGGCACAGCTTTTCATCTGAAGGAAGTGTCTATCATTAAAGTTGAAACTATTGAGTGTTAAAATGTATTGCATAAGGATGGTAATTGTTTCTGCTTTGAGTCCTTTAGTCATTTTATTGTTTGGGGTTTCTTCGAGGACTGCAATGCCTTCTTCATGTTTGATGTTAGAATATATGGATTTGACATCCATAGTGATTAGAGGTACTTTTTCTGGGATTGTTATGATGTGTTTGATTTTGTTTGAGAGGTCAGTGGTGTCTCATGTGTTGGATTTAACTTGCGTTGCTAGAGGTTGAATTTTGTGGTCTATATATTTTGATAGTTTGGTTTGGTAGATGAAATGACTGGTCTACTTCGGTTATTCAATTTTTTGATTTTTGGAAGGAAGTTGAACCTAGCATGGAAGTGGATTTAAGTGTATTTAGTTTCTTGTGGCGGGATCATTAGGGAGTTCTTTGTAGAATTCTGTGTTGTTTAGTTGAGTGTTAGCATCTAGGAGGTATTCATTCATACCCCAAATGACTATAGCTCCTCCCTTGTCTGCTCTTGTGATTAAGTCTTCAATGTTTTTAAGTTTATTAAGGGACTCTCATTCTTTAGTGATGAGGTTATCATGTGGTTGAAGCTGATTATTGTGATTGTTAATGTGGGCTTTAATGTCTTCTCTAACTGTTAGTTCAAATGTTTGGATAGTGATGTCAACGTTCTCAGGGGTAAAAGATTTATTGGGGTCTTTGAATCTGTCTGAGATATTGCTATCATGGTTTGATTTGCCAAAATGGGCTCTCCGCTTAATTGCACTTAATAAGTCATCTAAGTCCTTATTTAGAATATTTTTGTTGAAGGGGATGCAGGTGCAGAATTTTTGGCCCTTATTCAGGAGTATGAAGTCATCTCAAGTGAATTTAAACATATATGTATAGTGTGAATGAAAGTGACAATTGGAAGGTGAAGAGAAAAACTTGAGAGAAAGTAGGTGTTACATCTCTAAATTTTTCATCCTATTGTGGGCATGTTTTAGTGAATTTTGACAGGTGCTAGCCATCTTTTTCTGTGGAAAAAAATTTTCAGCTGTTCATAAATTTTGCTGCTTATATTTTATAGATTGAGGAAAGAAATGGGGATATTTCTGTATTGTTTGTTTAGTTAGGGCGGGAAGGGAGGTGTTTGTATCTATAGGTGAGTCATGTTCAGTTTGAAATGAGAAGAGTCTATGAAAAGAGAGGTCAGAGGGTGTTTGTATACTGGCTCTGTGGATGTTGGGCTTAGATAAGAAGGGGCAGTGAGAGGAGAGGGTCAGGACTGAAATGGTCAGTTCTCAGGAAAGTGTTTTTAATTTATTTTTTATTGTAGTTAAGAGCGGTAGTGTCTAGTAATTAGTGGATAGGTATTGGTATATGGGGGGGCAAGGTAGAATGAGGTTGTTGTTTTTCATTTAATCTTTTTGGTTGATGGTGGGTGAGGTTTCTTTTTCTCTTCTTAAGAGGGGTGGTATGTCTGTGCTTGTACCATTTCTTGAATTGGCTGTTGGCCAATTCCTTGTCTGCTAGTGTTGAAATGTATTATATCTAAGTGATTCTGTTTAAAAATCAATGCATCTGAAGGATTTGCAATCTGAAAGTGACCATACCTTAATGTTATTGCATTGGAATGTAAGGGGTGCTTTGATACATCCACGTGTTAGAATATTACTATGTAACCGTTGTGGGAATTTGAAAAACAAAACCGTTATATTAACATGGCACCCCAGGCGTGTTGATCAGCTATGATTTTGATATACAGTGTATGTCATTCATGTAGTTTATTTTACAAAGGGGATTATTTGTATTGTATGCTAATATTATTTTATCCTACGTATCATTCACCTTTTAAAACAGGGCTTACTTGTATAGGTTACCCACAAAAAGTATACAATGATGAGGTATCAGTAAGTATAACAACAAATGTGACTTACTGTTTGTGTCATTTCTATTGAATGTTCACCCCTGTGAATATCAAATCCGTTGTGCCAGACTGCATGCAAACCAACTCATGAAATCTTCTGTAAGAGAACTAATTAGAAAAATTTCTTCCAGTTTATTCTCTAACATATTCAACCAAAGAATTTGACAATTTTTTTCCACTAACCTCAAATATTTCCTTTATTTTCAACTATCAAATAAAGTGTTATATACATGGTTGAAACAAAACCTAAACTACTTTCAGGTGGATAGTAACACTTCAATTGGCTATTCCATTGGTATACTTAGACAATTTGTTACCTGGCATTCAATGTTTGATCTCCCAGCCAGCCCAACTACTTATCAATCAACCAAATGTTTTCCCCTTTCTCTGGTTCCAGTCAATACAATGATCTTTCTATCTGACAAAGATCCATCTCTTTTGGTTACGTAATTCTCCTAACATTGATACAAATTGATTCATTTCAATATGCATTATTAATTTTTCTATTTTTATACTCTCATTAAAATATTTTAAAATTTTTGTTATTGCTCCATGGTCAAGCAAATGATTTTTAAAGGGATCAGGATGTTTAATCTTGGCTTTATTGAATTGTCCAATAATCTTACTAATTTTGCTGCCTTGATTGACCATCCTTACAACTGAAGAAATAATTTTTAGTATAAAATCAGTAAATCTAATAGTTGCTCCAGCAATTCTCAAATTTTCCAATAATATTGTTCCGTAAAATGTTATACTGCTTGTTCTAAAAGGCATTTGCATGATACAGAATAGAAAGGAATCTTGTTTATCAAACAATCAATAGATGAACATTCCATCCTCAATTTTGATATCCAAATCTAGAAATGTTGCTTGCATTCTGTGATGTTCACATTTGAATCCAATATCCTTAAGGTGTATATTACTATATGATTTACTGAATTCTCCATCGTTAAGAGATCACAAGTCAGCAATAAAATGGGTACAACCTAAAAATGAATGAATTCATTTCATATTAGTTCTAATTATAGATGGCATGAATATATATTCATATCTATGTAAATTCAAATTTGCCCAGTCGGTAGCAGGATCAATTTCCATAGGGACACCTATGATCTGATGAAATATTCCATTTCTATTTTAAAGTAACATTCCCTAATAAGAGAACTAACAATCACTTTAAGAGTAGAACATGTATAGTGAGTCTTGCCATTTTTTTTGTTTTGTTTTTACACCGCAAAGCTTTAGAGTTAGTAAACCCAATATATTTACTAATATGTATATATATTATATATATATATATATATATATATAATCAATCTCACATATATTATCCTTTGATTTCTTTTAAAATAATTCATGAATCTTGAAAAACTGTGCAGGAATAAAGTAGTCACTATGACATGGCGATTAAGCAATTAGAGGCATTGTTATTTAGGATCTTAAAATAAGCATTTCTTTCTAGACTTGGTCTTAGTTTCATATAAGGAAATGAAGATGTTGAAAACCACAGGAATAACTACTTACTTCCCTTTCAACCTTAGATAAATTTTATTCTATCTGACATCATGAAAATTCTGTCTCCTTCAGCAAAGAATTCTGCTGGCAATTAAGAGTAATTTGACAATGAAAGTTAATTTTACAGTGCTGAACAAAAAAATCTTTTAAAATTCATTTTGTTATAGTGAATGCTTGGACACTTTTGCAACTGACTAATTCTATTTTATTCTCTGCTTTAGCAATGTGGATAATTATGGCTTTGAACCCGAGGAAGATTTTGACCAAAGATTACAAACAGAGTTCATGTCCAACTACCTTCCAGTTTTGAACAGAAGAAACCAAAGATGGAGTACAGAAATGCAGAACAAAACAATAGTAAAACACAACAGAAAAAGTAAGGTGTTTTTATTATTAAAAACTGTCTCATATTTATTATATACTGATTTGCTCAGACTAGTGTTCTCACCTGGGTTACTAGGTACACTGAAGCAATGCTTTTATCCACATGGCCCTGTGGATAAGAGTTAGCAGTTGCAAGTTCAACCCAAGTTTCAGGTAGTGCAAAAAAAAATTCAGATGCTCTGGTACAGTTGCAAGGACGAATTAACTTGAAAGAATTAACTGTTATGATATATTTCCTGGCAAGGACAGTGGAGTTAAAAAACAATTTACACCTGTGGATTGAATGAAGGGTTCAATTAAAATTTCTCAGAAGGTTACTAACTGCAACTGATACCTGAAGAATGCTGGAGAATAAAATGGTCAATATGTTGTGACTATAAAATCCAAGATGAAGATACTAGTCTGAGTGAATCAGTACATGATAATGATGATACTGATTCCTTATCTCAGAAATGTAGTATAAAAACAATCTCATATTTGTGATTTGGACATTTTTATCTCTGTCGTCAATATCTATATTTATTTAAAAGAATGATTTTAGTGTTTATAGCTTAGATATCAATAATCTTTATATATGAAACTGTATATATATATATGTATGTATGTGTGTTCAAAGTTGTTGCCAGATCTTGCCCCCACCCCCCAATAGCTAATTTGGCATCCCTGGCTTGATTAGTAGGTTATCTCTTTCAAACATCCTTCTGCTTGAAATGTTTGCTGTGATTACATCATGTTATATTATTCTGAGGCAATTCCAAAAAGGAAATTTAATTTCTTGGAGATGTATATATTCAATAAAAAGACATTTTCTGTATGTATGCATTTTTTTTTTTATTCTGATGAGCTGTTGATGTTTTTATGACTAAGCATTTCCACTTGTATTTATTTTTGCATTTCAAATATTCAAGAACTTGAAACATAAAAATGACATTAGATAAATGATTCTGAATCATTTCCTTTTGGATCTGCTGAGGGAATTATTTGCACTTATGTGTCTTGATTGTGTTCTGGTAGTATTAATGCAACTCAATCTAAATGAAAGTATATCTTTAGAGGGTTAAGGGAAATATACACAGTGCACAACATAGGATGCCATGACACATATTCATCTAAACCGTAATGCTATACATATGTCTTCCTTACCTTTTTGAGGTGAAATGAACAAATGTCATTCATTACATTTCTTCCACCAAGCTATTTAGTGTCTTCTCTTTCACCTTCTCCTTCTTACTTTTCCTGTCTGGAGAACTTAGAACAAACATGATGCTTTCTTGAAGCAAGCTCACAATAGCATGACGGAAGTTCTTGCTGAGTCATAGAACTGTAATGACAGGGTTTTAAGCTCGTTTTAGGGTATATCTGCCCTTGAACATAAGTTGACATATGATTGTAGTAAGCTTTGTTGGGTACTAGGCAACAATACTGGGGACACATGAGACCAGGTTGCTAAATATTTCTCTTTACTAGGCACCCTTAAAATCGTGAAAAAGAAATGATAAATTTTACATAAGATTATGTAACATGACTTCAAATTTATTTCCAGCTTGTGAACCATTGCCTTGGGGCAAATGCTCAAACAGCAATATTCATATTCTACTGGATTATTCATGTATGGATCAGCATTTAAGATCATTCATCTACAATTTGTAGTACCTATCTATGCAGATTTGAATATTTAAGGAGTAAAAAAAAAAGGAATGACTAAAGCTTTCAGTCTTGTGAAAAAAATACTTCTTTTGACCTATAAGGATGTGTTCAGTTATCTCAAAATAATCAAGTAATCTAAGGGAAGTAACTCTTGTGTGAAAATATGGAAGTCATTTCCTTGCATGAGATGTGGGACCAACAAACATATATTGAGAGTATAATCTAACTTATATACAATCTTACAACACACTTAGAGAATATTGGTAACACACTAAAAGGCTATGACATTCAGTTGGGAAAGCTTCACCCGAGGAGCGTGCTTACCAAATTTAGCACCCATGTTCAGGTGGTTTCTCTAGCATGAAAAATGATGTGACACCTACACCTCTCACTTATCTGATTACTTCCAGCTTTTAGTCTGTTATTATATTTCAGCCTGAGTTAGGATAAAAAGCAACAATAATTAAGATGAAAATAAATGATGTATTCAATTCTGTTTTCCTTTCAGTAATTCTCTCTTAAAAAAATTGAATGCTACCTGATTTCCATCCGTCTATCTTTCTATTTTTTGATTATTTGGACATCAATTTCTTCCACTTGTTTGGATGGGTAGTTAGTCTAGTTTTTATTATTTATGCACCAATTTTAATACTGATTGGGTGACGGTGTAAAACCTTACAATAGGAAATGTTAGTTATTTTTAAAACTATAAAAAAATAATTTATATATTCTATAAGATTTGAAATAATTTTATACAAAAATTCCACGTATATCATTTGCAAAATGTGACTATTAAGCAATTATATTGGTAATTTTTAAAATTGAAAGTTAATATTATGATATAACTTTTTTGTTCTAAAGTATTTATTTGATTATTGAAAAAACATCTTTTTCTTTAAAGAAATATTTTTATTAATTGTTCCTGTTTTTAATATTTTGGTATGTTTTCAATGTTGATACATCTTTTTTTTTATAGCAAGAACTGTCTTATTCAAAGCGGAATTCTCTATTAAGAGCAAAAGAAAAAGAAAAAAACAACTCTTACAGTTTTAAGAACTCTAAGAGTGTGAGAAAAAATCTCTCTAAACTAACTTGTCTCTTACTTAAATCACTTCTTGAGAGGGTGAGTGTCTAAGCACCTCCTCCGTCTTTGACTCTGCTGGAAAAGCCATCAGTCAGCCGAATGTTTTGTGACTAAGGCCCCAAAATTGTGTCCATTTCAATGTAGATTTTCTATTCTGAAAACGATTAACGCCCACTGAAAACATTTGTGGGATGATTTTCAAAATCTAACTTGATAAGAACCTGCTAAGAGCTATGAATGCTCACAGAAAATTTCATTGAGTTATATTGAGTAGTTTTCACCATAGATTGTCACAGATGGATGGACATTTGGTGAATTATTATAAAATTATCCACTGATTTTGATTATACTACTGTCCTCATCTTGGTTGTTATAGTCACAGCATTTTCATAGGTGTCTACTGCCACTTTTCCAGGGAGGAGCAAAGTGATATTCTGGAAGAAGTATGTACTGAGGGGTGGAATGCCCTATTTGCACTCCCTAGCGGACACCCATGCACTTGGTTAGCAGTGAGACACCATTGAGTGATCTTGAGTACTGTGTGACCTCATATTTATAATGCCTGAGTAAGTCATTCTTCACATCTTGTGTAGAGTATTTTTGTCAAATTCAAATTTGGCTCTGTATGATTCTAGTTTTTCACGTTGAAAGGAAGGAGATTTCAGATGGTGGACAAGATTAAGGAGACTGCAATGAGACAACTGATGGTGATCCTGAAAGAGGACTAAGCAGACTGTTTTGAAAAGTAGAAGAGACACTGGGATAAGTGAGACTATTTTGTAGAGGGTTATGGTTCCATTTTGTGAATATCACCCCTTGAATTCATAAACCATTTGAAACCACTCCTAAATGCATCAGAACACTTCAATAAATAGAATTTTAAAAAATTAAACTCTTTGTAAATTGAATAGAAAAAATTGAACAACTCACCTAAAAGTGGTAGAGATAAGATGATGATCAGAAGTGATTCCCCTTGATTTTAGATTCATTTTTTTTTGTCTGAACTTATGAGTTAGAAGGTTAGATACTTTGCGGACAGACCTCATATGTTTGCATTTATTGTCATCAAAAGATTATTTCTTTTTCTTATTTTCTCCATTTTTCTTTCTTAATTGCAAATTTCAGTGAAACGGTTTTGTCGAAAGGGAATACCTGCTGAATACCGGGCACTTGTAAGTAGAAAAAGTCTTGAATTATTACCGTCACCCATTTGAAAATTTGGTTTCCAGAGCATATTGTTTTGTTTTTGTTTTTCTTTTGTTTTTTGCATATTAGTCGTTTGAAAATAGGAGGAAAAATATATAGTTGGGTCTGTATTCACACTCTCCTGATTATTATGGTGTCCGTCCCTCCATCCCTCCCTCCCTCCCTCTAAGTAGCCAGAGGTATACAATCATCATTGGACATAAATCTTCTATTTTGTTGTCTGCAATTCTTGCAACATGACCAGCCCATTGCCATGTAAGTTTCTTTTTTTATAGATTCTATGCCTCAGACTCCTGTCTTTCCTCTAATACATTGTTCTGTCTTGTGATTCTTTTTTTTGCATTTTGGTTGTTTATCCATCTTTTTAGCACTAATGAAATTTTCTTGTTCTTGAAGGTTGAGCTTGCTCTATTGAAAGCTTGCCAAACTGGTGCAATTCTTTGCTTTTTTCCTTTTTTTGTATATTTTATAGACTTGTTGTCCTATGTATATGTAGTGGTCTACTTTCTCTAGTTCTCTGTCTTTGATTTTGATTGTTATGGTTTTGTCTTCAACATATTCATTGTACATGACATTTGTCTTATTAAAGTTCATGTGAAGGCTAACTTTCTTGCTTTCTTTGGTCAGTCTGTCCAGCATCATCTGGAGGTCTTGAAGATTCTCAACAAATAGGACTGTTATCCACAAATCTAAGATTACTTAGGTATTTGCCATCTATTCTGATTCCTTAATTTTTTAAGTCTAGGTTCCAGGAGATCATCTCAAGGCAGGCTGTGAAAAGTTTGGGTGAGCTTGTATCTCCTTGTCTTACCCTTTTTTGAGCTGGAAAGGGTCCAAGTCTTCATGTAGTCTAATGGAGAAACTGTCGGTAGATATGTTGCAATACTGTGACATGCTCTAGGTCTACGTCTTCAATAACCTTGGGGATTTCCACTGAGTTGAAGGCCCTCCTGAAGTCTACAAATATTCTGGGACTTTACTTTGTTTGAGGCATGAGTTGAATAGGGTGGTTAGCATCCTTGTTATTACTTTACCAGCTTTTTTGAGTTGGTTGATGGTAATGTTATTTGGTCCAGGGGCCTTTCTTTTTTTTTTTTTTTGTTTGTTTGATGACTTGCTTCACTTCTACGAAGTAACTTTTGGGAATTCTTCGGATTGGTTGCTCGTGATTTTTATATTTTGTTTATTTTTCTCTGTTCCTTGTTTGGAGGAATAGGAGTTTTTGTAGAAACCTGGGCATGCTTAATAACCCATTCTGTTATGTCTCCATTATCTTGAAGCACACAAAATATTTGTTTTCTTTTTGAAGAAAGTGTTCATGATTTTTAATCTATTTGCTGTTGCAAAATTTATAAGATCTTCACCTCTTTCATTCTGTGTTTCATTTACTGATGCAACTTTCATTTCCTTTTTTCTACCTGAGTGTTGAAGTCTCCCGTAATGATGTTGAAATATATTTATTTTTAATTTTTTAATTTTTTTAAATCTTTTTTTTATCTTTTTTTTTTTTTTTTTTTTAGTATGGAGTTCAAGTGGTTGTAGAAGTTGTCTAACTCCTCCTTGGTCAACCCTGAATTGAAAGATGTTCAGTGTGTATTTATTTGAGTTATGCAATGACACTGGCTGTGAATTCTGTGATAGCTTTAAATCCCACAACATTGTCTTTAGGTTGCTGATGAATTAGAGAGCCAACTCCACTCTGTTTTCCTTTCTCTTTTTTGCAGCTGTATACAATAAGGGTGCCACTAAAAAAAACTTTTTGAGCTCTTATTTGGGCCAAAAACCTTTTTTAGACCTTTTACAGGAGCTAGCAAAAAGATCTACCAATAGGGCAGGTTTTCAGCTAGGAAAAGAGAATCCAGATGCTTACATTGTACACATTTTCAATGATCATAATAAACCTTTTATTGATCTCCAGCTAACATAATGTATTCTTAAAAGTTGCATTAAATGTAATTCTTTTATTTTGAGGAAACAAACTCCATGGCAATATCATGTAGATCTCTTTAAAATAAATAGAATTTCTAAACTGAAATATCGACTTGTCTGGTTTTTGAAAAATGGATTTTTGTCAAGTGCTATCAAGTAGTTCCCTTTATGATGTGGATGTTAAGGTTCAAGAAAGACAATAGACAGACAGAATAACTGAATCGTAGGTAAGCAAAAGTCTATTACAAGTGCTAAACTGGTGAATGAAGGTGTTGTTGTTTTCATCACAAAATTGGAGAATTTAAGTGTAAAACGCTGTATAATTGTATTAATTGATTTCAAATTTGATACAGCTAATGTTTCAGTCATATCAAGTGAATTCTTTTGGTGAAATTCTGTTTTTATTTGGATGAGTGGTCGATATTATAAGCAAAAATGTTGTTGTTCACTATCCATCTTCTGTATATCAAGGGATACCTATACTATTATCCTGCTTATTTTTATGTATGACTACTAGACTATCCTACTTATGATCAGAGTGCAGTAACTGGCCAATCCATAGCTTTCCTGAGCTTTAGTTAAGCTTTCTGACTGAGAAACCTACATTATAATATTGATATTTTATCATACAGGGAAGATGTTCAAGTATGTAAATGATTTTCTAAGCAGATACTACTAAATAACAGCCATTTGTAAATTAGAATCATAGATGTTTATGGAATCTCCAGAACATTCCCTTTAGAAGTCTAAGGTTTTTAGTCACCTCAATGTCCCTTGAAACAAAACAAAGCCCACCCCCACATACACATATTAATGCCCACTTCAGGAACTGCTGACATAGAGGAACATGCTTGGTGGCTGAATATCAAGAGACAATGAGCAAAAGATTGTAATGCTGGTAGTGATGGAAAGTCAGAAAAATTACTTGAAAATTCTTAATAGAGAAATAAGGAAAAAAACAAAAACATAGATTAGAGGATGCACATCCTTCATACCTTTTTTGGATATGAAACTAATCCATGTTCAAAACAAGCAACCAACACTGTCAACATAGGTTTCTTTAGTTTTCAAGTTGGTCTTGTTGGCTATGTATGTATGTATGTGTACAGGCCAATTGAGCTTGGAGGGCTGCACATTCAATCCTTTTTATGTTGAAAAAAAATTTTGTTTGTTTTTTGATGGGGATCCAATTTGCAATGCAAGTTTATACTAAATTGATCCCTTAGTTTGTACCATGCTTGTTTTTTGAAAATTCAGACTTTTTTTAGTGATCACTACCCAACAAAAGGCGACTGGAGTAACTTATTCATTTATCAGGATTTTTTACCGATTCTTTAATTGATCATCCCAACATGGCTTGCTGCGAAAAGACATTGGTCGCATGACAGTTTCTATTGCGTGATTAACCAGACCTGTTTATATAACGGTTGGATAAAAACTTGGACGAAAAAGGAGATAAGAGCTGAGGCTTGTGGTAATATATGATCTTATTTGTTAAAACCCACAGAATTTCTTCAAATCCTGCTAGTCTGCTTATATAACATATCACATGTATGTCTATATTTTTTGTCTGCATCATTTGTCAAAGGAGATACAGTTTATTTTGCCTGATGAAATGACACTTAAAACATCCAAATAGCTTAATACAAAAACAGTGACTTAACAGTAAGCTAAGAAATTCAGACTGAAATGGGAGTCTCATCTTATCTGAAGGTCGTCTTATCCATATTATATTATATTATATTATATATCGTAGCTACAGAATGCTGATTATAGAGTAGTGTCTTTTATCTTTTTATTTTTATTTATTTTTTTGCAAATGCATAAAAATCTGGGTCCATTTTGGTTGAAAATAAATAAAAAAACTGCTGAGCCACTTGAATGTTTTTTTAATATTTTATTAGCACAATGCTTTTGCAAAATAATCTAAATACGTCTGTCATTTTTTGATAGCATAGGTAAACTAGTGATTAAAAATAATCATGGCATTTATATGATGATTAGTATGATAAATATTTTCTTATCATCTTAGGTAGATACTTGTACAACTCCTTAACATTGTGAGGAAACTGATTCAATCATTTACCAAAAAATATCTTTCTCTCTCCAACAACCTAAAAAGAATGTTTCACTTCAGGATTAAGTCTGTAGAATGTGCCTCACCTAGACTGCTTGGCAAGCCTCGAACATATGTTTTATAGCAAAATCAGTTACCATGTTTTTTAATCTCTGATGTTTTATCTTACCATCTGGAGAAAAGTTGGCTTCATACATTTGTATATTTCTGCAATTTAGTTGAAGTGATTCATTATCTGCAGATGTATAATATATTTACGTACCTGTGTTGTGAAAAATGACAACTGTACTATTATTTTAGGGGATTAATCATTAATAATTTTACTCTCCTGCAAAGAAAATAATCTTTTTGAAGAAGTCTTGCCTACCCCACTTCTATCTTTTTACATTTGATGTGCTGGTGGAGGTTGGCAATGTGCAGCGGCGACTGGCTGGAGTGGGAGAAGTAGAATCTGGAGAAATTCAAGGCTGCTGAAAATATACTCACTTGTCCTTGTGACAGTCAGCCCAACTTAGCAACCAACACACACTCTTATTATTTTACAGTTATCCCTTGCTATTCACAGGTTTTCCTTGGCTCAGTTATGGATAATTTGATGGAGTTTTGCAGTTCACTTTGAAAATACACATCATAGAAAATATGCTTTACAGTAAAAACATGCATATATCTTATTACTGTAATTTACGAAAAGTCCATCTGTCCATATTTTTGTATGTATTTATCAACTGCAAAAACTGTTAATAACAAAAGTTTTTGTAGGTACGGACTAGAACCCATAAGGCTTTTAGCAAATTTGGGTTTGAAAATCATCCCCCCAAATGTTTTTATGGGGGTTTATATTCAAAATCAATCCTGAAATGGACACATTTTTAAGGCTTGGCTTCCCTCAAATTCTGTTGACTGATGCTTTTGAACCACAGTCACTGTCAAGGAGGGAGTATTTACTTTGTATCATTTTTAGAGAGGGTGGGAGATTGAGACGATGAACTGAGATTTTGTTTGTTTAGAGAGAAACTGGGAAGAGAAAAATTCTTTTCTGATATCGTATATAGAAATGTTTTATATTTTACAAAAACCACATGATTTAACCCCATGAAATTTTCTGTACAGATGTGAGTATGGGGAAGATTTTCAGCGAATTAGTTTTTTTTGGAAGCCCCCCCCCCCAATATGATTTACAAAAAATAAAAAGATGCTTTAAATGAATTGATTAGAATAGAAGAAATCCTATTACTTTTTTATGTATATCTTAGTATTAAGATCACTTTCGAATTTAAAAATTGACTTATGAAATTATATAATGGTGACATTTTAAAGAATGTTCATGTGTAGACTTTTTAAAAAACACATTTTGATTTTCATGAAATAAATACATGGATTCTTCATATCTTTTGATATAATTTCTAGAAATCTTTGAATTATTCAAATATTCAATTATGTTTTGATGTATGGATTGATATGAATAAATTTGAAACTTTACAATTGAAGTTGTAATAAACCTCAGTCCCCTGCTCACTTGGTCTTAAAAACTGTGTACAAAAAATAATTCAAGAGAATTTATGAAAGAAAAATAGGAGTCAATACATAAACTTTAGTTAATTTTTTTTCTTCTTTGTATGACAATCGGGAAGGTCATTTAGTTGATTAATTTCAAATTCTAAAACTATTCAAAAAATGAATAAATCATCTTTTTCGGTGATAAGAAATGTAATTTACATCATTTGAATTGACAATTTACACAGCTTATCTATAGGATCACCTTGCACAGTAATTTACTACTGCCTGTTAGGGTATTTTTCATCAAACAACTGCCATGGAGTCTTGACAAAAATTGATGTGTTGATAAAAGCATCTGGAACTTGTAATCTGTTAATTAATAATCAATAATTTTCATACCCCTAATCCTTGCAAATGATAAACTTTTGGCCTAACTATAGATATCAGATTTAAAAGATTACGTGATGATACAACAATTATTACCTTTTTTTTTTTTTTTTTTTTTTTTTGTGTGTTTTTAGGCCTGGATGACTCTGACCAATGCAGAATCACGAATGAAAATGTCCCCAAACATTTTCCAAGATCTACTTGCAAGACCCATTGAACCTGGAGTTGAGGAATCCATCCGATTAGGTATTGAAGACACAATTGATTTTATTTTTGTTTCTTTGAAAAGTGTTATGTTTCTTCTTCTGCCCAGATGGAAGTGCTACAATGACTAGTGCTTTATTTACAAGTGTACTGGTTATGTTAAAAATGATGACATATACAATATGAATATATATGATATAGATAAACGAATGATGGTGGGATGAATAATTATAGTTTATTTTATTATTATGAATTAAATTGATACATAATTTTATTAAAAATCATCTAAATAATTTGACATCTAGACACAACCAAAAACATCTAAATCTTGATTAAAAACATCTAAATTAGCAACACTGCATGTAGAATACCTCCCTAGATTTTAGCAGTTTCATTTAAGTCTTTCAATGTTTCCCTTAGTATTGGTTTTTAGAGATCTATCATTTATTTATTACCTTTCATAAAACTATATATTATGTGTATATTATTTGAATGTGTGAAGATAACTGCAAAATGTATCTTTTAACATTCATTATAGTTGCTAGAAATTAAATTTATGCAAATTAGCTTACTCCATCATTTTGTTTAGAGGGATACTAAATGTGTAACATGAGATTTTCTTTCTTTTTCTTTCTTAGTTCTTTTGTTTTTTTTCTTTGTGTTCTTTTTTTAAACATTTCCTTTCACCAAGATATTGCCTTGCCTAATTTACCCTTGCCAACCATGTTGGAAGAGGTATGTGTATTCACTTATGTCTGTCTGTCAGTCTGTCCACTCAAGTTCTCAATTAATTTCCGTGACATTCTTTTTTATTTTTAGACTTCTGTACTTTAAAATCTATAGATCTTAGCTTTTTGTGGGGACTAAAAAACAATCACATCAATCTGTTTTATTTTTAGCTTAGTTTTTACAATATTTTTTAATTTTTTTTTTAATTTTTTTTTTTCAATTTTTTGATTTAAAAAAAACAACTTTTGGTCAAAACAGCGTAAATATGTTGATGCATTATGCAAATGTACTTGATCATATTATGTGGATGGATATGTATGTATGTATGATTGCTTTACATTTATATCATTATTGGGGGTGTCATGGAATTAGTTACACACTGGCAATTGTTAGTAAGACCCATTTCTGACTTGCCTGATATGTTGAAGATTTGTTCTGCTTATGACACCTGGTATTCCTCAATGGTCACTGATCTCATTACTGACCAGACTCTATGATGCTTATGAGAACTAATGTGTTCCATGTGATTTTTCCATAACCCCACAGCCTTAGGGAGAGATTCCTCAATTACTAGTCCTTGTTGTGCTGATTGTTCAGCAAAAAGTCCATTGAGTACCATTGCCTTTGGTATGTCTCTGAGATGGATCGAACCACAGTAATGGAGTCACACACTCTACCTCTAAGCAATGTTGATGATTTTATGTGAATGGCCTTATACAAAAAAGGCAACTTTTTTCTGAATTCTTCTTTATTTTTACCAGATCTTCATCGAACATTCCCAGACAACATCCATTTTAGAAGTTCAGATAGTTCCCGAACTCTTCAGGTTCCTCTTTATAATATCCTCAAGTGCATTGCCTTGAAAAATCCGCAGGTTGGATACTGCCAGGTAAAGACAACTTGCTTCCTCTCTAATCCTAAACCCTTGCTTCCTCTTCCTAACCCTAACTGCTAAACTCTTCAAATTCCTCTTTATAATATCCCCAAGTGCATTGGCTTGAACACATTGCAGTTCACTTTTATGGGACTGAAAATGAAACGTGTTTAAATTCAACCATCATATCATGATAATAAATGATCCCATAAAAAAAAAAATAAACGATTAAAGATGATTAAATACTCATCAACAAGCAAGAAAATTTTAAAAAGAAATCTTTTCCTATGCAAACCCATCTACTAATAAACATCCTATTATCAAAGATATGTTTGTTAAATAAACAATTTATGTACACGTTTCGCTGATTTCAGCTTTGTCAGAATTTGTATTCTGTTTTATTCTGATTAAGATGAAACCAGCAAAATATATGAATGGATTGTTTATTTTTCAAACAATTTGTGTTTTTTATCGTATCACTATTGTTAATATCACTTTTTTTTATTTTCTCGCTCTCTGTCCCTGTCTCTCTCTCTCAACACTAGCTTTATAATCTCATTCATTCAAGACTAATTTTCCATTTGTCTCTTTATTATTTTCATCTTATTCTTCCTTGTTTATAGTTTTATTCTTAATTCATTTTGTAACATGAGAAAAAAAGATAAACTGACTCATGTCTTGTGTGTTTTTTTTATTCAAATTTTTCAACATACTAAAAATATATAAAGAAAACTAGGAGTGACAAAAAAATTCACAGAGGAAAATCATTGGAATTTTTTGCTTTACTTAAAGTAAAGTTAGTAAACTGCATTCTTAAAACTTTGAATTAGATTTCTTAGAAACAATGTTTTTTGTGCATTTACCATAATACTTATTCAACTATAGAAATAGTATGAATATCAGTGAATACAAGTCATTTACCCTTCATATTTCATTCATCCTTCATTCACCTCTCTTGTGTCATTCACCCCCCAAATAATTTCATTTGCCCTTAGATGAATCATTCACAAGAAACACTGGTCTACCCTAAACTCCTGTCCTTATTTTGCGTTTCTCACTTAGATATCAAATTACTTACTCTGATGGTTTTCTGCAACTTTTGTTTTTTATGTCAGCACTGAATGCCTAAATTTCATTGGTGTATTCCAATGCATAGTTATTTGCCATCTGCTCAAATTTTATTAGTTGCTGGGGGAGAGGGAGAGGAGATGGATTCATGACTTTCCCATGGAGTGAAAAAAAAATTGAAATCTAGAACCAAGACTGTAACATTCCAAAACAACAACTGCTTCTGAGAAGAGTACGAAATAGAATAAGATAAACACTGATTCTCAGATTAAGGATGTGTGTGTGTATCTGACTCTGTGTATTTATGTGTTCATTTGTTTACATATATGAATATTACATGTCTTGTATTAGAAACAGTCAACATCAACATGGGTTTCTTCAGTTATTAAGTTGATCTGCCTGGCTATGTATGAGTCACATGCACAGGCCACATCAATGGAATTAGAAAGCTGAGAATTTTAATGTTCACTTATATCTAGAAAAAACATCCCCCCATGGGTTTTTAGTAGGGGGGGGGGTCAACTTGCAATATGTTCATGTTTAATTGATCCCTTAGTTTGTATCCAGCAGAGTTCATACTTATTTGTTTTATTTTTTTCAAAATCTTTATTGTTGTTTCAGGGCCTAAACTTTGTGGCTGGTTTACTCCTTTTGATTGTGAAGAATGAAGAGAAAATCTTCTGGTTGATGGATACATTAATAACAGAAATCCTCCCAGGTAAGATATTCACATCTCTGTCTTATCTAAAGTAGTGATTCTGAATGTGGGGGCACATTCCTATGAGGAGGCAATTTGAATTTATACTGGGAGGCACTTTGGGTGAGAAGTGGGGTGAGCATTCCATTGCTCAGAACTGAGTTGTGTTAAGGGTTAATTGATTAATTCCTAATTTCATTATACCATTAATTACTAATTTTACTATAGTACTATATTTCATTGTTACTATTAACTCTAAAGTATAAAAGCGATGAGAAATATGTGTTGATGTGACTATATTTCACACAAAGAAATTACAAAATTTTTAGTGAATGACCTAATGTTTATATATCAGTATTTTCTTTACTAAGGATTTGTTTCTTTACAGATATTTTCTTTGATTCAGAACAAAAAATTTGGTGAATTTCTCAATTTAATATTTCTAGGGCAGTGCCTGTCCCAGAAGGTGTATGTTTGGAAGGACCAGACTTGTGGTTTAACCAATTCCTAATTAGACAATACTATGGATTCATGAACCTCTTGTAACTGCTGTGGAATCTTTTCAATGAATTGAATCGAAAAAATGGAGCACTTTTGTGAATTGAATGGAAGAATAAAAAATGATCTATAACGGGTCTCATGGAGTACTGATGCCAATTTTTAAGTCTGTAGACAAAACGGTGTGGCTAGGAGCACTGAAACACAAACTGCTGCACATGTAAAAAGGGATAGAACCCACCATCACCTTTGTTGGCAAAGATTTTTCAATGGTAGAAATCTAAAATGTTTGTATCATTATTCTCCATTTAAACCCTTATTAAAGGTGTTGCGGGGCAAGGTACACAGACAATTATCAGTAAGACCCACATTCAGCTTGTTAGAACTGTCGATGCTCTTTTCTGCTGATAGTACCTGACATCCCCCAATTGTCACCAATCTAGGTATGGACCGGGCTCAATGTTGCTCAACTTGGGCAATCTCATGAGACCTGGTATAACCAAGGTGATTTGGCCATTGCTCCTTAGCCTCTGGAAGGGATCCTCAATACTAGTCCTTGAGCTGAGTGCTTAGCAGAGAGTCCCATTTTCTAAAGACTTTGATATGAACCAGCAATGGATTGAACCATAGCCTACTAAACTGAAGACAAGCACTCTACCACTGCGTTATGGTGATCAGTTTTATCCATTATAATGAACAAGAATTATTTTTTCAAATCATACAGGTTTGGTTAGTTACTCAATAGGAACAATCACATGACCATCATATTTTGGCAACATGTTATGTTTGGGGATAATCAATTTGAAAATTAGAAGATAGTGTGATCAAAGAATAAGTTACTTCTCTCGCCTTTTGTTGGGCAGTGATCACTGAAGCCTAATTTTCCAAAAAACAAGTGTGATTGCTGCAGGGCACAAACTAAGATACCTATTTTGCATAAACTTGCATTGAATATTGAAACCATCATTAAAAACCTGCTGGGGGTAAGTAAACGTTTTTCGTAGACCTTAGGAGTAAATGTTAAAGCCCTTTGCCACCATTGAGAAAGCCTGTATGCATAAATCATAAATACATAGCTATTCAGTAGGACTGAGTTGAAAACTGAAGAAACCTTTATTAGTTTTGGTGACAATCTCAGTTGATGGTTTCTAATATATTGACATTATAAAAATGTTGAAGTTGTTGCCTGAAATATTAATTAAATGTCATGTAATTATGGTGGATAACAGTTTTACTTATAACCTTAAACACTGCATTCTTTTTCAAAGGTACCAAGATTTTTTGTACTTAGTAAGTTTGAAAATCATGCGTCAAAAAACCACATCTCATCCGCATACGTCTAATTGAATTATTGGAATTCAGTTTAATCTTTTGCTTTAACTGTCTGATTAATCCCTCCACACCATGAGTTATACATTTGTTACTATGGATTCTACAGTAGAATTAGTAATCAATATTATTGAGTAATTCGAGATAAACTCCTGAAGTCAACACTAGGAAATCTGAATAGTAATTCCAGGGGAATAACTTCTTAATCGAGTTACTACCCTTGCATTTTGGGGTAATTTTTTTATTTCTTCCATTCAATTTACAAAAGTGTTCCATTTTAGATTTTTCAAAATTTTGGGGTTTTATTTGGACTTATTGATTACAACTACATTCTGCAGATTCTTCAGATGTTTTTTTTACTCTATTTTAGATATTTTCCAGAGGGAAATGCCCGTGATGCTATAAATAGAATTTATTCTGACCATATTTATAATTGGAATTTCAAAACACACCCTTTATTGTTGTTTCTTCTAAACAAATGACCTGACTGTCTTTTTTTTTCTCTCATTACATTGATAGAGGCTTTACGTAACCATATCGAACGGTTTCGTAAAAACATTGGAAATATCCAATCTTTGCATAAATGAATCACTGAAGCCCACACATGTAAGAGAACTAATTATCTAAATAGATATTTTTTATCTAAAATCATCCCCAAAAATACCGGCACAAGATTTGTGCATTATTGATTCAACCTCGAAAAACGTTGAGGATTTAAAGTGATAAACAAAGCTCTCAGTACAGGAAAGAAACAAATAACTAGCATTCTCAAAGCAAACGGTGACATAACAACAGATAGACTGAATGTTTAAACGCGCCCAAGAATTTTACCAGGAACTCTACTCTTCAAAACACAGACAATACAACAATGACCAGAATACACAAGATGCCGACAATCAGTTCAAAGACTTCCTCAAAGTTACACCATAGGAAGTAAAGCAAGCCATCAAACAAACAAAAAAAGGAAAAGCCCCTGGACCAGATAACATCATCATCGATCTACTCAAAAAAGCTGGCAAGAGAGTCAACAGAAAGCTAGCTATTCTATTCAACTTGTGTCTGAAACAGAATAAAGTCCTGAAAGACTAGAACACTGCTATTATAATGCTTCTACATAAAAAAGGTAACCCCAAAGACCTTAACAACTACAGGCCTATACGCCTGCTCAACTGCATATACAAACTTTTCACATAAATCATCACCAACCAGATTACTAAAACACTAGACAAGAATCAACCACGAGAATAGGCTGGATTTGGAAGAAATTACTCAACCATGGACCATCTTCATTCAATAAATCAGCTGAAAGAGAAGGCAGCAGAATATAAAATGCCACTCGCGGTAGCATTTATAGACTTCAAGAAGGCATTTGACTTAGTAGAAATTCCCATGGTCATGAAGGCCATCACTCTACAAAGTGTAGACCCTGTATACGTACTGCAACACATATACGACCGCAGCAACTCATTCATTAGGCTACATAAGGACTCTGAACCGTTTCAGCTCCAGAAAGGAGTAAGACAAGGTGATACCAGCTCACCCAAACTCTTTACAGCCTGCCTTGAGATGATCTTCCATAACATGGACTGGGAAAATAGAGGAATCAAAATAGACGGCAAATACTTGTGCAACCTTAGATTTGCAGACGACATCGTCCTTTTCGCAGAGAACCTACTCGACCTCCAACTAATGCTAGATGATCTAAACAAAGAAAGCAAAAAAGTCGGCCTACACATGAACTTCAGTAAAACGAAAATAATGTGCAATAATCATGTTGAGAATAAGAACATAACTGTCAAGATAGAAAATGCAAAACTCGGCTAGGTAGACCACTACATCTACCTAGGACAACGGATCTCCATGAAACCCTCAAAAGAGGAGGAAATCAAGTGAAGAATCACTTTGGGATGGCAAGCCTTTGGCAGTGCAAGCTCAACTTTCAAGAACCAGATGATCCCAATAATCCTAAAAAGAGTATACAACTAATTCATTCTTGTGATAGTCACTTATGGAGCTAAAACATGGAACCTAACCAAGAGACAGGCCTGCAAACTGAAGTATGCAACGTGCGCATGAGAGAATCATGCTGAACCTTACATGGAGAGATCACAAGACAGTACAGTATATAAGGAAGAAAACGGGTGTCCGTGACATCATAGAAACTATAAAAACTCAAATGGCAATGGGCAAGCCATGTTGCAAGAATGAAAGACAACCGATGGACATCCCGTCTCACCACATGGATCCCCAGAGATCACATAAGAAACCGAGGCTGATAGAACACAAGATGGAGAGATGAAGTAGACAGATTCAGGAAATACTGGCTCCGTGACGCCGATGATAGAGAATTGTGGCAAATCCTGGGAAAGGTCTATGTTCAACGACGGATGTTAAAAGACTGATGATGATAGGTACCTCCAGAAAATACTTTTTTGAAGAAAAATATTTTTTTTGAATGGTGCATAGTTGTGTACTCAAGCAAATTTTCAAGATTGTGTAGCCCCAAAATATGATCTGTAGCCTACTTGTTGGTCAGGCAGGATATTAGTGGGGTTAATTAAGCAAAGTCAAATATTTCTGACAAGGGCAAAGTTCTGGTACTCTTTCTAAAAATTCTTGAATATTAATATAAACATGCATATCATACATGTTACTGATTCTAGGGTTATCGAAAAATTACAATTGTTCAATTAAAGAGGATTAATCATAAAAATGAAATAGTCTCTCTTGAGAAGTCTTGCCTTTCCCTTTTTCACCTTTTATATTGGATTGGTTGGGAATTGCCACACTGTTGGAGGGGGGGGGCAGTATGCAGTGATGCCTTGTTTGAGAGAGGGAAAGAAGGAAGTAGAACATTAGGAAATTTAAATTGAAATTTCATCCTCCCTTTCCCCTATGGCAACTGGAACAACCAAGTACCCAAACACCCTGTGTGTTATAAAAGGTGGATGTTATAGAAAGTGATATTTATACTTGTTGATTCTGTTTATTTACATCATTAATTTGCCTTGTCTTTCAGATTTTTATAATCCAAGCATGAAGGCACTCAAAGCTGAACAAGAATTACTCGGACAAATTGTCAAGTAAGTCTTCATCACACACTCGATACTGCAACACTACAATTATAATAAATGAATGTGGAATAAATTCTACTCATCAATATTCAGTCGATTTAGATATTTTTGCAACAATTAATCATATTTTTGTGAGATTTTCCTATTAAAAACAAATTTAAAAATCTTGAAGGTTCTCAAATGATCTATGCTAATACTTTGAAAAGTGGTTATCATCCACTTGGTGAGGTGATGATTGTTTTTGGTTGAAGCAAAATATAGTAAAAAAATTATGAAAATTATTTTCTTATACATTTTGAACTGCTTTGACTGACTTTTTGTTTTCTCCAGAACATTTCCTCTTTTGAGAAAAAGTAACTCTCACAGGAGAAGTGAATGAATTGGTTCTAAAGATCTTGTTTGGTAGATATTTGCATTGTAGATTGAACATCAGGTGTCAGAAAGAGGGACATAGGTGTCAAGTTTTAGATAATATGAACATTGTAAATTGATCACCCACTTTAAAATCAAGTTACTCCATATTTCAACCTTGTTTCATCTGTAGAAATTGTCCATTCTATCACAAGACTAATTGATTTTGATATCATGTACAAAATATTAGAAACAAAATTAATTTTTTCACTTGTTTTCAACTGCTTAGATGGAAGCTACCTGAAGTCTATGATCATTTACACACATTGGGTGTTCCCTGGGCCTTGATTGGAACAAAGTGGTTTATTTGCATGTATGCAGATGTAATGCCTGTTGAGGTAAGTGAGAGAAACCTATATCAAGTTTCATAATTATCTTGTACGTATATATTGTTTTTGGTACACTTACAATAGTGGGGTCTGATTAATATGAAAAAGTTATTCCCCCGATTGGATTTTTGAAAAGTTTTGAGGCCAGACATGCATGAAAATAATTCTTTCAAAAATGTCATATTTTCAAACATTTGCAACTAAAATAAAGCTCAAAGCATCTTCTTGATGTCGAAAGAAGCTATTTTGAGTATTTTACTGTGCACTTGTATATGAATTAACATGAAAGAGACCCGTCTTGTAAATCAAGGTTGACCAAAAACTGTGATTTATCTTAATATTTTTTTGATACAACATTATAGCTGGTAAATAATACTAGTGACAGACTGTCCAAACAAAAAATTCAGAAATTCAGGAGAAAGATCTCAAAATGAAAATTTCAGAAGACCATGTTTGGTGTCTTTCACTTAAGCCTAACCTTGTATATCTCTCATACTCACCTGGCAGTCGTCATGGCTCAGTTATAATACAGTTGGCTTTCTTCGAACCCAATACCTGCATTATAATGGGAAACACCTGTATTAACTCTGAATGCAGTAGAAATAGAATTTATTGAAATAATTATGACGGATGGAAAGAAATAGATGAAGTTGTCCCCCTTGAACTAAAAGGGAGATGACTTTGATTAGTTGCTATTCCCCTTGATAAAAATTGAATCTTTTAACATGAATTGAAAAGTTAATTTAATTTCTGTTTTTTTATTTTTTTTTTTATTTAAATTTTTTTTTTCTTTTTTTCAGACTGTCCTACGAATTTGGGATTGTGTTTTTTATGAAGGATCAAAGGTTCTGCAACGAGTGGCCATAACATTGATCTCTTTAAATAAAGAGAAAATTTTAGCTTGCAAAGATTTTCCTGAAGCTGTTGATCTCATCCAGAAATCTGTGAAGCAACCATCTTGCTTACACTGTCATAGTTTTATGGAGGTAATGTGATTTCTGTTCCTGGGTAGGGAATGTTGTTTTCGAATCGCTTATGTGTAAAAAGTATGAAAAATGTTTATTTCCTTCAAACTTTGCTATTGTGGCCAGGACAGAGTTATTCATATATAGTTGTTTTTCTTACTTTATATGATCAAAATTGCAAATTCACTCCTTGTCCAAAAAGAAATATGAAGATTTCAAGTTACCACTGTCCTGTTTTCAAAAGCAAAGATTGAAGGAAATGATAGACATTTTCTATACTTTTGACATGATGAATTGGAAAATAACACTTATTACCCAGGAATAAAAAACAGTAAAAATATGATACACCGTGAGATAGTATTTTCATTACTAATTTCTTTTTCTTCATTTTGTACATTTATCACAACATACTAAGTCCCTGTACCTTTCAATGGTAAACTTCCTTCTACTTGATTCATGACTTATTTTCTCGCAGCCATTACTAAGGGAGCTAACTTCAACTTCAGTGTCCAAAAATGAATAGGTAATTGTGCATTCTAAATTCAAAATAATTCATTGTGACTAAGAAAGGAAAGAGAATCCCACAACATAAATGAAAGAAATTGAAATGATCATACTAAAGTACTCTGTTTCTGTGAGAACTCGGCAAGGTAGGACTCGAATGTTGGCTTGAATTCATGTGCTCTCAATCAGCAGCGTATGCAATATGGAGTCGGTTGGATCAACCAAGTCCTTATACACTAAAGACGCTGTGATTCGAAAAAGATTAGGAATTAGTGGCAAGGAAGAAAGCCAATGAAAATCTGAATATTTGTCATGTAAAATAAAAGATTTATCCCATCAGGTTGGGGACTTATTGACGTACCCACGTATCTTTCTTATTGCTTAAATTACATTTAAATGTCTGCTCAATATATGATTACCTCCCTTGGATCATTCTTATCTCTCTACAAGTGTGCATTCATCAGATGAAATCGTTTATTCTTATCAGTACGGCATGTTCTTCTAGATAACAATGAACAACTGATTACATTAAGTAGAGGATATAAAAAAATTTTGACAATTTAAATTCATTGTTATAATTGCTCTGTTATAAACAACTTTATATAATGAGAAAATTCTTAAATCATTCTAAGATTTCATTTTAGTTAAAGTGTTTTAGACCAACCAATTATGATTACAACTGTATCTGCAATTATAATAAATGGCTTCGTCTGTATATTAATGTATCCTCAAGCACATAGTCACTGGTTTCAAATGTTTTGTGCAGACACAACCAGTTACCAAACCTATGAAAAATTTTGGGAAACTGGCATCACAATCACATTCCTGTGGTTTAGATCGGAATGCAGGTTCTGTGGCATCTAGTTTAGCTCAAAGAGTTGTAAAAATTTGGAAACTGTTTATTTTAATGGAAAACAAGCAATAATTTACATACAAAACAATAATTGATTGTAATATAGCATTTTTATTTTAAATTGTTGAATCATATGTCATATAGTTCAGTGATAGCTATGAATAAAATTCATAACTTTTGTTTCTGTCAAAAAATGAAAGAAATTTCAAATTAAATCAAAATTCTAGAAGAGGAAAATTGAAATACAGTCATAATATTCAATAGGTTTTTTGACGATTGAACTTATTGTTTACACAATGTTTCAAATGATTCATTCCGTGATTTTCAGGTGCACCAACTGAATATGTTGGTGGTAAACAAATTTTTTTTTTTTTGACCTTTATCAAAATTTCAGACAGACTGTTTACAATCATGAGAATTTAATTTTGGCAAGCATGGTAACTGAAGGTATACCCTGCGTTTGGATTGGAAAGAAATTTTTATTTGACATTTTGTTTTAAAATAAACCTTTTAATTTTTAACTTGCATCCTTGAAAACGTTACTCTATACATTTATATTAAAAAGTTACCTCCCTTAAGTTTGGCGGCCATCAAGTCATTTTTATTTTTTGAAGAAAAAAATTGAAAGGTTTTGATCAAACTAGTTTGCATTATTATGTTTATTTATCTTGCGTAGAGACAGATTTACTGAACAACTTGATTTTTTTTTATGCACAAAACACCCCAAATTTAGTGAATTTGCTGTGAAACCTGATGACGAATCTGCATTAATGTAAAAATGATATGAAAATTATCCATGTTTTATTTTGTCATTTATCTCTCTTAATGGTGTATACAGATGAAACTGCTTTGGAAGATTCCTGCATCTAAAATGCTACATTTCCATATTGGATTTTTTACAAACGATTTGCAAAATTAGGTTAAAGTTTGCTCTTATTTTGAGAGATGCAAAAAAAACTCCTTGGGAAAGTGTTATCCACCACAACTTGCTACTCTAAAATCTGTCCCTATCTGTCTAAATACGTACTATCTCTACACATTTCTCTCTAAATGCATGAGTTGATCATTACATACACATTTGTTTCACATATATCTGTGTGTCACTTATAACATACAGACATATACACATAAGTTCAATCACTTTCTCTGGTCTCTTATCACCCCTGTCAATACTTATCCATAAATCATCCCTTTACTGACCTGCTATTTGAGGGTTAAGGTCAGATGCTCTTGATCACTGGCTCCTTTCATCTTCCCATAGGACCAGGACAACACACTTGCACCCACACACCTGGGCCATTTTATTATGCACACGTATTTTCAACATACAATATCACTCTCAAATTGCCGACTTTGCGTCTTACATGTATTGATTATGTAAAAGTCACAAGCTAAAAATGTTTGAAAGATAGTTGTTTTGGGAACTGAGAAATATATTCTTAGTAATCCTATAAGTTTTCATTTCAAATGATATTAATTTGTTAACACTGTCGCTTGGTCCAAATAAATAGCACATTGGCCATATTGAAGTAAATTTGTTTCTTTTATAAAGTTTAAATAAATCCATTTGGCAACATAATATTTCTGTTTTTCTTATTTCAGCTCATCTTCAAAGAACCTGGTTCCTTTCCTCGATCTCGAATCGATAGTTTACGCAACACATGTTTTAATGAAGTGACTTAAGGAAAGTTTCGGGCTTAGGAACATTTGATGCATTTTCACCGTGGACTTTTGGATACGTATTCTGATGCTAAAAACTGGGCGGGTACTGTGGTAGGCTTCAGGATACTATGGTAGGCCTCAAGAATACGACGATGGATTTGAGTAATGTCTTCAAGGACAAGTCATCTGCGTTAAGACCAGTCTGAAGATCGAGGATGGTGGCAACTTGTCTTTCATCTGTATAATTTATCACTCATAAATTGAATCGTCGCAAACTCCGAAAAAATAGAGCAGAGACTGTTGATTCTTTAAAATATGTTATTTCTCTTATTAAAAGTCGAGTTCACTAATGGCCTCTTGATGATCTGACAGTACACTGCTTGGAGTTTCAGTTTGTATTGATGGTTGGTCAATACAGCAGTGTGTTTTGCAGTAGGGATGTCATCAGAACAATGATTGACACAGTAACAGATCCTTAAATGTTTCTTGTATAGCTGTTACAGAGTTTGTTTTCAACAATCCATGTTGATTAAACTCCAAGCAGCATCCTGTTGAACCATTAATCAAAAAAGAAACATTTTTGAAAGAGTCAGGTTTCTGCCCCTCCCTTCTTGGAGTTAAGACTATTCAATTTATTCGTGATGAATTATGGTTGGCATAAGAAGAGCCAAAGTCTCTTTGATCCCTCTTTAGGGTTTTGGGTGAATATTAATGTCAAAAAATCGTTGCCTTAACAAGATTTGAAAAAAAAACAAAACAAAAGGTCAGAGAAAAGGGAAGGTCAAGGTTTGATTAAGTCGAATATTCAATAAAAAAATAGAAAAATATTTTTTTTCTTAGATTTTATGAGGGGGTTCTATTTACAATGTAACATTAGTGCTAAATTGGGCATGTACTTTCCTTTTGTTTTAAAAGTAAGCCCTGGAAGTATGCAGTCCACCATTTATTATCATGGATTGAAAGCACTAAACATTACTTGAAAAATTTTCTATTTTTCTATCTATTCAACTTTATCAAATCTTGACCAAAGAAAAAATTGAAACTCTGCTTATTTAAGAGTTTACTTGATACATTATCTTTATTATCTCCCCTTATGGTGAGCGGGTGATAATCTTTCTTATTTATTAAAGTTTCAAACTCATCATTCCTGTTTATGCATTAAACTTATTGATTTTACTTGTAGCTTGTATGGTTCAATAACTTTCAAGTTTGGGCAATTGGTTGCTGAGCAGTTAATTGGTCAATTTGTCAACAGGACGATTAGTCACTAGCTCAAAGAAATGTTCAAAATCAATAAACTAAAACAAAAGTTTAATACTGTATATACAAGTCTACTTTTTAAAAAAGCATTTTCTCTAATAGGTCGTATCAATCTGTTTAGATCCTATGAACTCAAGTCTGATGGACGCAGTGCTGCCTTTTATTTAGAGTCAATCTATCCGGCGAATATTGAACTAAACTACAAAGAAACTTTAGTTCTGGGGGGTTGACTTATATGCTGGCATATACAATGCATTAAATATCAAAATAAGGATATGATTTTATGCAACTGCTTTTTAAAATTCTTGCACCTCTG
>OY735212.1:267500-292500 GCA_963457665.1 Thysanoteuthis rhombus | reverse complement strand
ATAATAAAATTGAATAAACCCGATCAGCGTAGCCTGTTCGGCAGGCGGTAGTTCAATCCATCGCAAGGCTATACCAAAGACTTTAAAATAGTATTCAGTGCCTCTCCATTCAGGACGAAGACGAGGATTAAAGAACCTCCCGTGAAGCCAAATTACGTAGGATACCTCGTAGGATCACCGAAGTAAGGCAACACTGATCCTAGTCCATACCTAGATTGATGGCCATTGGGGAATACCTGGTGCTTTAAGCAGAAAGGCCTAGCAAGTCGGAAATAGATTTTAACAATTTACTTGAACGGTAAGGGTATAAGTTAATAAGTGAAGAACGATGATGCATTCGAACGAAGTTAAATTATTTTCAATCTGCTCAATTAAAGGTTGTATTTACTCTGATCAGTTTTCTTGAGAATTCATTAAAAAAAATGAGTGAAATCTAATGCTGCGCACACGGGTGTCTACGAGGGCCTTTGTCCCGCCACCGATCAGACCTAACCGAGGGCAAGGTTATTTTAGAGGTTGGAAGCTTATAAATGCTTGGGATCAATGGGTCACTATGATCAGTGACATATCAGGCCGTCACATCTTCTTAGTTCCTTAACTGACATCGGGATACAGCGCGGGGTTCTGTTATGGTTTCCAAAGTTATTTCTCTCCCACGTCGGTTTTGCCCATTTGTTTGGAGTTTTGTTACTATTGAGACTGATCGACTTCTCAAGACTAGAGAGTCTGATCTGTCCAGCTGTTTTACCCATGGCTGGGGTGTGGTGGGAGATTTTAGGGCCCAGTGGCTTATCACTTCAAGGATCTCCTAAAAAATTTAGTGCATGAGTTCCAAAACTCGGTACCACTGGCCCCTGAGGTTCAACAAAAGTTTTAGTGGGGGTCCGTCGGCAGGCCCTTTGTTATTGTGTAATGTTTGTGAAAATACAGCGGGTACACTACTACCTAATGGAGCCCCCTCATTTAGGACCTGGGGTAATTTTTAAATCCCCTTGCTAAGGGAGAAGAGATGAAATTCCTGCCTTTCCTAAGACCAATACTGATTCAGTGTACTGTATTTTAGCACTGTGCCTGACTGAACTAAACTTTGTAAATACTACTTGGCTTCGTGGTGTATTAGGCTAAATATAGTTCAGTAATGGCACTCGTTCTAACGGCACTACTTAGTGACACACATTCTGACGGCACGTTCGTTTTTATATTTCTGCAAATCTATTGTTAGAGATTAGTTTGCAGCAACAGCACTTGGAGATTTGATGCATTATTAAAAAAAACTAAAATAAGTAAGCTCTTAAAATAAAACTGTTTGAAGTAACATGGATACCTTAGACCTTGAAAAGGTAATAAAAGTAATTTTGGCCGGTACTTTTTGGTTAATCATTATTAATACCACTGCTATAACGGCAAATTAATTTTAACGGCACTCTTCAATCTCCGTGAGTGTCATAATAGTGCATTCGTTTTAACTCTAAAATTGGTAAAACGTGAAAGCTAACCAAAAGACAGACCCTGAGAAAAATGCAACGCATGCATTAAAGAATCATGCTCAACCTCACATAGAACACAAGACAGCATAGTATATCCAGGAAAAACAGGAGTCCGAGACATCAAAGACTCTATTAGAAAACTTAAATGGCAATGGACTAGTCATGTTGCAAGAATGTCAGACAACTGATGGACATCACGACTCACAACATGAATCCCCAGAAAAACTGAGGCCCACAGAATACAAGATGGAGAGTAAATACTGGCTCCGTGACGCCCATGGAAGAGAAATGTGGCGGAACCAGGGGAAGGTCTATGTCCTACGACGGACGACACAAGAATGATGATAATGATGCAGAATTTCATGCTGAGTAAAATATCCGAAATCAATCCAAGAGGAAAAAAAGTTGCAGCAGGTTTTCTAAAGATAACTTTTCGATCAGAATTGAGCAACAAGTATTGAAATATCTATTGATATGAAATTTAGTTCGAATGATTTCACTTGAAATTTTAGTTTTTAAAATTACTCTTCACTACCGAATAAGCTGCGAGGATTGAATAAGCGAAGGTGTGCGGAACATTTAAAAACGAAATAATAAGCGCGATGGGGTGCTCATTCAGTAATGAAGGGTATGAAAACATTTTGTGAAAACTTTGTATGGCACTAAAGTAATTTAGGAATCAAAAGTGGATTGAAATGTCTTCCTGAACGTGAAGGATGCAGTGGGGTACTATTGCAATAATATTTAAGATCCATTTAATGAAATACTTAAAAAAAAAACTGACATTATTGATAGGTAAATAGATATGTGATATATTTCAAAATATTGAAAGGCTATACATTAATATGCGTATATTACATGGGTCAGGTGCTACAGGCTATAAGAAAATAGCCCTAAGGTAATAACATAATCGTCACTAAACAGTACTTACATCTTTTATTCGTTCAATTTGAAAAATAGATATGCTTTCATATTGGACATTTTGACATTTTTACCCCTATTACGGTTATATCACTGAGCTTAATCTAATTTACATGAGCAGAACGCCACCAAAAAAAAAATGTTTTAATCACTGCTGCATCGCCTACAAGTAAGACGCTTAAAATGTGTCACTTGGAGTATAAATAGATAGCAAACTAATTTTAGGTCCCCTAGGGTATTTAGTTCTAGCACAGCAACGCTTTTGTTAATGTATGCACGAGATCTTCTGAAATCAGGATCATATGTGTTTCCCTGTTATGAAATTTTCAAATTACTTCTTAGAAGTGCAATCTGACCTGATACCTGAAATCAGAAACCCAAAACAACTCTTTCACCAGAATCTTGGCCAAATAAGAGAAGAAGAAAAAAAAAAAGAAATTATGGAAAGTCCAACATTTCGACCTAACATGTCAAAGAGATACAGTATTGACGTCACAATTACGTCATAGTGATGATTTTGAAACAATTTTTGTCATCATCACGAAAGTCACTTCCTGTTTTATAACTGTATCAAATTTGGCAGTCGATAGAGCATAAACGAGCAAGTTATAGAGTAGGAGCTTTAAAGGCCTTAAAAGTGCCTATGTCAAATAGGGTAGACGGACAATTTGACAGCGGACAACTTGGTCGTAAATTTTCTTACCCTGACAACTCAGCTACGTTTTGTCTTTAAAGGCAAGAATTACTAACTAGATGGGATTTGAAATGAACCAATGCTAGCTGCAATAATTTGATTCATGATTGTCTAGTTTTTCTGTTTTACAAGTCTTTGTTTCAACTTTTTGTCGCTGATTTTTGTTTATTTTCTCAAGTATTGTAAGATCTTTGCATTTTACGGAAATTTGTGAGTTTTTGTGCGGCTCTTATTTAATCAATTAAAATGTTTTGCGTTTAGGATCCTACAAAGTCAAATATTTGATAAAAATTGAAAAGAAAAAGGTTTCAAGTATGTACAAATTCAAACCATGGACAGAATCGACTACGGATGTACAAACAAGCAAAAACAAACGCAGAAAACGTCGAAAATTTGTAGCCAAGTTGTCTGAACTGTCCTGGCCAATTTTTTTTTTGTCCTAGAATCGTCAGATAGAGTTAAGATTTGGTCAAACGGGTGTCTTCAGTAGAATTCCATGGCTGGATCATGGTGGATTTTTGATGTGTTGTTGTTAATGATACCAGATGTAACTTGGACCACATTTATTCCCAGTTCAAAACTTAAACTCCCACGTAATAATAACGGGAGTTTCCTGTAATGGTGGATATGAGAAAACCCTGATCTAATTGGAGAAGCAATAAAGCGTCAATTTTGATTCTTGTGTCGGGTGGCCCAGCGGTTAACAGCATGGAAAATATACTTGGTGTTCTTAGTCCAAACGGCTGAGACAGTTTGTGTTCACTTCGCACTAATCTTTGGGAAATGCATGAATCTTATGGGTAAAATAGCACAGTCTTTTTCACCTATTGCAAACCAGAGCCGAGACAGAGAAACGTGTGACATGCAGAGCCAGAGTAGATACAGTTGAAGTCGTAGCCTGTGCAGGGGGGGGGGGCACTTTCATTACCTTTGGGAGAAAAATTAAACCTGATTTGAAACACAAATGGCGGTGTCATCCAGCTTTTTGAGAGAAGGCTATTTGAAAACGCTCCCCGGACACCAATGAAGACAAAAGCTTTATAAATAGTTATTCATCTTCAGATTTCTACTGAAATTCTCACTAAATATTTGAGGGAGCCTATCAGGGGACCAACCATACCCGGGCCCTCAAATGCCCCGAAATCTTTTGCTACGTCTCTAAAAACAAGAACCATAAGCTCATTGTTGCGTCCACCATTATTGGTAGTAGTTGTAGTAGTAGAAAGGGGGGGTAAGTAGTCTTTCTTTGAACCAATTGACCTTTAGACTATTAAAACATTGCAATATTGAAATATTCTGAGACGATTAGTTTCAGTAGAAATCATAAATGACCATTTTGGACGTTTTTTGCCATTTCTGGCATAAACATCCAAATGTCAACTCGTATATTCTATTTTGACATCATAGCTGTTGGTTTCTTAATTATGTCACACCTTTAATGGCATCACACATCTTCCTTCCTATTTCTCTTGTTTAACGTAATTGGGGCAGACCGATCAACAGACCAGGAAGCGTCTTATCAAGATTTGTAGACACATCTAAAAGTTAACCGAAATTTAGAGCTATTCATACATAGTACACATTACTATTTGCAACTGATATGAATAGTCATACATAAATTAACGAACTGGATTTCTAACTTTCTATAAATTATATAAATTGTGTGATTGGAGATTTATTTTACAATAAGCATAAATTTTAAAATAAGAGCCACAAATATTTTTCATAAAATCAAAGTTGGAAGGCGGAGACGACAGTCACGTTAATTCCCCTGTTCAGATAATTCTACTTATTTCATTCAGTTGGCAACAACGGATATTTTTTTCACAACCCAGAAATCTGAAATACATTTTAATTTTTTTTAAGTGACTACGCAGAAAAGAAATCTTATTTAAAAAAAAAATTGAGTGTGATTTGTCTGAAAATGTTTCAATGTAAAATATTAGGTCCCATTGTTTATGTCTTACATATTGTAAACGACTTTAGGAAGACAAAACTATCCAGTTGTACACATTGAACATAAATTTAAATAAATTTAAATTTGAATAATAGTAAATAATCATAAAATAATCTTAGAAGCAAACATGAATTATGTCCGTTATCTAATTAGGCTGATGGGGTGAAAAAAAAGTTTAGAGGTTTCCAGCTCAAAATCCTGATTCAGATCGAAAGATTATTTCCCGTTGAATGAAGAGTCCATCTTCGTGTACGACAACTCAATATCAAGGAACATAGATTGGCTTACAATTGATTTGAAGGGAATAAAGCTGCCTATTGACAAACCTCGTGTTATCTCAGCTTGTCTTTAACATATTTCATTCATCAACTTCAGCGGCAGAACAGCGGATCAACAAGAACATTTTTCTCCAGAAGACGAACACGCCTTTGTTTATTTGGTTTGGGGGTTTTATGTTTACAAGCGTGTTTTGCACAGGGTTGCCAAATTTGCCATTTCTCGGGTAGATTTGGCTGGATTTTTGTACTAATTTAGCCGATAAAAATCTACAAAAGTGGTGAGATATCGCCCACCTCGAACAGCGAAAGAATATTCAATAAAGATGTACATAAATCAAAATTAAGAAACAGAATGGAACTAAAAATGCTAAAAGCTCCAGTGACAGTTAAATTTGGATTAACACGGTACGATATATGTTGTAGTATCTATGAAACACCAGCAATGTAGCATAAAAAAGATCACACTTTGGCTGGCCAAGTATTGTCTATCATTTATAGCTAAAAATGGCTAAAATCGGCTAGATCTTCCATTCCCGGCTAACCTTATAGCTGTAAATGTTTTATGTATTCATTTACAGCTCACTTATCAAATAAGATAAACTTGGCGAACAGGGACACTCATTTGTCACTTACAGTATACCTATATCTTTACCAACAGGGAAAAGTAGATCGGTATATATATACATATATATATATATATATATATATATATATATATATATATATATATATATATATATATATATATACACACTTGTCAAAGGTAAGACTGACATCCCTGGTCGTAAAATTTATAATGGACACTAGACGAGATAAAAGGTTATCATGGTAACCCACTGCTAGATACTAACGCACATAGGACAAATACGCCCACGGTTTCCAAGTGTGGTTCGTTCAAGACTTCTGATTTCCAGTAAACTTTATAGCTAAAAAATATTTTTTACATGACAATAAATTTCGTCATATTATATTGAAACTCTACTTGAAATCATCTACCATTATTATAAGGTGAATGTATCATTTGGGCTAGACAACGTAAAGAGAATAAACAATTAAACAAAATAGAGCTGCTATAAGAATCGAATTTGCAGCTGATAGGATAGCCACTTCAACGTAGCGTTGCTATTACTATTGAGCAAAACAGTCGCCAATAATGCGAAGGTGCAAATGATGGCTTCAACTTCCAAATTCTCATTTGATTGATTCACGATGTATATATGCTCTATTTGTTTCTTTCCACGCACACAATTATATTATTGATAAATTGATATGTGATCCGACAGAAATGATTATAAATTGCATTATATTGCATTATAACTTTATCTGAGATGATATCCCGTTATTACACGGTGAATGTATCATTTCGACTGTTGATAAACAAGATGATAATTTGGATTTGAAGCAGTTAATCTCTTCTGTGAGCTGAGAAATGCTACAAACATTGAACCCTCTTTACTAAATATCCAAGTTTCTGCACATAGAATGATCTCCAACCAGTGGTGGCTTTTCTTTACTATTTACCTATTGGACCCCGATAATGGAATTACTAATATATATATATATATATATATATATATATATATGGATGTTGGAAGGGTCTGCTTGCTGAATATTCACATACATATGTGTGTATGTGTGTGTTCCCATTTTTCTGACAATATGAATATATCATTAGATTGGACAGTTCAAGTCTACAATTCTGTTGGAAATAAATTGTCCAATCCAATGACATGTACATATTGTCAACAAATGGGGACACACATACAAACATATGTAAATACTTATGCCTACAACCATAGAGGAGGGAGGTGGGTGGTTTTTATGCGCTATTTCGAACTCTTGCTTACTGAAAATTTTGTTAGCTCAGTAGGTAGATCATAGACGCATCTTGGTGGATGCAGATTCGAGTCCCGCACGACGCTCATTTTCTTTATCCATTTACGTAGTCGGCTGCCCAATTTGCGACTCGTTTAATTCCGGTGCCGAACGAAATGTTTCCAAATAAATTGTCTTGACAATTATCACATGCTGTCGGACATGAACTCTCCAAATTGATTATACATACACATGTAAGTGTATATCCATATATATATATATATATATATATATATATATATATATATATATATATATATGAGCGCACGTGTTATACTATGGATGTGTGGGTGAATGTGTGTGTATGCTGTACTATATGTTTAGCTAAGTGCCAAGGTCAGGCGTCGGTCTGAGTAGATAGCAGTCCTGTGTTTCGGACCCTTGTAGCGTTTCTCAGATAACAGAATCGCATTAAATAAACCATTAGGCTGAGTCTTGACTGATGATTTGAAGACGTTTATTTAGCATGAGAAATTGAACATAGGCAAAAAGAGAAAAAGAAAGAAATAAGTAGAGGAGGGGTAAGGAACAGAGGTAAGAGACTAAAAGGAGACGGAGACTAGAATGTAAGCAAAAGAGAAATATGAAGAAACGGGTAGATATAAAATAGGATGCTAAAAACCTTGGGGGAGTTGAGAATCAAGATGCCGGACAGTTGAGACGTTTGTCTCCACTTGGATTACACTGCCGCACGCATGTAGTTACAAATCGGTCTCATCTTTTCTCTCTCTC
Source organism: Thysanoteuthis rhombus (assembly GCA_963457665.1). Classification (NCBI taxonomy): domain Eukaryota; kingdom Metazoa; phylum Mollusca; class Cephalopoda; order Oegopsida; family Thysanoteuthidae; genus Thysanoteuthis; species Thysanoteuthis major. The sequence continues at coordinate 284,556 of OY735212.1, read as the reverse complement.
ACTCTCTCTCTCTCTCTCTCTGACACTCTCAGCAATTTTTTGACGATGCGATGTTTATACTTTTGGTCAGTCGGCGGGAGAACAACGCACACCTTGGAGAAAATAAAAACCCAATCATGTGATTTCTGACCGAGCTGGCAACAAAATCTCGACATCCGATTTCAATAGGAAATATATATTTGTTACACAGCAATTTCTCGTATAATACTCAGATATATGTTTTTATTTACATACTTAAAAAAGATATCATTAAAAGATTGGTTTGAAAAGAATTCTGAAAGATTTCTACATGTTTTCTCGTTGTAAGGCATGACGTCATTAACAGAAGTGACGACCGGAAGCGACTCCATCTTTGAACTTTCTTAAAAAGTTAGTAAACAAAAATTCGTCAACGATGCTGGACGATCCTTTCGAAAAGCGGATCTACTCACACATTGCCTGGAAGGCCCTGCAGGAAAATGCCACTCTCAATCCAACAGCGAACGAAGGTAGGGATATAGGCAAAGTTTACTTTATCCTTACTGATTTGCTGGAAGAACAGTGGTACATAAAAGGTTGGGGACTCCTGATGAAGTTGGACAATTTCAAATTGTATTCTCTCTCCGCTTACTTCAATTTACAGTTTACTGTCTTGGACTCAATCTATTCAAATTGACGTTAAATTCTCACGTTAAAAAAGACAATCGGAATCTGAGTCTTATCCGTTAAAGCCCGTCAAAAGCTAGTGTTTATTATTATAAAGAACGGAAGCCTAAAGATATATTTTCCGTTAGTCCCCACCACCGAACAACAACCCTAACCCCAAACCCTAACCCTAACTCTTATCCTTTGGGAAAGAGGATAACAGAATAACTCTGTATCAAAATCACGTGAGCATAATGCTACTGTCTATTGGACACTTACTCCTAGAAACACAGACTTTAACCATTACTTACCTTAGACAAACCTTTCCTGTAGTAACATTTTCGACAGTTTGTTCATGTAAGTTCTGATGATTTAAAATTGTCGTTTTTATCTTCTGAATCTAAGTCATTGGCATTTTCTTTCTTTTGATTATGTATGTATTTCGCTCTCCGCTTATACCTTCATAAAAGGTGTCAGAGGATTAGGTAAGACCCACTCTCGGCTTGCCAGGTTTATCGAAGTATTCGTTATACTTACGGTACCTTCCACACCCCAATTTAGGTACTGACTAGGCTTGACATTGTTTAACATCGGTAACCTTGCAGGAATGTGTGTATTCAACGCGATATGGCGGAGAGGCATCGAGTCTTTGCAATGATCTGGCGGTGGATTGAACCAGGGCCGACTGAGCACTCTACTGATCCACTGTGATCGGTATGGCCACAAATTATAGAACTACATTAACATCCTGTTCTTCGTTTGGTGTAGGCCTTTCGCACTTGTCGCCATACGCCTAGTCTTGTAATATTCTCAGCCATCTTGGTTCAAATTTGTCGAAGTCTTCAAGCCATCTGTTTTTGAGAGCCAGGGTTTCACTTGTAGTAGGGGGCAGTTAATCTCGAGGTCTATCTGTTGTCTGTCATTTTCGCCACATGCTTTGTCCAATTCAATTTTAATTTACTGATGACTTTGAGGACGTAGTTAACTGTCAAATTGCGTTTGACACACCGGTTCTCGTATGATCACCCAAGTGAAGCAACGTTAAGCAACGTTAAACCTGGTCAGTATCTAGATGGGTAACTAAGCAGATATACCAGGTGCTGTGTGCAGCAGGGTATCATAGAGAGAGTCCTTGTGGCAATCCTATTAATCCACCGAGGAGGGGACAGATCTCTTCAGTATACTCAAAAAGCCAGCCAAAGGCCACTAAAAGCCGTCTGCCCAGTATGATTGCAAGAGACAAGAAATGAATGAATTCAAGTATGTGAGCTTTCAGCTCTCGTATCCACTGTGTTGTATTGACCCTCCATGTGATGTTGAGCAGGCGATTGTGACGTTTCCCGTTTCAAAATGGCCGCAACACCAACTGCATAATGACAGGCAATGACGTCAAAGAAGCAGACGACAATAACCCTAACCCTAACCTTAACCATAGAATTACTATAAAACACTAATCATGTGGAAAAGGTTACAATAGCCGTTGAGCATACTTTTTCAGTGATCTCGGTACATTATTGCTAGTTTGTGACTGACTTCAGTGCGGCAATTACTGATCAATACGATTTAATTATCTTAGTTTATTCAAGTCCATTTGAGAATCTTGCCACCAGGGTTGCAAGATGTTTTCTGTGGCACAATACAAAATTTGCATGTTTTGGGGGCTAAATTAAGTAGCTTCTGTACCAAAATATTAAAATCCAACACCAAATTACGCTTCCAGGAAATATAGATTATATACACATTTTTGAAAATCTATAATTCGTGTATATTTATGCCATCATAGAATCCATATGTAAGTTAGACTGGTGGACTTGGCTGAAATTTCTACCGGAAAGCAACGTCTTTCTAAAAGCAGTGTCAAAATCATATAAAACTTGATTTCATCATCTAAATCTTAATGCCATTTGGAAGAAGAAACTGGAGAAAGTAAGAAGTAGGAATTATAGGACCGGAGATATATCTGAAAATGAATAGTATAAGTGTAGTGACAATGTAAACAAAACGTTTGCTGTAGCAATTAGCTTAGGAAAAACCTTTGAGTTGCAAAAATACTTACATCTAAAAAAAATCAAAAAATCTGCTACTCAATGGATTTTAATATTTTTTCAATGCTTATTTGATAAAGAACGAAATATAATTTCAATAGGTTTCTATTCCATTTTTCCGAAGAAAAACTATTTTTTCCTTGTAATTATGTCCCCAACCTTAAATAATTTGATGATTTAGTATTTTTTGGCCATATACCACGCATAATTCCTAGATAAAACAAAGTCTATTTAGATATTAATTCTGTTCACCTTTTTGAAAAAGGAGCTCAGTTTTGTCTGTAAGAAATATAATTTAGGAATTTATATAACAATAATATAAATGCAAAGTATTGCTCTTATTGGTAACATTTTGTAAATTTCGTCCAGTTTGAATTCATGTGAGAAGAAAAAAAAACTTACATTTATTCTAAGAATTTGTAGAATTCTCTAAGAATCGATTATGTTTGAAAATTCTTGTTTTATTCTTTCACCCTTGGTGATTTCTTGATAATAATGTAAAAAAAGGTGAGGAATCAAATTTGGCAAAAAAAAAAAAAAAAAATACCAAAATTATTTAAAAAAATTGTATTTAATGTATTTTGATTGACTGAGAATTTTTTTTTTTACGGAAGACCATTATTGTATAAAAGCGCCGTATTTTTGCTGCTTTGTTAGTATCCTCACAAAAAGAATACTATTTTTGAGGGCATTAAACTTGAAAACAATTGTGAAAGTGGTGGTCTCCATGATGACGAATTCAGAGTACTTCAGTATAAATACACCGAAAAAAAAAGCCCTTAAAACAAAGGAAACATACTGAAAAATAAAAACAGATGACTCAAAATGTTCGAAATTGTTACAAGTATTGCCTTCCCTACTTTCCACCTGTCATTACGCCCGCCGTTTTTTTAATGATTTTACCACGCTCTCAATTGACTGAGGGCTGACAGTCGGATCAAAGGTTATACCCCACAGCGCAAAAAAGGCATTTGTCGTTGTTTTATCATAAAAAAAGTCGCACAATTTTGTTCAGTAAGGATGTAAGTGACTATCTCTAATCATATGTATAATACTTTATTTGGGGGATTTTTTTTTCAAATGTAGACCTCAAATTTTATTAAAAAAAAACATCATCCCGAATGGCACCAAAATGTTTATTTTGAATATCAAAACTTAATATTGGCTTTAAGTGCTTGATCCTACGTTGAAAATTAGTTTTTTTCCTAACAAACAATTATTTAGATTTTATTTCTTACAGTAAAAACAAGAAAAAACTTGAGAACAAAAATCTTTTTATCGCATTTTTACAATGGGGTGCCACGATGCCACAGAGTTACCTAGTGCAAGGAATTTTTATCTTCAGTGCCAAATCTTCATTTTTGAAGCGAAATAGCTTTGTTCAATGTAGCAGTTGCTCAATTCATGCTCGAAAAACACCATATGGAAACCCTGGCACATTAACACAGTTATCTCGTATGTAATGAATATTCTGTACGATAAATAGAAATAAAAATGTAGTATTAAGATTCTGTTAATAAATATTTCCCAAAACCATTTATCGTGAGATCCGTCTCTTCTTACTGAGAATCCAGTACATTATCAATCAGGTTCGAAGTGGCCAAAGCTAGTCAATGCTAAAAATAAAACTGAGCACATCTACCAGTGAATATTTTGATGCGTGTTTGTGTATGTTTATGCATGCCCGCATATATGTGGACCAAAGGGAATAAAACCAATAGTTGATTGATAAGAACAAAGGAACGTTTACTCTATACACAGGAATTTATATACATTTATATACAAAGGAGCAGTCCTGCATATCTCTAGGAAAAGAGAGGTAAGTACGTTTTAAAAGTCTTTCTCTTAACAAAAGAGTCTATATTTATCTACTCAGGGTGGGGTGGGGGTGGGGTAGAAGAGCCACTTACATCTGATTTGAATTTAAAGTTACTTCTTAAAATTAACTACTCGTGGGAAAGCGAGCGACCCACATCTTTCGTTTATATGTAATTTCCCATCTTTTCTACCCTAGTGAGAAAGACTGCGATTATGACCTTTTCTGTATTAAATTAAAAACATTTTCACGTTAGATTTTGCTGAACAGTGTTTGTCTGGGGACTTCAGAACGGCACCTTTCTCCACAAATTTCAAAATTTCCTCTGATCACAGTTTCTTTTTCATTAAAAAAGAACTTTTGTGTGATTTTATTCGAGAAAACATTTTCGAATAAAAGCAGAACATTTTCTCAACCCTCCCCTATCACCTCCTTTTAGCATTTTTAAAAGCGAGTGCCTCCCCATTCTTGATGGAACTAAAAGGACATTTTACATGTATTGATTATTCAATATGACCCTCGTGCTTGATGTTTTGCTGCAAAATTCTCAATATCTAGATTGATATCCGTGAGTTTTACCCTGATGTCATGAAAACATAAGTCCTACTTCTTTCCTTTGTATTCATTTTATTGACTGAAACATTCAACCAATTATAAAGACCGAAAGCAAAACAGTGGCTTAGCCATTTTAGACCACATGATTGGATAGAGCTGTTTAGTTGTATTTGACGATCACAATTTAATTATTCCTGCTCTTTTAAATTAGTATTCGCATTCATCATTGCATTTCATTTCAATAAGTTCCTCCTGGATATTTTCAGTGATAGTTTCCATACCACGGACAGCCTATCCCTCACCCCGCTCAGATCAAGTTTAGCCCCATTGAAGGTGACATTGTCACCGTTAAGAATGAATGGGCAACATGATGAAACGTTAATATAAACATAAGTGCTTTTTCAGAAGCGGAGAATTGTGTAGATGTCAGTTCGCTAATTCCTGTTTAAATAATAGTGAATTGTGTCCTCAAAGTGTTGTCCGTGAGACGTCCCGATATCTCGGGGCTTGAAGCCGAGTGCCTGAGAACCCGTCCACCTGGCAGGATTTCTCCATTTCACACCCTGATATCTGCAGCAATAGTCCAAGCTCCACCTATCACGAGTGTCTCTCTCTCTCGGGTCTTTCGGTTTGTGAAACGTAAAATAGACTTAGAGGTGATAAACTTTTAGTTAAATTTAGGCATTAGTGCAAAGTGATTCCATTTTTTGTGCCACTAACCAGTCGGCCATCAGCATATAAAAAGACTGTCATATTTTCAAAATGGCTGTCGCTCCAACTCTAGGGTTAGTGTTATTATGATTAGTATTTTTAGGGTTCTTTTTTTGTCCAAGGATTTGTATTTTTAGGGTTAGTGTTAGGGTTATCGTAGTTTACTTCTTTGACTTCAAATTTGCCTTCAGCGCTTGCCACTCTCCAGCTCGAGCAGTAGCCATTTTGAAACGGTAAAGGTCACTGTTACCTAAAATGCCTTTAAAGCGTATTACATATGAACTTATTCTTGGTGCATCTTGGAAATTAGACAAGTTCATTAACATGATCAAAATCAACGCCATGTAGATTTTCTGAGGTAATTATGTTGATTAGGTAGATGGCTTTGTGAATAAATAGCTATGTTAGTTATTGTTGATGTATCTACATATGAATTATGTTTGTCAATAGAAATTTCGAGCAGTGTCGATATTTTAATGCATTTTACAGTTGTTTTAAATTGTTATCGCGCATTCCCCAGGAATATGTGGATAATAACGTACTATTTTTACATTTTTCATAAGTAAAGGATTTTATATGGTTGCCTTAACCAAGTTTAAAGTGTGTTTTTGATATTCCTACATAATATTTCACTTCTATGGGTTTCTCTGGGTTGATACTTCGGATTGGTGTACAATTTTTGATATGAGACATTTGTTTTGCAGAGGGGATCTGCTCTTGCTTGCAAAATTGCAGTCGGAATGATCTATTAGATCTTTGTGATTATTCATTCTAATTACTCGATTATTATGTTTTGTGGAGAGTGTATTGAAATTTTCCGCACAACAAAAGCTAATCCTTAGTTTGACCATGTTGAAAATTTTATTCGGTGGGTAACTCAGGATTGGGTGATTGTTTATCTATCAATTGGATGAATATTTTACATAAGTTACTAGTAAGTTAAATCCACTATATTCATATATATATATATATATATATATATATATATATATATATATATATATATATATATATATATATATATATATATACATATATATATATATATATACATATATATATATATATATACATATATATATATATATATATGATATATAAATATATATATATATGATATGTATTATATATAAATAAATATATGATATATTGTGTATATATAAATATATGCAATATATAATATATATGTATGATATATACAAATATTATATACATATCGTATATATGATATGTGTATAATATATATGCATATGATATATATATAAATTATTTATGATATATGTATATATGCTACACATAATATATATAAAAATATCATATACATAATATTATGTATATTGTATATATGCAAAGTACATAAATGATTAAGATTATGTATATAATACATATATGTCTACTATATAATATACTTATAGTATAATGTATATATAATATGTATTATAGACATTTGATGAATATGAATATGATAGAATATACGTATATACTATGGCATATATATGTAATATACATATATTTGATATATACGTATATATATGTATATATATATATATACGCACCTCCCATATATATATATATATATATATATATATATATATATATATATATATATATATATATATATATATATAATGTGTAATATACATAATACATATATATAGATATTTAGCAACGCAAAGTGAAAATAAGATGAAACAAAGACAGACAAAACAAACATAGAAGGACTAGATGTCAAACGTTTTCTATCGACTAGGATATATATATATATATATATATATATATATATATATATATATATATATATATAATCATACGTATGTATTTATGTAAATAGTTATATGCATATATAATCATGTATATAATTACATATGTATATAATCATACATAATATATACATATATATAATATGTATAATTATATGTAATAATATATGTATAGATACAATTATACACATAATTCTCTATATATACGATTACATTTATATAATTGTATGTATACAATCATATAAGTAATTATATATATACAATTATCTATATGATTATAGATCTATAATTACACGTACAAAATTAAATATTAATATATATATATACATATATATGTAATCATATATGAAATTATATATGTATATATAATCACATATATATCTGTATATATATACGTATTCATATATATCTTTTGCATATATATGTGGTCATATATACATATGTATGATAATATATATATATATATATATATATATATATATATATATATATATATATATATATATATATATATAAAGAAACTAACAGACCAACCACATACTGATAACTCAGACCTCCAACTTTACAACCACTAACAGACATACATCCCCATTAAATAAAACAAAAATACAGCAAGCAATAGCCAACCACCAAATAAAAACATATTTAAATAGTATATAAATAAAATAAAAGGAAATCCAACCACTAAAAATAATACTCCTCCCAAATATCCCAAATACGAATCTACAATATCATGATATATATATATACATGTATATAAAATATATATATATATATATATATATATATATATATATATATATATATATATATATATAATTTCATATATGGGCCAGCGTGGCAGGGTATGGCCCAACACTACCCATGGTTTGCACAAAGGAAATTACACCGGCCGTCCCTGCTGGCTCCTCGGATTCAAAAGGACGAGCCACATCACTTGCCTTTGGTGGGAGTGATGTGCTCCAAAAGTGGCTACCCAAACACTTCACCAAGAGAACACTCGTTCCTGCTGGGTCATTATCAGTCTTTTAATGTTGATCGTTGGACACATTGACACTTCCCCAGGGATTCGCCACAATTCTCTATCATGGGCGTCGCGGAGCCAGTATTTTCAGAATCTGTCCAGCCCATCCCTCCATCTTGTGTTCTGTCGGCTTCGGTTTCTTATGTGATCTCTGGGGATCCATGTTGTGTCTATCTGAACACTTTATCAAGAGAACACCATTCCTACCGGGTTGTCGGTCAAACAGCTACTACTCAAACATAAACCCAAAGCCATTATCAAAAGAACAACGTTATTATCAACTGATCTAAAAAATTAAGTCAAAAACATCAAGTGGGACATAATAAGCTCTAGCGAGACGAGCTAAAGAGCAAACATCTTTACAGCTATGGAAAAGAGAAAGTGGCGTAGGCTATCACATCATTAAGGACCTCAAAGACAACGTGGCAGGCTTCAAAGCCATCTTGGACCGAAAAGCCAGCATCACCATACAACTTTCAAAGAGGTGCAAACTGAATACCATCCAAGTCTACGCCCCCAGGAGGAAAACTTAAATGATGACTTGTAATCCATACTCCAAGACAGAAAAATACTTCAATGTCAACGAGGGAGACTTACGTACGGATTGGTCAAGGAAATGAAAATTGCATCGGCAAATTCGAATATGAAGTACGGAACGAGAGAGGAGAAGATCTTGTTAACTTTGCAACGGCTAATGGATTCAAAATCATGAACATCTTCTTCAAGAAGGGACCGAATAAGAAATAGACTTGAACAAGCCCCAAGCACAAAATGAAGAACAAAATAGACTTCATCCTAACGGACAAAAACGATATCGTCAAGGACATCCAAGTCCTGAATCAAGTCAGGACATCCAAGTCCTGAATCAAGTCAGGACTTGGATGCAACCACAGAATGGTAAGATGTAAAACGCAAGTAAACAACAACAAAGAACGCAGAAAAATGTTCCACATCAAACCAATAAACACATCAAAAGAATTAACTTGATCATTCAAGCTCACACTGATTTAAAATTCTCACTGAACAAAAACAACACCAACATCAAACAACTCAATAACAAAATGACAGCCTCTCTAATAGAAATCGCCACTATATTTAAACCAACGAGCACACAAACCATCAATAAAATCTCAGATGAAACCAGGAATTTCATGGAAATATGCAGAAACTTCAAGCCACTGACAACAACAAGATAGAAAATTGAAGAGACCGAACTGAATAAAACAATAAGAAAGAGAGGATGAGAAAGCAGAAGATACACGACAGCAGTCATCGAATCAACTCTCGAAAAAGGCCAGGGCTTCAAAGCTATAAACAAAGGCCTCAATTCAGAACAGAAGCAATAACTAGCACACTCGAGGAAAATGAGGACCTAAAAACAAACAGAGAGGCTTTACAAACGTGATCAAGAATTCTACCAAAAACTCTCTTCCTCCGACAAGGACTACAAAACAACGAACAGGATACGCAACATGCAAGCAATCAGCTCGAGGGTTTTTCAGGAGTAACCCCGAGGAAGGTGAAACAAGCCATTGAACATACAAAGAAAAGAAAGGCCCAAAGACCAGACAACATCACCATTAATCTACTCAAAGAAGCAGGTAAGATCATCACAAGGAAACTGGCAATTCTATTCAATTTATGGCTAAAACAAAGTCTCGGAAGACTGTAACACTGCAATCATAATGTTTTTAAATAAAAGAGGAAACCCAAAAGTCCTCAACAACTACAGCCTACTCAAGTGCATCTACAAACTTTTCATATAAATCATCACCAACCAAATTACAAAGAAACATTAGATGAAAACCAACCACGAGAGCAAACTGGCTTTAGATGAAGCTACTTGACCATGGACCATCACCATTCGATAAATCAGCTCAAGGAAAAGTTGCAGAATACAAGCTGCCACTTGCTGTAGCATTTATTGACTCCCAAAAGGCCTTTGACTCAGTGGAAATCCCTATGGTCATGAAGGCCAGCACTCTACAAGGTGTAGACTCCGTATGCGTCAGAGTGCTGCAACATGTATACAGTCATAGCAGCTACTTTGTCAGGCTACATAAAAAATCAGAGCCCTTTCAGTCCCCTGAATGGGTAGGACAAGGTGAAACCAGCTCACTCAAACCCTCCACAGCCTGCCTCAAGATGATTTTCAGAAGACTAGACTGAGAAAACAAAGGAATCAGAATAGACGGCGGATGCCTGAACAACTTCAGATTTGCAGACGACATTGCTCTTTTCGCAGAGAACCAACGCGACCTCCAACTAATGATCGATGAACTAAATGAAAAAAGCAAGGAAGTCGGCCTACACATGAACTTCAGCAAAATAAAGATTGTGCGCAACAATTACGTCGGAAATAAGAACACAAAGATCAAAATCGAAGATGCAGAACTGGGGAAAGTAAACCACTACATCTATCTTGGACAACGAATCTCCATGAGACCCTTGAAAGGCAAAGAATCACCCTAGGATGGCAAGTCTTTGGCAGTGCAAGCTCAACCTTAAAAAGCAAGAAGATCCCATTAATAAAAAAACGGTATATTACAAATGCATCCTCCCAATAGTCACTTATGGAGCTGATACATGGGACATAACCAAGAGGCAGACCCACAAACTGAGAACCATGCAACGTGCTTATGAAAAAATTATGCTCAACCTCACATGGAGAGATCACGAGACAGTACAATATTCCCGAGAAAACAAGAGTCTGAGACATCATAGAATCCACTAAAAAACTCTCAAATGGCAATGGGCTGACCATGTTACAAGAAATATACGCAACCGATGGACATCACGACTCACAACCTGGGTCCAAAGAAATTACATGTACAACCGATATATATATATATATATATATATATATATATATATATATATATGAGTCTTCTTGTCAAGAATATATATATATATATAAATATATATATATATATATATATATAATTTGACAATAGGTAATTTGCACACTTTTATTCTTATAAAGTAAGAACAATTACTGCATGCAAAAATCGTCATTGGTTGCAAAAGTAAAGTTTGATGGGAACAATAGTGATTTTAAATACTTTTTACCCCCAAACAATTAGAAAACAGGTCTGGTTAGTTACTCAACAGAAACTGTCATGACCAACGTCTTTTGGCTGCATGCCGTATCGGTTATGATCAATTGAAAAAATTGGAAAGACGGTTGATCAAAGAATAAGTTACTTCCCCGGCGTTTTGATGAGCAGTGACCACTAAAAAGAGTCCGAATTTTCAATAAACAAGCTTGAATGCTGCGTTTCACAAACTAAGGGCCTAATTTATCATAAAATTGCATTGACCCCCATCCCCTATAAAGTTATTAAAAAAACAAACCAATGTTTTTCCAATACATAATAGGGAATAAATCTTTGATCTTCAGTCCTCAAGCTCCGTTTCGCAGTCTATGCCTGTGACGCATATATAGCCAGCCAGCCAGAATCACTCAAAACTGGAGAAACCTACACTGACAGTTTTTGTGACAGTTTTCGTTGACAGTTTCTGATAATACTTATTACCCAACAATAAGGAATAGAAAAAAAAAGAATAGGTTGGCACGGTGTAATCGCCACTGACATCATAAAAAGGCGACGAACAAATGCAGACTATGAGATTCAAGATTTCAGTATAGGGGATGGGTCGGTGACTTTCGTTATCATAAGTTGCACGGCGTTATGTGTTTTTAGTCTGGACGTTTACACATTTCTTGACAAGTCCAGAGAAATGAAAAGGAAGTAGAGCCTTGGAGTGGGTGGGGTGATGATATGGAAGAAGTTGATTTTCATTACAAATCGGAGACAACCCTACAATGAGTGCACTGAGTCATGGGTGTATGAGAACTCTTTAGTTTGGGGAAGGGAACAAAGGGTCTGATTTGCCTGGATTTTACACAAATAAAAAAAAAATTAGTACAAATTTCGATTTAATGACCTTTTCTCGATCGACGATATACAGTTAGTGCAAATCACACATCATGCAACTTGAAAGAAATTTTGTTTCTATCTTTTTTAGCGGCATAAATATCAATTGTTCGAATTTCTGCAACTGTTTGGCCACCCTTGGCTCGTACTCAAATGACAACATTACAATAAGTGTTTTGAAGACTGACTCAACAGGATGTAGATGGAATGCCTATTGCCACATTTTTTTTATACAGAAGATAAACAATTAAGCCCTTTTGATTAAAAAAAGCGTATTATTAACATCAACATCAAAAGAAGGGAAGGAAAAAACTTAGTGATAGTACAGTACCTGTCATAAGTTTTGAACAAAGAATCTCTGCTTGTATTGCCTGGTTTCACGAGTTAAAACTGGAACTTAAGGCAAGAAGAACTGAATTTATCGCAAACTGCATAACAAGGCCCGCATTTCTTTAATGGTGTTCAATGCTATATTTCTAGAACAAAATTAAAAAAAATTGAATTGAATTACTGAATCAAGTGGAGTGAGTATTGTATTCCTATCCTAGATGTTGTCCAGAATTAATCAAGAAGGTTGAAAGGGCTGACATTTGGAATAAAAGTCTGTAGATTTGAAACTTAGCTGAACGAAAGTAACTCAACTACAACGCACCATGTGTACGGGTATATTCATTTTTGTCTGTAACACTCACCAAAATAAAATACCTTTCATGCATTACACAATAGTTACTTCCCTTAGAAGACTATTTCATTATTTCGTTATATGTGAGAGAAAAATCATTGTTCATAATAATATTTTTACTCTGTAACAATTTTTCAATTAAATTATTACCGCACTTTCTTTTCATGTTCTAAGCGTTTACGTACTTACGAAATCACTTAAATATCAGTGCAGTGCCCGTTCTAAAGGTTCATGTTTAGGGGTGGGGGCAGACTTTATAGTCCATGGAGCAGCCTGTCATTATTGCCATGGATAATAATTATCCGTCCGATGTACGAAACTACGACTTCAAAGTATTTATTTCTCTTCATCGCCAATTTATACATTTTATATCTAAATACAGATAATTCTAAAGAGCTGAAATCAATGGAGATAATAGAAACTATGAAAGAAAGATCTATAATCAGTAATTTTAAAAAAATTACTCTTATTAGGTTTCTCGAGAACCACTGATCCTAAAAACCTTTTCAAACTTGACATAACAGTGCCTTGTGTGCAGACTAATATAGCTGGCAAACTTCATCTTCGTACATTGACCAGTTGTACTAGTTGTATTACCACGGTCCACGGACACAGTGATACAAACAGAAAGAGATCACTTGAAATAGAGAAAGCGATTCCTTGCAGCTCTGCATCGTCAATATATATTAATGATGATAGCCTGTGCCCCAAATATACGAACCAAGAAATTTAGATAATGAGACAGTTCATTCTTTTTCGGTGACGAAAATGGGGTAGGTGTAATTGTGGAAAAGACATATGGCCATTTTTAGGCTAAAGTCTTCTATAACTGAAAATCTCGACGTTTTAAAAGAATAATTAGTAAGTTTAATAAAAATAAATTTACATTTTTTATTGATAATTTGTTCTCGAGTTTTTGTGTATATTTGTTTCATTTCATGAGTGAACTTTAAATGACATTTTAGCTATAAAATTAGCTGGGAATCAGAAAATTTATCCAATTTAAGCCACCATTGAAGGCAGTTTTGGCTGTAAATAACAAACCATTTATGGCAACAGTGTACATGACACTCAATTCATAAGAAGGAAACGGCGCCAATCTGTCCCATAATATTCACACATAAGACCAAAGATAAGTATTTCTGGCAGGCGGCGAAATGAACTTTGACCTTTAGGCAAATATAAACCAAGGTTGCCAGATATCTTCTGCCGTTCAAGACCAAAATTGTATGATCTTGGGATCAAATTACATAGTTTCAGTAACAGAAAAATAAAATAACTACAGATATATCATAGGCTTGCAGAAAAATGAATTGAAATAAATCGTTTATTTATCTATTATTCATGTATATTTATGTCGTATGATATCACTCAGGATCGTTATCTTATCTAAAACCAAATCTTTATCTTCTGAACCAAATAGTTTTGTTCAGTATTTATATATTTTATGAATTTTGGTCTTCAGAAGTATCATATAGCAACACTAATATAAACTAAAGAGGAATTGAAAGAAAATCTAGTAGTCGACTGATTATTTGAATACAGCAGATTTTGGGAGTATAATAATAATGTACTAACATTGAGTATTTATTTTTGCTTTGACGGACGGCAATGACCCAGTTTAGTATCATTGTTATAGTTTAAACAGAACACCATTTTCTTTGCAATATGAAATACGAATATTTTGAGAAAGTAAATATGCAGATTAATCGGTGAAATCCTATTGTCAGTTTCACGTCCTTCCATGAGATAATAATTTACATAAAAAAACGATAAAAAGGTTTTCGATGACACATCCATTCATGCAGACGAAAAGTTCGTCAGTGAAACATCTGCACATGGCTTCATCAGATATCAGCAACAGTTTTGGTTAAAAAAATACTTACTTTAGAATCATGATGATGAGAATTTTTCTCAAAAAGAATAAATACTACCCCATTGTGTTTTTCCAAGATATCAGGTAGTGGCACAAAGCACTCGACTAGGTCTTGATTTTCCCCAAGCTCACTTGGTTGTGGCACGAGCAGGGTTGGCTTTATGTACCGACAACACTCTCATGATATGTATGTATGTATGTATATATGTATGTACAGGACGGTTATGCTGCTGCAAATTTGGATGAGTACTATTGAATTTTTCTGAATTTATTTATTCATTTTCTCATTGTTTATGATATTCTCCACTATATTCTTCAATGGTTTGTTCATTCATTTAGCTCTGTATTGCTTGATTGTAACATCCTCTTCCCTCTAACTTCTGTAAAAATATAAACTAGAATGTAGCTCCAAAATCTCTGAATGTGCACCAATTTCGTATAATATTTCAATGAACCCCCAAATCGACCCCCTCCCAAAGAAAACGAACAATAAATGAATAAATAGATAAATAAATGAATAAATATATAATTAAATAAAAAAAAAACAACTCTAAAAACTAAACCCAAAACTCCCCCTCCATCTACTGCCTCGACCAGGGCTTGACTGCCCGAAAAAAAACAAACAAAACAAATGTTAGATTAGATGGAAGAGCGACACATCCAAATAGTAGATTCTTACTGGGAGACAGACGTGATATACTGGGCAAAGAAAGGTGAAAAATCCAAACTTTTTCAACTGCTAAAATGAAGTCCCCAGGACGGCTATATTCCTGCAATTGTGTTTTTAAATTCCAACGTCTGCAGACTTTAACTAAGTTAAAGACTTTATATATAAGGGAGAAGTATGCTCCAATGCTGCATCACCGACCCAATCAGGTAAGAGAGAGATAGATAGAGATCTTTACCCATGGAATTTGCATACAATTTTTTCGAAAAATAAGAGAGAATTATGTTTGAAAATGATTTTTTTCAGTGCTTCGAACTATCAAGAGCCGGTGGAGCTCTTGGGCCACTGACCCACATCAGCAGTGGACAATCCAACAGACCCCCTGCCAACATGTCATAGGCAAGTCTACGCTCCCACTTCGCAATCAACCCAACAGGAAAGTGACAACTTCTATAATGACTTGAAATCCCTACTCCAAGACACCAAAAAACACTTCAATGTTATCATGGGAGACTTCAACGCACAGGTAGGACAAAGAAATGAAGATTGCGTCGGCAAATTTGGATACAAAATACGGAACGAGAGAGGAGAAGATCTTGTAAACTTTGCATCGGCTAATGGATTCAAAATGCAACCAAAGCCACCTCCGCCACGAAAGCGTCCACCAGGGAACCTGCTCCTTTAAGTGCAATGGAGCAGTGCTGCTCCGGGGAAACTGACCCCCCGCAGCTGGGCCGAGTAATAATAGGAGAGCCTAAGGACGAGTCCAAAGGCCTCCAAAGCGCATTGCAAAGCGCAGCCTCAGTAAAACCTCATTGGCTAACGCTTTGCACCGGACACTCGGTCTTTGATGTCAACCAGCACACAATCGCCGGCCCATTGGCAGTACCTGCACCTCGGGCTCTGTCGTGGAACAGATACTTTGATCCTGAAGAAAAGGTCAGAAATAAGAGGGGGCTGGGGTGTTTATTCGCTGTCTCACCGCAACAAAATATGACACAAGGTCGAGCTTAACGTGGGAAGAATAGGATCCATCCGTCCAAAAATGGCTCCAACCGACGCGACTTCGATTGCAAAGCGACCGTAGTAGCTAAAGATCCGTCGCGAAAGCGTCCACCAGAGGACCTGCTCCTTTAAGTGCAATAGAGCAGTGCAGCCCCGGGGCAACGGATCCCCCGCAGCTGGGCCGAGTAATAATAGGAGAGCCCAAGGACGAGTGCAAAGGCTCCCCAATGCGCTTAGCAGTGGCAGCCTCAGTAAAACCTCATTGGCTGACACACTGCACCGGCACACTCGGTCTTTGACACCTGCCACACGCCAATCTCCGGCCCATTCGATAGGCAAGTGTCAGTAACTGC
>OY735212.1:220000-262500 GCA_963457665.1 Thysanoteuthis rhombus | reverse complement strand
GATATGCTCTGAGAAAAACATGTTTTATTGTCAGTTCAGAGTTAGATTCTTGAAAAACACAAGCATTAGGAAGTTGAAATTCACGTTTATGATCTCCAATGTACAGTTAAGCATCAGAGCTACATTGTAAATAGAAACCTCTTTTATGAGACCTTTAAATATTTTCTTTCCGAAAACTGTCAGATTTTCAGAAGATTAAAAGTTTAATAAATCAAAAGGTCATAGAACAGAAAGAAAAAAATGGTTGTAAAATATTCTGCATCAGATTTTGAAATCGGTTCACCGATTATATTTACTTTGTCTCTAAATACTGGTGTATTGTTTCTCTCACTGATTTCTTTAGTGAAAAAATTTTTTTCATGAGAGTCTGAACGCTGACCCCATAAAATTGACGGATTGATTTACGTGAAATTCAACCTTTAAATGTGTGTTGTAGTAAAATTGTGTGTTGATGATTTGGAATATGCCAATGTTTTTCCTTTGTGGTTCAGCACATATTCCAAGACAGACTCGCGAAAGCTAGCGTGTAACTTTGGGCAAACTAGCATAAACACCGAGAGCAAGATGAATTCACGTCTATGGATATCTACGACGAATGGAAGTATGACTGCAGTTTAGCCTTATAGATACATTGTAAATAGAACCCCCTCTAATAAAACCTTTGAGCATTTCCTTTTTCAAACCTGATAAATTCTTGAAGGCTTGAAGGTCTAATAAAATGAAAGCATCATGTGCTTTCATTTTATTAAACAATTAAAAGAAAAACAATTAAAATTTAGCACTTTATTTGATATAAATGCAGCAATAACAGTATCAGTGCTGAGAGGAAAATAAATCATGTTTGCAGTTTCCCAATGACGAATAGAAAGTGAGCGTCCAGTTTGGTATTATAACTATAACGTAAATAGAAAAATCTCATAATAACCTGTAAGAAATTGTTTCATTGAAACCGACGAATTTCCATGAGGTTTGAAAGGCAAATAGTTTGAAAGTATATAACATTGATCCCCCTCATATGTGAGTACTTTCAAATTAATTGTAGATGATAAAACAAACTTTCTCAAGATGATGCTGATCAAAATATAGGTATTGTTTGATTCCATAGATCTAATTCTAATAGTTTTTGAGAAAATCCTCGATGAAAAAAAGCACAAAGAAATTTTTTTTCGATCGACTTGTTTTCTGTGAGCGCAAATGCAGACCCACAGAAATCGACGAACTTGTTTTTGTAAAATTTAATCATTAAATGTTAGCTTTAGGCAAATTATGCTAGTTCAAATAAATGATGAAAAAAACATCATGGATGATGCCAATTTAAAATATACGTATAGTTTGATTCTATAGCTTTAACTTTAATGGTTTTTATGAAAATCCTAGTTGAAAAAAAAAAAAAACACAAAGAAAAATATTTTTCGACAAACTCGTTTTTTTTGATAGCACGATTACAGACCACAAAGTGATCAACGATATATTTTTTTTTCAAAATTCGCCCTAAAGATGTGTGCAATAGGTTATTTCTCGACCTGCTGATTTAAGACGCGACTTGTTTCTTTTCTGTGATGCGTAGACCTGTTGATTTTCGATGTGCTTCAAGTGTGTTTCAATTAAGCTTTATAACAAATAAAACCTGAAAAATATTTGATTGAAATTCACAAATTCTAATGAGGTTTGAAGTTCTAAAGATATGTGCTTTGGGTAATTTGAAATTTGCTGATTTCAGACATGCTTTTAATTCTGTTCTGTGATGCGTAGTTCTGGTCATCTTGGGGTTCCCAAACTGACACACACACATTCATCATCAGTCTTTTACCGCCTGTCGTTTGACATACACCTTTCTTAGGATCTGCCACACTTTTCTATCGTAGGCGTCACGTAGCCAATATTTTTAAAAACCTATCCAGGTCATCTTGTTATCTCATATACTACCGGTATCGTTTCCGCATGTGATCTCTAGGAATCCATGTTGTGAGTCATGATGTCCATCATTTGTCTGCCATTCTTGCAACATGACCAGCCCATTGCCATTTAAGTTTCTTAATGGTTTCTATGATGTCTTGGACTCCTGTTTTTCCCCTAATATACTGTACTGTTTTGTGATTTCTCTATGTGATGTTAAGCATGATTCTCTCACATGCACGTTGCAGGTCTATCTCTTGGTTAGGTTCCATGCATCAGCTCCATAGGTGATTATCAGGAGGATGCATTAGTTGTATACCCTTCTTCCTAGGACTAATGGGATTTTCTTGTTCTGAAGGTTGGCCTTGCTCTACCGAAGGATTGCCATCCTAGAGTGATTCTTACCTTGATTTCTTCTTCTTTTGAGAATTTCATGGAAACTCGTTGTCCCAAGTTGATACTTTGTCAAGTTTTGCGTTTTCGATTTTTATCGTTGAAGGTTTATTTCTGACATTTTTGTTGCTCATGTCTCTGTTTTGCTGAAATACATGTGAAGGCCAACTTCCTTTCTCTGTTCAGTTCATCCAGCATTAGTTGGAGGTTCAGTTCATCCAGCATAAATTGGAGGTCGTGGAGGTTCTTTGCAAAAAGAGCAATGTCGTCTGCAAATCTGAGGTTAGTCAGGTATTTGCCATCTATTCTGACCCCTTTGTTTTCCCCGTCTAGGTTTCTGAAGATCATCTCGAGGCAGGCTGTTAAGAGTTTGGGTGAGCAGGTATCATCTCGTTTTACCCTTTTTGGGGAGCTGCAATGGCCTCTGCGTCTTTGTTAGTACTTAATAATATAGAAAGTAAGCACGTATCTATAAAATATTTTATTCATTTGAAGTAATTACAAATTTTTATATATAAATACCAAATCCCTAACTGGAACTAAAAAGTCAATTGTATATTGATAAAAATAAGATGATTTAAAGCTTATCTAACTAAAATAGTCGAGGAAATATAGGATAAATGTTTCATTTAGTATAAATAGACTAAAAGGGTAATTAAATATTAACAAAACTGGAAGGTAGGTACAAAGAATTTAATGCTCCCTTGGAATATACTAGTTATGTGTCCCTTGTTAGTAGTCTATACTTAGCAATCGTGTCAGATGGGTCAGGTGGGGTCTTGATACATTGCACATTGGTCTACAACAGACAACGTATACTGCAATAGACCGAACGCTGTAGTAAGACCTTTTTTCTTTCTTTTGCGTACATAAGTAAATTTGCTACAGTATAGGCTTGTTTACCTCTGCTTACAAAGTTGGAAGAGGTACACTCGTGTCTATCTGACTGTCTATTGGTGTGTCCACAAAATATCTCTAAAAGTTCTCAGTGAATTCAATGATATTTTGAATAAAGTGTAGGCTATGAACAAAGGAAGAGTTGATTTTGGGGGCGGATTTAGGAATTTCTCAAAGTCACCTCCCTTGCATCGTACTTGTTTGTGAGCTTATTTTCGTTCTACTTTTAATACCAAAGGTGTCATCAGAGGTATGCTTCGTCTGGGTGCTGTCTAGAAAACTGGTAAACTTATTACATTTGCAAAAATATTAGTTCATCTCAATATTCTAACCTGTGTGTATACATTCTAAATGTTTAAAAGCTTCAGTATATTTTAAGATACACGCCCATGTACACAGTTATATACATTCATTTAGGGACAGTCCACTGGTGGGGAACAAGAAGATATATCCAGGTGTCGGTGGTCAGGGAGTACTTAGCTGCAGGGTTATCAAAGGGTCACTGTTCTTAGTGACCCTTTGATACCCTGCCCTAATAAGATTTCAACTTTCAATCCCCTTCGGCCCCAGTCATAGGGCCCTGATTCAGGAATGCAATGTTTGTCGCCCCCACTTTCCAGCAGACGTCGATACATTCATTTCGTGAAGTGTTCTTTTGACTTAAATCATCCCTTAAAAAGAATAAGAAGAAAGTTGAAGAGAATGAGGAGGGAGAAAAAGAGAGAAAGAAAGAATGATGGAAGAAAAAATTAATTCAAAGATAAACGAGAAGAAAGAAAATAGGGTGGAAAGGAAAGAAAGTTAATGAGAGAAAAAAAAGTAAAGTCCGGCAAAAAGAAAGAAAAAAAAGATTCAGTGGAAGAAAGAAATAGAAGGATAAAAACAAAGATGGATGAGAAAGAAGAAAAAAGGAATAAGTTGGGACGTAACGAAAGAATGAATGAAAAAGAAAGAAATAATGATAGATAAGGATGGAGGAAGAAAAAGTAAAAATGGATGAAAAAGGAATATAAGGCTGAGAAAGAAAGAAAGAAAAAAAGGAAGAAAGTGAATGAAAAAAAAAGCATGAATGAAAAGAATCGAAGAAATGCTAAGCAAGAAGGAATTTAAGAGAAAGAAAATAACTCAAGTTTCTGTAGATTGTGCTTCAAAAAGATTCATATACCCGTCAAAGGTAAGATCGACATCACTGGTCGTAAAACTCGTGATGGACACTGGACGGGGCAAAAGGTTATCACGGTAACCAAATACTAGATTCTGTCGCACATGGGATACATCCGCCCAGGGTTGCCAATATGGTTTGTTTTTTGAAGTCTATTATCATATTTTATTTTGCAAATTAGATATAAGTGGGCAGTATGGAAATGTTATCCTCTCAAAAGTTCCAATGGAGGGCATTAAGCATAATGAGTTTTAAGAGCACTGCTCCGCACGAACGAGAACAACCATTTGTCGTTTGTAGTATCTAATCTGACAGAGGATATAACAGATTCGTATATATATATATATATATATATATATATATATATATATATATATATATGTGTGTGTGTGTGTGTGTGTGTGTGTGTGTGTGTGTGTGTGTGTGTGTGTGTATGTATGTGTGTGTGTGTGTGTGTGAGTCAAAGGGAAGGCTGACACCACTGGTCGTAAAACTCATGATGGGCATTGGATGGTGTTAAAAGGTTATCATGATAACCCAGTGCAAGATTATTGAGCTCATAGGACATATATGCTTCAGAGCCTGAAAAAATTTGGAAAGTGGGATCAACTGATTTAAATCATTTTTTATGTTAGAAAAGAGAAAAAAAACAAAAAAACAAAACAAAAAAATACTCAGGGAGTGCATAGCAGTGCCAACGCCGTATACTAACTGAAAATTGAAAGAAAACATATCGTTCGATCACCCCCCCCCCTAAAAATAATCACTTTGTCCTTAACCCATGATCTATCCTTGCGTAATAGTTGCATAATTCTTCTTAAAAATTTCAAGTGATTTTACGACTCCCAATAATATTTACGCGACCCTTATGGGTGTCGGGAAACCCACGGCTTTTGGCTAACACACACACACACACACATACATATTTATATGTATAAGTAAAAGGTAAGACCGACATCGCTGGTCATAAAATTCATGATGAGTGCTAGACGGTGTAATAAGGTAATAACGTTAACCCACCATTAGATTCTATCGCACGTAAGACAAATAATCAGTGGTGCCAAGGCTATCCAATAAGCCATATTTTTTTAGATTGAATTTTTCGGTTAGATCTGGCCAATCTTTTCCTATATTGCCGATAAGAATCTACTACAGGCAACTAATTCTAATAAGTCTAATGAAAGTAAATGTAGGAATTGTATTATTGATATGTTCTGGAATCTAACAATATAGTTATTTCATTTGATGTGGGCTTCGAATCAATGATATATATATATATATATATATATATATATATATATATATATATATATATATATATATATATATATATATATATATATATATATATATATATAAAACCTACTGTGTTTTTTAGTTTTGCATCCCATATCCGATATTCCATATCAGATTTTATCCCAGAAGTGCAATTATGTAAATCTCCCGCCTACCAATCTACGTCGCTTAACCTTCGAGTTTTAGATTTTACTGTGGAAAACTATTGGTTAGTCTCCAATTATATATCGACGATGATGTATTGTTTTTACATTGTTCGTTAGTCAGTGATGATATATGGTTGGCTAATTTTAGTTTAAAGGGTGATTTAGATTTTTTATATAATATTCCACTTCTAAAGGTTCCTTTCGGGTTGATGTTTGTGCTCGGAATGCTATGTTTGAATTGAGGCATTATACACACACACACACACACACACACACACACACACACATATATATATTTATATATATATATGTGTGTGTGTATTTTGTAACATTGGTAACAAACTTTATTTTGTATTTTTCAGTTATCGCTAACAACGCAGGTATCCGGTGCTACCGTAGGATCCACCCACCACTTCGAGCCGATGGGATCCACCCGTACATCCAATGCAGGAGGCAATGTATTTACAGCGTCGTTCCCCACCCAGAACCCGTCTATCAGGAATTTCCGTATGATTTATCGTTCCAGGGTTCTTGGTTCGAACGACAACCGAAGAGTAAGGGTCTCAGGCCATCAACAATAACAACAACCCGATTGGAAGAAAATGCACCCGTAACTGATATCGTAAAATCGGTCGTGAGCAAAACGATACCATTGGATGAAAACCATTACTGTGCTGTATTTTCTGCAGTCGGGTTTCCACTGCTGGGTGACTGTAGCACTAAAAGGATTTTCGACTATTGGAAGTATTACGACTATGATATAGAGGTTTCAGCGAAAATAGAATTGGATCAAGCCTGGGCCGAGGTTACATCTCTACAGAAGGAATACGCCGAAAGACAAGATGCTAAACTAAGAAAATGTTTGGAAAGAGAAGACCGGACTAATATGGACACTAAATTGTTTTCATCCGTATTCTACCCGTGGACTTGGTCATGGAAACCCGAAAAGCCAAAGGAATATACTAAAAAGGTTTTGCTAAAATTTGACACTACTAAACTTGAAGATTTGCTGAAAGCAAAGAACGAAACTTCTGAATCGGACGAATTTCCATTCTTAATATAATTTTTTGTTTTTTTTTTGCATTTCAAATCGGATATAAAACGTTCCGATATAGATGCAGACAAGCAAGATTAAGTAATGGTAATCCCAGGGCTCCTGGCACCCAGGACAGGCTGAACTTCGGTGGTTTTCAAAGCAGGGCTTTTCATAGTAGGATAACGTAAAGACAATTGGGACCACAAGAAGGTTTGAAAATCTTTTAGGGTAAGAATTTGGTTACTAGGACTATAAAGGAAATCCATAAGATAAACGTTTCGTTCATTGACAACCAAAATATTTTTGTTTAATTCATTTCATATAGAGAGTTCTGTGCTAATTATGATTTTCCCTTCGCATTTCAATTCGGATATGAAACGCTTTGATATATATATGCTGATATGCAATATAAAGTTGAAAGAAAACTTAAGCCTAAATTTCACAAACCCTGAAACAATTAATTGGTTCTCATTTGTTTCGTCGTCGAACGCCGTATCGCTGACTCATGATAAGACAACAGTAGTTTCACAATGCAGATGATTCATAGAGCCTTTTTAACGAAGTGACGTTTTGCTGACTTGGCTTTTCGTGTACTATTTGGGAATAAAAATGAACAAAAAAATAGCCGTAACAAACGTAATTTTCAATATATTTCAAGCTTTTTTGTTTTTTTCTTTGTTTTTGAAAGATTTCTTTTCAAACATTCCTGACAAAACAGCTTAATTTTTCTATTGACGAGAGCAATACATCTTTAGAAGAAGTTATTTGTTGTTGTCTCTTTCGCTAACTTGCTAACTTTTCAACCACAACGCATGTATGTTGAAGGTTGCCAAAAATGAAAGAAAATGAATTAGAAAAAAAATACTTGGACACATTGTGATATTCTACTTACTGATTAATGAAAATTTGTTTTCCGTTGTTATTCAAGATGTAAAACGAAACTACTTTTTTCTGCCATTCAGAGGTTAGAAACGAAGCGAAAAATAGTGAATTTTCTATAAAACATATAGAAAATTCACTATTTTTCGCTTCGTTTCTAACCTCTGAATGGCAGAAAAAAGTATTCGTCAAAACGACAGTCAACGAAAAGCCATGTCGACAAAACATCACTACGTCAAATCGGCTGCAGTCTGTTGACTGCGCTTTCGATGAAACGACCAAACACGAAATAATCTCATCCCTACAGCAAGAATATGTGTCATCAGTGTACCTTCGGCCTTTTGGTAAGTCTTCAGGTTGCCAAGATCCGCGTCGCTGTTCAAATCATTAGTTTCCTTCAGCATAACAGAAAACAAATGAAGAAATAAAAGACATTGATTTTTTTTGCATCCCAAATCGGATAAAAAGCACTTTGATAGAGATGCAGACTAGTACTCTAGAAACTTCCGACTATGGAAAGAATTATTTCTGCGAGGGTGGGAGATTCTGAACTTGAATAATATTTGAAAAATAAAGAAGGATTACCTCTAAATAATTGTTAACTATCCAATTAAACTTTTAACTATAAAAAGTTTTCTTTCGACATTTCAAAACGGATATAAAACGCAAACATCTCCAGAGTCAGGCTTGATTTGAAATATTTTCATGCCTCACTGGCCTCACAGGAAATTATAAGTGAGACCAACTTCCAGCTTGCCAGGTCTGTCGTTCTGTTTACGGCACCTGGTATTCCAAAACAGCCATCCATCTAGGTACTGACCAGTCTCGACATTGCTTAATTTCAATGATCTTACAAAAACTGGTGTATCCATCAGCCATAAGCCCTTAGCATCGGGGAAAGCTTCTTCAATCCTATTCCTGGAGCTAAGTCCTCAGCGGAGAGGCATTTAGTATTATTATAATGTTTTTGGTATGACTAGTTGGTAGATTGAAACACAGCCCACAGAACAGGGAGCGAGCACCTTACCACTGGGCTACAGTGATCGGTATTGGGAATGAAATGCTTGGTATAAAAAGAGCTAACTCCCAGCGTAAAGACCCTTTCAAATTAAGACCAAAGTTTCAATCATAACAATGGTATTGATATCCGCTTGAAGAAATAGTATGCACTTTGCATCTTGATTTCATGTAAAGCAAGCTACCAGAATATAATTAGGACTATTTTTTTTCATCAAATTGTAACCCAGTGTAGAGGGTCGTTGGAGCAGCACATTATCTCATCATGGGTATATCAAGAGCGAGACAGCCTGACGGAGCCCATCCTTTTTCT
Source organism: Thysanoteuthis rhombus (assembly GCA_963457665.1). Classification (NCBI taxonomy): domain Eukaryota; kingdom Metazoa; phylum Mollusca; class Cephalopoda; order Oegopsida; family Thysanoteuthidae; genus Thysanoteuthis; species Thysanoteuthis major. The sequence goes on along the minus strand of OY735212.1, from coordinate 253,465 downwards.
GGTTAGAGTTGTCCGTCTCTTGGACTAATTATTAAGCAAGGCTAGTGAGCCAAGTCATCAATTGCTCAGCCTCTCTGCACCTCGACTACTTTCATAGAATGATAAAAAAGGAATAGGCCAATGATCAACAACCTCTGCAGTTTCGGATGATAGGGATCATGCAGATAGTGTAGGATATGCAATACTTGCATATTAGATTCCCTGTGTCGAATACATTCACGCACTGTTCTCAAAAGAAATGGCTGAGTAAATAATAAAGGCAGTGTTGCCAGTGAAGTTTGTTATGTATAGCTAACATTGTCTGAATGGCTAAAATCTGCTTCAATTTATTTCTTATATATATTCCAAATGTCACACACTCACACGTGTGTGTGTGCGTGCACGTTTGCACAAGCCCGTGCGTTCATTCGAAGCCCATTTATCAAGAGAAAAAAATAACTATATACTGAGACTCCAGAAAGAACATCATTAGTAAAATTTGTGCGTTGACTTTCATTGAACATTCTAGATTTAGTCTGCTACCGTAGATATTTATCAGCTAGATTGGAAAAAAATCAGACAGCTCTAGCCTGAGTCGTATATATATATTATTTAAAATCATGATATCTATATATTACATATATGTACTATATACTAATATATCATATATACAGATTACATACGGATATATGAATAAATCATATGTATCTGTCATATATATATATCATACTTAATATGATACCTATACATATACTTCATATGATATATATACATATGATGTATATAATTAATGATTGTTTCATCTACAGCTGTTCCATTGTATTACAACTCTTCAGTTTGATTAGACACAATATCCCTTATAGTAACCGTGTATAAGGTCGAAACCTTTACTTCCGACAAAAGAGAGGATGCTTTACCCCTAATCTTCACGCTATTTGTACTCACATATGATTCCCCATCTACAAGACAGCTCCATTCCAGAGTCGGAAAAGGAGTGCATAGTTGCTTATAGCATAAGGGTGCCCTACCTCGGAGTGCTAAACCATGAAACTATCATAAACTATATAAACCATAAACTAGATCATATATGTATATCACATATATATATATCATATACGCAAATGAATATATATGTATATATGTATATATGCTATAAACATATATCATCTGTATGAATATATACATATATTCAATGATATATCATATATATATATATTATATATTTTATATATACAATTGAAATATATATATAGTATCATACATATTACGATTTATATATTATATATGTATTACATTTATGGATATTATATATATGTATAATATATTACATATAAATTGTATGTATACATATCATATATATCATATCTAAATATCATATATATTGTGAATTATATATATATACATACATTTTACATATATCATATATATTTTACACATATAGTATATATCATATATATATAAATCTCTATTTATTGCATATATTATATATGTATTATATGTATATATCAAATATATACATATATGATACATGTGTAGAATAATATTTATTATTCATATGCATTATATATATGTACCATATATATATATATATATATATATATATACGCAAGTTATATACATATTATATGGATGTTATGCATATATATGATATATCAAGTATATAATAAATATATCACAGATACATATCATATTAATAGAGTATATAGATATATTTTATACATATCATATATATGTTATACATATATGTTATATATTTATTCTATATCATGTAATATCTATATAATATGCATTATTACTGTAACATATATATAGTGCAAGAATATGAATGTATACGTATTAATACATGTATATTATATATGTTATATATATTTAATGTATATGAAAAGATATATGTTATTATATGTAAATATATAATATATTTATTTTTCATACGTATGTTTTGTATTTTTCATGTATATACATATATCATATATATGATGTACATGTATATCATATATATTTTTATATATAAGTTTATATACATACATATTGTATATCATGTATATATCAATGTAATATTTATTATGTATATTTACACATTATAAAAAGATCATAGATATACACATCATACCTACATTTCACATGTGTAAACATCATACATTTTATTTGTATGTTTTATTATATATATTCACATATTATATATTATATATATGCATATCATATGCCTTTATATTGTATATTTGTGTAATACATGTATTGTATATATATATATATATATATATATATATATATATATATATATATATATATATTATACATATATATACTATATATCTATATTGTGTACTGTAGACAGTGAAACAGACACTGGAGTAAGGTGTTTAGAGGTAAGGTTTATTAATCCTTTGATGTAAATTGTTCAGACATGTTTCGGGATTCTTCCCATCTTCAGTGGTGTGCAGTGTGTGAGTGTGTGTTAAAAGCTCCCATGTGGAACCAGAGTCCAGTATCAGGAGCTATGCATTGTGGGTAAATTGTGTTGTAAGGGTTGCTGGAGGCCTCCTGCTGAGTTGGAGAATGTCCAGTTTGGTATCAGGTCTTTGGTTAAGCAGTAACAGTTGGTCTTGAGGAGGGCAGAGTATGTCAGGGTAGGGAGGGAGTGATGTGGAGTTAGATTTTTTGGTATGTTAGGGATAGTGTAACTGGAGGGGTGGTGAGGTCAAGGAGCTACATAGGTTTCAACCTTAAAAGTTATTGAAAATGTGTTGGCTATGATTTGGACAGGGGTTATAACTGGCTAAGGTGAAATTTTTCCTATGGGTCTGGGTGACTTTGAAGCTTCCATTATTGAATGTATCTTAAATGTGGGTGTGAGGGTATTATTGGTAGGAGTTTCGTGTATTAGGGTTCTGTGTGATGAGGGTTGTTCAGTTTAGTGTTTAATCCATTGGGATATAGGTTTTAAGTTTGTTGATCCACATATCTTCGTGTTTCTCTAGAACTTTAGTTATGTCAATTGGAGTAGTTTTTTCTATTTTTTCTATGATGGTAAAGCTAGCGTCCGTGGCAAAATTGTGGTCAGGTGTGCGAAAGTGCAGTTCTACGGGAAGTGAGCTACGATTGTTTTGTGACTTAATCCTATGTCTATAATCGTTAAGTCTAATATCAAATTGCCACTCGGACTTGCCTATGTACTGTAACTCACATCTATTGCACTCTAGAAAGTATATAATGTTCTTACTGCTGCAGTTGGTATTGTGATATATGTGGTAACTCTCCTTTGTGGTGCTTGTGAATGTGTTGGTGTACTTGAGGTGGTTGCAACATAGACTGTTTCTTATGTCGCAAGGTTTGCAGAATTTAATGGTTCTAGGTGTATTTTTGTGTACGACTTTATTGTTAATGATATTATTGCTACTAATCACGTCTCTGATGTTTTTGGGTCTGCGGTAAGCGATGACACATGGGTCTGTGGATGTTTCTCTTTTATCTGTTTTAATCGTGAGAATGTTCCATCTCTTATTGATGATGGGTGCTAAGGGTGGGAGTGTGTTGTTGAAGATGGTTATAAGAGGTATGCGGTTAGGTTTGTTATTGTGGGACAGTATAAGGGTTTCATCCCTGGGTATTCTAGTTGCTTTTTTTTATTTGGTTTTTGGTGTCATCTAGCGGATAGCCTCGTTGGGTGAAGTGTAGTATTAGGTTATATTTGTGTCTGTTAAATTCACTATTTGAAGAGCAGATTCTTCTAATTCTAAGGGCTTGTGAAAATGGTAGGCTTCTTTTAAGTGTTGGGGATGGGCTGATTTACAGTGGAGGTAATTGTGGGTGTCCGTGGGTTTTTGTGTAGAGGGTAGTTTGGAGGTTTCTGTTGTCATCTATGTATATGCAGGTGTCTAAGAAGGCTATGGAGTCAGTGGATGTCGTGAGGTCAAACTTAATGGAGTCATGTGCCGAGTTTAGATGTATAAAGAAATTATCTAGTTTGGCTTTTTCGCCTGTATATATGAAAAAAATGTCGTCTATGTATATACCATAAAAAATGCAGTCATTATATATCTCTGGGTAAATGTAGGTTTCTTCAAATTTACCCATGAAGATATTAGCATAGGATGGGGCCGCTACTGTGCCCATGGTGCAGCCTTTCACCTGGAGGAAGTGTCTATTGTTGAAGTTGAAGCTATTTAGGGTTAGAATATGGTGCATAAGAGTGGTAATTGTTATTGTGCTGGGTTCTTTAGTAGTTCTATTGTTTAAGGCTTCTGTCAGTGCTAGGATACCTTCATCATGTTTGATGTTGGAGTATAGGGATTTAACATCCATACTGACTAGAAGTGCTTTGTTTGGGATTGCTGTAATGTGTTTGATTTTGTTTAGGAGGTCTGTGGTGTCACGTATGTATGATTTAATTTGTGTTGCTAAGGGTTGGATGTAGTGATCTACAAATTTGGATAGTTTAGTAGTGCGGCAGTTCGTGGAGGAGATGACTGGTCTACCTGGGTTATTTAGTTTGTGGATTTGGGGTAGTAGGTAGAACCTTGCGGGTTTTGTGGAAGTGAGTTTCAGTATATTTTGTGTCCTTTTTTCTATCATGTTGCTATATTGTTAGGGATTGGGTTATTGTGTTTGTGTATTCGTTGAAGGGGTTTTGAGGGAGTTCTTTGTAAAATTCTGTTTTGCTTAATTGTGAGTTTGCTTCTATGAGGTATTCATCCAAACCCCATATGACTATGGATCCACCCTTACCAGCTCTTGTGTTCATCAAGTTGGTATTGTTTTTTAGTTTATCAAGGGCCTTGAGCTCTTTAGTTGTAAGGTTATCATGTGGTAGGGATTGTTGTGTTGGTGTTGATGCAGGTTTTTATGTCTTCTCTGACTGCTAGCTCAAAAGTTTGAATGGTAGTGTCTATGTTTTTTGGGATGAAGGATTTGTTGGGGTTTTTAAGTCTATCTAGGATATCACTATCATGGCTTGTTTTTCCAAAGTGGGCTCTAAGTTTGATTCTTCTGAAGAAGTCATACAGATCTTTGTCAAGGGTGTGATTGTTAAAGTGTGGGGGTCGGGGACAGAAATTAAGGCCCTTGTTAAGGAGTTTGAATGTGTCCCTAGTAAATCGAAATTTACTCAGGTTCATAACTTTCCCTTCTGGGTCTTCCTTAATACTATGTATCTATAAGTATATCATGTATACATCATATCATATATACATATATTATACATATGTACATTATATATATATATATATATATATATATATATATATATATATATATATATATATTTGTATAATATATGTGTTGAATAAATATATAGTACATAATATGTACATTATATGTATATCATATATATATATATATATATATATATATATATATATATATATATATATATATGTGTGTATTTACGTTTATCTATATATATAATATGTGTATTTATATACATATACGTATCATATACATAGATTCATATGTATAACATGTATATGATATGTATATGATATATGTATATATAGCTATATGTATCATATACACATATATATAAATGTATGTTATATATACATAACATGTGTATTTATTTATATACATATAAGTATCATACACACACACACATGCTCACACACTTACACTCACACGCACACAAACACACACATACACACATACACACACATATATTCACCCATTCAAGGCCCAATCAATAAACTAATTAAATAAGTACATGCTGAGACTCCCCTGTAAAAATTAATCCTTCACTTTTATTAGGTTCGATCGGTTATTATATATTTCTACCAGCTTGATTGGAAAAACAGTCACCCAGTTATCTTATTTGGCTACCCTTTTTTTGTATAGTAATTCAAAGAGTATTTCATGGAGATATATCACCAGTTTTCTTTAGTTCCAGTCGGATTAAGAAATACGCCGTCTGACACATTTCTACCAGACATGCACATGCACAGAAGATGAGAATTCTATTGTCAATGCTGTTATTATTATCACGTCATCATAACTGTTCGTGCTATTTTCTTGTTTCTCTTAATCAGTTCGATAAAAGCAAGGAAGATAAATACCCACCATTTTTATAACCTGTAAGCATAATATTCATAAATATAAATACGTAAAAACATCTTTTACCATCCAATAATATTCCAGAAGATCATATCCACAGTAATGACAAGTGAATTAAAAATGACGGCCAAAAGATGATTGTAAGCTGGTCTTCTGTATTCTCCCGTACGGATAATACACCTGAAGAAAGATATAAAATGGATCCGTTGCAATGTAGATGTGAGTACATAAACATCAATAATCTAATTGTCCGGACAACTTTTGGAATATAAAAATGCTGCATCAGAATACATCAAATGAAAGGAAAATACATTGCCGGTTCGGCAAAAACGAATCTTGACAGAGGTTGATCGTCATGGAGAGAGCTGGAAAAGGTGTTTGTCCAGCAGCAGGCTATCAATGGTTGTTGCTGAAAAAATAGATATGTATATACTCAGGACACACATTTCCCTCTCACAGAAAGACAAAAGGGAATAACCCTAACCATACACTTCCAAGTACTTATCCCCTCTCCAACATAGATAACATGATGGCAGGTATACGAATCCTCATCCCAAATAAAACCAAGCCATCCACAGACAACCTCATTTACAGTCCTTCTAGTTCCTCACTTTTCTTGGCTGCCGGATCAAGTCCTGACATTTTCCCTATTTTTCATTCTTTCATATTCACTCCGAGATCAACAGGTGCAGCCACGTCAATGATTTGGCAGGATCTCTTTCACTTGTACAAAACTAGCTGATTTTTTTGCTTGGGTGAAGTGATCGGTTTGGATGCCTCAGAGTTATTTATGTCTTCTACTTTTTAGGACAGAGTCTTGTTTGTGTCGGTACCATTTGTCTACAGAAATCCTAGTCGGTTAATGCATCTGCATGTTCATATGTTCGTTGGTCATCGATGAAGACTGAGTGACAGTGAGTCTTCACATGTATCCAGCCCTCTTCGCAGATTAGCAAAGCTGTGGTTTGTTCTGTTCTAACCTTCCAGTTGCACTCTTACTATTACCGTATTCAATCGAATACAATGCGACCACGAATATAATACTTTTGATTATTAATGATAATATTAAGATTTAATTTGTAAAAAAAATATTATACATATTTTTTATATCCGAATATAATGCAATCTACACATTTTGACCCTAATTTTTCAAAACTAAATTTTGTGCATTATACATGAGTAAACGTGGTATTTTCCAGTTCACGGATCTTCCAAATTCGCTGAATGGACGGACCGGCTCTGACAATCCTCATTCTGTGTGAGTGCTGGGTGGCTTATCGCATCTCGTCGATGCAGACACGGTCTCGACCCCTGACGTCAGTGAATGTCTGTTCTCGACGCCAGCGCCTCGAAAGAGATTCCTGTAAGATCCAGGTCAACATAAAGTCCCGCCCCATAAAGAAGGAAAAACTGCGAAAAACATCAGTAGTTAAATACACGCGCCGCACAGTATCTGAATTCTTCAAGCGGAGATTTAGCATCCATTTATTTATTTTGTTATCTATCTGTTTTATTTATTTTTATATTAGTTGATTTATTGATTTTGTCTGTGCATAATGTAAGTACTTACTGTTGCATCATAGCTGCAGATTTAGGATCAAGTGGTCTGTGGTTCTATATGAAGTGTCAAGTTGATGATATTCGTTATAAAAAACATAAGGTAATGTATCAAACAATCATTATTATCAAAATCAGTCGGTTTCAAATAAGTGATAACACAATATATCCTTCGCTTAATATTATTCTGATGTTAACGCCGAGCCTTTTCAAAATCTAGTGGGGTGATTTTATGAGAATATCACGTGCACTGAACGACTGGGGATCATGTTGAAAAGCCTTCTTAGCCATCCCGTTAATCTTTTGGGCACAGAAACCGATCTCTACGCTACTCCCATTAACACAAACCAAAATGCTCCTCCTTCCCCACTCCCCCTCACTGGCCTGGGTGTAAGCGATAAGAAATGAATTTACATTTTAAGTAGAAAGAAAACCGTGTTAACCTTTGAGTTCCGGCCTCAATCAATGAAAGTTAAAGCGATGGGTGGAGCCTGAATATAAATAACTGAAAAACAAATCAAATAGAAATACAAAATACAATTTGGGGCACCCTCCAATGAGGTCTGGAGGGGGCTTTTCCTAGTATCCACTCCTTTCTCTTTTGTCTATGCCTATTATTCCAGATGTGCATGACCTTAAAACAAATGAAATAGAAATTTAAAATACAATTAATTACTCCAAGAACGAGCTCTTGGCGCCCTGTGCGACTGCTCGAGTTGCAAAGGGCCATCCCTGAATAACCGTGGAAGCCCAAATTAACTAATTGAATCAAGACGCACCGTTATCATATAAGCCAGAATTCAGTCATTTCGGTTGGTTTATAAACCGGAAGTAATTATTTAAAGTAGATTTCTCTTCGAACCAAATGCAAAATCTATCAAGTCATCGTTTTACAACACATAGAAAAGGCTTCAATCAATTGAAGTTGTCTACATCCGTATTTATTCATTGTCTCCCAAAGAGCACTGCTCACGAAGTCCATACTACATTAAGTTCATGCGTGCCATTCAATTTCCCCAAACTTTTGGGTAGCAAATTGTGTATGTGTGCGCGCGCGCACAATCAAACACACACACACACACACACACACACACACACACAAATAAACATAATTTGCACCTAGGAAGCTAACTTTTGGCACAGGGGCACATATTTTCATTACAAAGGAAATGAACTATGTGACGCTAGCCTCAGAGATCATTCAAGGTCATCAAAGGCCATTTCTTCAAAATCTTCGGACATTTTTCTTTCAAAAGACTTTTAACATGGATATCTATACTGCTCAGTAAGATCTAAATGATTTTCAACATTTATCTTTTAATAATTTTTGTTTTGCTATATACTTTTTAAAGTGACCTTTCAATATTTTCAGTGATTTACCCATTATTTTTTCAATCATCTCAATAAATTTTGCATTTTGAAAATACTAACAGTGAAAAAATATGTCCTTTAATATATTGTCCCTCACACAGCGCAAACCATCGAGCTAAAAACTGGTTTAACTGAGTGCAAACGTAGGCATTTTGGACGATAATTCAGTACCTTTGCACTTTTCTTCTCATATCGGGTGTCGTCCATCTAGGGTAGGACCGCGCACACTCTCGGGCTCACCAGTTTTAGTCGAATATTCAATAAATAAATAAAATATACATGAATATAATGTTTGTGAATAGTCGTTTGTGCTTCCAATGCATATGACTTGCCCTCCGGTAATTCGTCAATTTCGAGAACATGCTAAACTTGACATGGGAGTGTGCCCAAATAATTGACTAAAACGAACAATCAATTTTGTGAAAACTTTATAAAATACGATGAGTTTTTTGAATTTATTATTTTTCCCCGGATGACGGGTAATCCTAATTATATATATATATATATATATATATATATATATATATATCATGGCTTTGGGACGTTGGTCGGCGGGGCCTGTGTGGGGAATAACCCTCCGGCCTATGCGAAGAATTTTCAAGTTGGAGAGTGATATGCACAGAACCAACTACGAGATTGCATCCTATGGTCCATTGAGATGGCACGAATAGATGCACTTTGGTAGTAGATTAGGCAGGAATTATGTTCTTTTCCCATTGAAACAATTCCCAAATAGTGCAGCACTTTTGCTGAACGTTTTCAACCGTTCTATGATATATATATATATATATATATATATATATATATATATATATATATATATATATGAGTGACCATTGAAAGGTAAAGAGAAAAAACTTCAACTATGAGTTAAAAAAAACTTTTCGAGATTTATCACCTGCTTTTCTCTTGAGTTTTTTCCGTCCAACTTCTAACTATCACTTGCTTCAACATTCTGCCGGATCATTACGCATCCATAAAACACACATGCACTCACACACATACGCACTCACACACACACACACACACACACACACACACACACACACACACACATATATATATATATATATATATATCTGTATACGGGTGAGCATATAGAAGAGACTATAATAGGGATGAATGTGTAAAATAGATTTTATTTCATTTATTATTTACTAACTGTTTACCTAGGACAACGAATCTCCATGAAAGCCACGAAAGAAGAAGAGATCAAGCGAAGAATCACTCCATGATGGCAAACCTTTGGCAGAGCAAGCTCGACCTTCAAAAACAAGTCGATCCCAATAATCCTAAAAAGAACAGTATACAACTAATGCTTCCTCCCAATAGTCACTTATGGAGCAGAAACATGGAACCTAACCAAGAGACAGACTCGCAAACTGAGAAGCATGCATCGTGCACACGAAAGAATCACGCTCAACCTCACATATCATAAGACAGCACAGTATATAAGGAAGAAAACGGGTGTCAGAGACTTCATAGAATCTATTAGAAAACTTGAATGGCAATGGACAGGCCGTGTTGCAAGAATGACGGATAACCGATGGACATCACGACTCACATGGATCCCCAGGGATCACATGCGAAACCGAGGCCGACAAAATACAAGATGTAAAGATGAACTGGACAAATTTAGGAAATAATGGCTCCGTGATGCCCACGATAGAGAAGTGTGGAGAATCTTGGGGAAGGTCTATGCGTCCAACGACGAGTGTTAAAAGACTGATGATGATATTTTTATAATATGACCAGTTTCGATTGTTTAGTCATTTCCAAAAGGGAGACGTGATTGAACAGTGTTTTTGGTATTGACAACAATTTATAGTCTTTATTTTCCCCTCTAGTTGACATCTTGTGTCCCTTTTAACCTCTTGTGTTTATAAAAAAACCTTCATAACTGGACTTTAAAATTTGTATGTATGTCTGTATATATAAATTTCATATATCTTATTTCATAAGTGGGCTCTAAATGAATGCATTGGTTCATTTGTTCAAATCCTACTCAGTTTTTATATACGATTGGCGATGTTTGTCGTCTTTATCCTATCGCCCGACTTTGAATATCGCTTATTCCCATCCCACAGTTATAACAGTTCAATCATTATGTTGTTGGCTCTCTTGGACTCCAGCAACCACGTTATAACGGGGGACGTCAGTATTCCACTCTGTGGAAAGTACGTATTTAAGGAGCAATGGCATCGTATCATGAACTGCTATGATTAGTTAACAGGTGTATCTTCGTTCATCTCATGTAATCAGAAACTTTTTATCAGCACAAAACAGGAATTTTCGCAAGGTTCTATCCCCAGCCCACAATGTCTGACATACAGATATCACAACCGACCGGCCATTCTCGAAATCCACCACAGATCAAGTTTTCCTTTCGCGTAGTTAACCCTGTTTATATAACAGATTAGAGGGTAAGAAAGTGGAGGGGGTGAGAAAGTAGATTAAGGGTTCACCCATTAATCGAGAGGTTAAGAACTGATGAATCGAGTTATTTTTCCTTTCTTTTGTTTAAATTGTGAAAGGTTTATGGGTTACTAGCTCTAGCAAGGATACCCAGCGTTACCTAGGGTAGAGAATAGGTCATTTGATGTATTTCTTCTTACACAGCACAAAAAATGGAAAAACAAGCCTGGCTGCTGCATTGGAAACTCCACTCCAACTTCTATTCCGATTGAAGATGATTACTGCAACTTTTTGTTTTGTACAGTAAGTGAAAAAATATTTGAAAACTTATATCAATGTATTCATTTATTAGAATGAATTAAGCCTCAGTGTGTCTGTTTAGTTAATTTTCGTCAACCGTTAAGACTTGTTAATTTAGCTCTCTCAGTAAGACACCATCTTCCAATCAGTTGACCGTGAGTTCAAATCACTGTAAGGGAGTGCAAATTTTATATAACGGTGAGGATTGTTGGTGTTGTTCTTGTTACGGTAGTTTTGTTTAAGTCAGTTTTGGAGTTTGACGGAAAGTTATCTTTTTTCTTTCTTTAATGAAAAAAATATAGGCTTAAAGGGAGGTGTAGGATGGTCTAGTAGATAACGGTTCGTAGAAAGGACTCGGCAAACCACGTTCAAAGTGGAGTAGTTTGTGTTCACTTTGCTCTCATGCCCTTGGAAAATGTATGAAACAAAATCTTTCTCGGTAAAATTACTCAAAGTGGCGTAGTAAGTAGCAATGTGATACGTTGAGCCCAAGCCATGGTACTACGTACTTAAAGGAGTACCACTCACTCGTTTAGAAATGCTTAATTGGAACTGAGATTTTGAAATGTTTTATACAGAATTAGATATTATGGTAGTATGCATGAATTTTTCTCTTTGGGATCATCAGTTGTTTACCATGTAAACGTTTTGGAGATTTAAAAACAAAACAGTTGTATCAACATGGCACCCTTACCAATGTTGATCAAACACCATCGCCTCATAAGTTATAGTTTTAATATTCAGCTTTGTCTCGTTATTTTTAAGGCCATGCCATTATACATGTGGTCTGTTTTTTTAAATGAGGTATTATCATTATGTATTATATGTGGATTTTATATTACACATTATTTAATTTTTGATACAAAGGGCTTACTCACGTAGGTTACCCAAAATTGTATTTGACGATGAGGGATCAGTAAATATAAGAACGGATGTGATTCATTGTTTGTGTCACTTCTGTTGAGAGTTTACCCTAATTAATATTTTTCCGTTATGTCGGATTCAATATTAGAATGCATGCACATCAACTTATGATATCATCTTCAAAATACTAGTTAATCAGAAGAAAATTCTTCAAGTCAATTTTTACGGGTTTATTCTACCGAAGAATTCGACAAAATATTTCAAGATCCCTAACCCCAGACTGTATTATTTACGTCTCACACCATTACACTTCCATCAATATCTTAATTTTCTTGTAACTAAATTAGCTTTATATGTATGGTTAAGACGAAACCAACACCATTTAGTAACACCATTTGGACTCCCATCAATATACATAAAACATCCGATATTTAGTATAACAAATTCGGTCTTTCATCCCAGCCAAGTACCTAGCAGTCAGACAAAATGGACCAGAGCCAAAGCTTTTTCCCCAGCCCTGGTTTTGGCAAATTCAATGATCGTTCGCACCAACATTTCTATTGGTTTCCTAACTCCCCATAAAATATCTGTCTTATTGAGTGTTACGTATAGATCGGCACAGGAGGCTCTCTACATGATACCGAGTTGCTTATGGCCCGCGGTATTCCCAAACCGTCGCCCATCTACGTACTGACCAGGCTGGACGTTGCTTAACTGCGCAGAGACCTCATAACTTTTCTACTCGAATACCCTAGCTACGGTGCAGACTGTGCCGGTTTCGCAATACTCCTAAACTTTTCCGCTTTCAGTTTGAGTTGGTCCCTATAAATGAGTTCGATCCTTGTTGTAGGCTCAATCCTCTTATAGTTTGATAAATACCTATTACAAAACCACTGTCCAAAACTGTCACCAAAAGTGACAACATAGGTTTCTTCAATTTGGGTCTTTCTTCTGTCTATCTGGCTGACTACGTATGGCGCTTACAGGCTGCATAAATGGAACTAGATAGGTGTGAAACATTCATTCATTATGTTGAGGAAAAACTGCCCTCATATATTAAGTTTTTAGTGTTGGCGGGGGTTGCAACGTAAGCTCATGCTAAATCGGTCCGTTAGTTTCTGTCAAGCAACATTCATGGTTGTTTTTTTTTCAAGTTCAGACTTTTTGTAGTGATCACTGCCTAACAAAGGGTGGGAGAAGTAATTTATCCATTGGTCACCCGTTTTCCGATATTTCAGTTGATCACGCTCACCACAGAATGCTGCCGAAAGACGTTGATTGTTTCTATTGAGTGACAAATCAGATCTGTCATCTTGCCGACGTTATGAATACCAAATATTTCCAATTTAGAACTTTATTTTCCTCATAAGATGTTCCATCAGTAAAATAGTCAAAACGATTGAACTCCTTATTGTTGTTTTTGATGTTCACACCATATTTCGATCGATCCATTCCACGGCCTTCCTCACGTGCATTATCCGAATGTGATATTCATAATCCGAATTTTCAAATTTTTTAAATTCATTTTATGTTCCTAACGCTTATTCGTTGGTAGGATTCAAGAGTTTTTGATTCCTTTTCTTGTTAGGCTAGGATCCTCATACTTTGTCCCCGTTGAGTATTGAAAGCCATATTGGTTTGAATTATGTACTGGTCTGACAACTTGCTAACGTATGCTGCTTGTTTAGTTTTCCCCACTTTTCAAGGTATGGAAACTCTGGCCTAACAAGGAAATTAATCAAAGCACTCGAATTCCCCGTTATAAGCGTTGCTGCTATGAAGTAAATACCTAAAGGTAAACAAGGTAGGGGATCCATAATGTTGTAGGGCTGCCTTTGGTTCTGGAAGCCTTGGCCGTATAAAAGGATACGTGATATCAAATGATTTTAAAGCAGATTGAGCTTGCCAGCGTAAAAAAACTAGGTCTGGTGTGAAATTTATGGATGCTCTACCACGGTACCCCCACAGCTCCAAAAGCACCGAAAAATAGTTGAAAAGGAAAAAAATAGACTGCTATTAACTGACCAGCAATGCGTCCTAATCTCACTCCTATTTGAATCTGGGGTCATGGTTTCAACGCATCTCATACATTGAAGGGATCTTGCAAATATCAAAATTGTAAACAAAGTCTGAAGAAAGAGAAAAAAAAAAGACAAGCTGTTTGAGGGCAGTCAACATCGCCAAAGGGTGTGCAAAGAATTATTGAGGAAGGCTGCTAATATTACTAACCAGATCATATTTTCTTTTTTTTTTCAATTCTTACGCATGAGTTGAGAAGTGATGTTTTTTGTTAAATTACTTTGGACATCCTATTAAAATATTTTGATGATACAAATTTAGTTGATCTTCATTTATTTCTATAAATATTGTACATGTTGAACAAAAAATTCGAGAGTTCCAATAATCGCGAGTAATATATATATATATATATATATATATATATATATATATATATATATATATATATATATATATATATATATATATATATATATTATTTTTGAATGCTCGATATCAGGGAGGAGCATATGTAAGAAGCTATACACAGAAAATTCAGTGCTTCATGGTAACTCCGTATTTTATGTTTATAACAGCATGGGTGGGTTTAGAAAGTTATCGTAGTGAGGCACAATTTGGCTTTCTCTTTGCTTGAAGGATATGAATTCTGATTCTCAACGGAAGTTTACAATCTCCAATATTCGTCAGACCAGGTAAGCCAGATGTGCGCGTCACTAAAGATTGTCCACGTCTACCTAACGCCGTGATACTCTCGATGAGGGTATAAGGGTGTGAGAGGAGATCGATGATGCACATATACATTTCTTGTGATTTATATAGACTAAAATTGATTTGCATGCTGGCAGAAATGGAAATACTTTAAAGGCTGGTTGTGCGTAGAATCCTCATATTAGGTTGTTGTACATGAAATATCGCGATGGATAAGCTGCTGAAGTCCCAAAGTCTTCAGAAAGTTCTCAAACCATTGTTTGTGGGAGGTAATCCTTCATGATTAAGAATAGGCTTGGTCTTCGATCGAGTTTTATCATTAGTATCCTTATTTGCTGACCAAAATATATTAGACCAACGTTGAACAGTTCGCATAGTAGTAGTGAACAATCCAAATGCTGTTGGCATCAACATCACCTGGAGCGGCGTTATGTCTTAATTTTAAATCTTACTTGCTGTAAAATGCTAAGAAACATCCGATTATAATGAATGGGATTTGCAAAAAATGCAAATAGTGAATCTTTCACTTTTTCATTATTGTCTGTGATGCATAAACTTGTCCAAATTGATTTTTTTACAAGAATAAACGTTCTAAACGGAAAAAAGTGATGGGAAAGGGATTTAATCACAGTATGCTCCATATGAATGAACGCACTTGAAACGTGAATATTGTTTCTGCAATCATTGAATTCTTTAAAAACACATAGTGTCATCGTTAAAGAACTGCTTCCACTGTAGGCGTTCATTATCTCCAATAACCTTTCATCTGGAAGGAACTATGAAGCATACGAGTCGGAACAGATCTTTTCACACGTGTTTAGTTGATTCTTTGTGAAGTTTTGTGGGCTTTTTGTCCAAGTTTGAACTTGAAATAAATCATACTAAAGTGTTTTTTGTCTAATCTGAATACGGATTAATAAACCCAATTCTTGAATAATAAAGAATGAGAAAATTGCAAAAACTTAAAGATGAGTAATTACTCTATAAAATGATAACAACCAGCTTATAGTAAAAGGTGTATGCATGTCAGAGAAAACGCCATCATTTTCTGGACAACATGAAAAAACAAACAAAAAACGACACACCAGTAAAGAATAGA
This sequence comes from Thysanoteuthis rhombus, assembly GCA_963457665.1. Lineage (NCBI taxonomy): Eukaryota > Metazoa > Mollusca > Cephalopoda > Oegopsida > Thysanoteuthidae > Thysanoteuthis > Thysanoteuthis major. Next base: position 237,111 of record OY735212.1, on the reverse strand, counting down.
CACAACAAAATTCAAAAGATATATTTATACATATATTTATTCATAAAATAGTTACATATCTATATCGTTGTCATAGGTGATCATCTGCTACTCCATTATTATATTAGCCGAGATTAACACGTTCAGCGCCGAAAGACGTTAATTAACGACTATATCTCTATATCTATTTTTTTGGCCTGTAAACATTAACGAAAACAAAAAGGCACTGAAAGTGCTAATGAGACTTCGAATCACTCAACACCCTAATCAATGTCTGAGTAAGGGGTTGCAGATGGGTCAGTTGGCATTACGATTTTGAGAGAGGTCTGATTTTTCTACAAATCGTTTTAGTTCTTTCATTCTATTCGTTCACATATCAGATGTATTTAGAGCTAATTATAAAAATACTTAATGGGCAGTTCAAAGAGGGGTCTACATTTCCCATCTGGCTTGGACATATAACAAGCTCTGTTCAGCTCTGCCCAATCCTGTCCCGTCCTGCCCAAACATGTTTATTTTGGACCGCTTTGCCGGAATCAGTTACATAAGGGCACTTTGTTTACATAGGGAAAATTTTGCATTTCCCACCATTTTGTAGTAAGAATTTTAGGTTTAGATCTGATTACGTCAAATATTCAATAGAAAATAGAAAAATATCGCTAATAATCTTTTTTTAAATTTCAATCCATAAAACCTTACTAACCTCTATGAATTTGTCAGCTTTGAAGAAAAAATGATTTTTAAAGGTTTCACGCGGAGACTTATATTTCCGATGTAACTGTAATCCTAAACTGGGAACAAAATTCCGTCATTTTTAAAGCTTTGAAGTAGGCTGCCAAACATTTTTACGAAGTTAGATCTCGATAAGAACGGAAGTTTACTTCTGAGCTTCGAATCCCTGACCCTCGCAAGACCTAAAAAAAGTTTTTTTCTCCTGAAAACTGACAAATTTACTGAGGTAAATTAGGTATTATGAATTGAAAGTCCCAAAAATTTCCACAGAAAAGTTTTCTTTACTATTCTTTATTGAATTTTCGACTTGAACAAATCTTGACCAGTTTAACGATACAAAAAAAGGGGGGGGGGCAAAAGAAAAAATATACTTCAAGTAATGCTTTACACATAGTTTGGTCACATAAACGACCGATGCAGTTCTCCGTTTATGGGAATTCTCATACATAATTATACATACATTCAGCATTTGAAGGAAAGGAAGAAAATACATAGAAAGAAAGAGTGAAAGAACGAAAAATGTTTCCGTATCCATGTGTGAGTAAAAGTTTGTTAGCATGTGTGCATGGAAGAGTGTGTACACACGAGTGTCTGTTTTTGAGAGTGTAAACTAAAGAGAGAGAGAGAGAGAGACAGAGAGAGAGAGACAGAGAGAGAGAGACAGAGGGGTGATAGAGAGGGGGATTTGAATTTTAATTTGAGTATCACTTTCTGAAACTTAAAGGTTTCAAAAAAAAAAAAAAAATTTCCAAAAAGCATCACCACCTGGCAAAGCGAAACCATTATTGATTTGCAGTTTTCTATTGGCTCTCCAATTAGGAACCATGCAACTTGCACGAGAGAGGATCATGCTCAACATCACATGGAGAGATGACAAGACACATTTATTGATTTTCAGTTGTCTGTGAAGAGAACGGGATGATTTACTGTGGTAAACAAAATTAGTCAAGGAGTTTTACAAAAAGCAAAACTTTAGCAGATGTTCGTTTATATAAATAGTTCTTCAACTTTTTTTGCTACCTACTCCACTACAACAGGTCAAAAAATTCGATGAACCCCTTACTATAATAAAACGAATTTGATGTTAAAAGGTGTGATTATACAGTGTTATATTGAAGAACTCACCAAAATTTTAAGTCTTAAGTAAAGGAAAATACATTAAAAAAAAATTGGAAAAAAATACTAATATATGATCATTTGGACACTTGCAACATTTTTGCAATTTATTTAGTTCGTGAGATTCCGTAATAGCAACGCAATCACCTTGTTGCCTTTATATCTCATAAAACTATGATATTAGTTACTTAGGAATCCTCTGTAAAATTAGTAATTAATAGTAATTAGGAATTTATAAGTCAAGCCTTACACGGCTCTGTTTCGAGCCATGGAACACTTTCCGCAATTCACTAATTAATCCTTAATTAGCCCCCTCAATTTAAATTTCATTTCCGAGGTCGGTTAGGTGTGTGTCTTAAGAGAATGTTCTGATATTGTAGGTGCCAATGAGTAGTTTTCTTGGTGATGTCCTTGATGATGTGTTTGGGGCATTTTTTGGTTGTCTGTTTAACTCTTTCGGATGAAGTGATTGAAAATGGGTAGAAGATGAAAAGCTTCGGCGCAAAAGCAGTTTCTCTCAATAACCACCAATCAAATCCCCCTGTATCAGTTGACAAGAAGACCCGTAGACAAAGAGATGATAAGAATACGCCAAAGTAGAGAGATGGATAGAAACAGATTAAGATTGGTAGAAAGAAACAGATTTATGTAGATAGATAGTTAATATGGAGAGACTGAGATAGATAGATAATATTAACAGACTTAGATAGATACATGGATACATGGAAAAGAAGAAAAATTTATATATTCTTATCTTCGTGTAGATAGGAGAGAAGGCAGATATACAAATATATGCACATTCATAATACAAACACACACACACACACAAATTGTATGACGAAAAGATGAATACTTTAAAATATGCAAAAATCACTACTATCATCTGATATGTTGGTTTATTTATACTGACAACTTGGTTTCAGAGACATAGCTTTGGAGAGGGCATCTAAAAACTCCCCTGATTCCAAATCTCTAGCTACGCCTCTGCTTGGTCACTTCTCTTTTACAAACTTCTTCATATAAACACTAGATTAAATGGTCGAAGAACATCATAAGCAAAAATAAAACTCTAAAACCTGAAAAAGAATATATATATTTCTATATAAATCAGAATAACACTGTAACAATAGAAGAGGTAACAGATATTTCATAATCATTATACAAAAATAAAAAAACAACAAAAACATCAGTTTCATTCTCGAGCGCAGAGAATAGATTTAACGTATAGACGAGGAAAATAGTCCGACCATATCACATGCAATGAATGATTCACTCCTAGCAAAATTCAGACAAGAATGAAAGGTTCAATGCTATATTCTTACGCCTTAATTTCTTCGCAAATTGGTTTTATGTGGATCAGAAATTACCTGCCGCCATGTTCGCCTCGATTAAACCGATGTCGATTTTTTTCCTTTGTTTTTCCAATACAGTTATCTTGAAGAAACAAAACTCAAACACTCCTGGAACTTAAGAATGATAGTTAACAAAAAATCTAAAGGCGTTACAATTTCTAAAAATAGTTCAAAAAAATTTCTTTGGTCCATGAATACATATAAATGGAAAATTGCTTTATCTTCTTACGAAGTCATTATCTATATAACAGTTATTGAAGATTCAAAATGGGAATGGAGTTGTTCTATTACAAGTTATTGCAGATGTTTTTACAAAATTGAGAGCTAGTATCTTTGAAGTTTTTTGAAATGAGAACGTGTCGAATTTTCATATAAAAAACAGTAGAAAAACTCATTTATCATCCCATTGCAACAATAACTCTGATGAAACTGATTTTTTTTTTGCCTGTAACCCACATTCAAATGTGTTTGTTAATTGGCGACGTTTAAGATAGTCCTTGTGTCGCCTCTCATCTGCTTGAGAGGACGTGTAGATACCACTTACAGCTCTCTTTTAGCTGCCGTATCGAGCGGTTTCTGACATCATATAATCAATATATAATATGGTTTGTAAGATGAACATTGAACCTCTAACACGTTGAATTCTCTAATTCTTAATTTTGTAATACATATCCGTTAAATGCACAAAGAGCATGCGCAGTGAACCAACGAGGCTGGATGAGAAAACAACAAAAAAAACTAAGAAAAAACAAACAAAAACTATAATAACAGACAAAGGAATAAATAAAAAACAAGCAGATTGCTGATCGCTTCTTAAATTAATGAAAATACATAAAATTAATCATATTGATTTTTAATTATAATGAGACCTCGTTTTCCCCGGTAAATAGGTTCACTGCAGCGGATATAGCGTTGAAAAGCTGCGAAGTGGCGTAGCGGTTACTGACACGGTAAACGGAATCGGCGAACGGGGATCGTGTTCCGGTTGTATCTTGCTTTTGAGAAAGGCATGAATTCACTCCTTCCCGATCTATGGGTTAAAAGTAGAACAATTGGAGCCATTTGAATCTGTAAGGTAGTCTATCTCTACCGTGGGGCTAACAAATCTATCCCGTAAAACCTACATGCAACTGAAACTGCAATACGGCCCGATGCCCTAAGGAGCCGAAAGAAAAAAAGACGTTTAATAATCACAGAAACGATCAATATTGTGTTTTTCCTGTTTTCTGATCCTGCATCGACGGTAAATACAGTAAGTACCCAGGTTAAGAACGTCTGACTCACTGACAATTCATGTCATAAAGCCCATTATATCAAAAAATTGAGTTCAAACAACACCAAATCGCTGCTTCAGCTAATGGAATAGGGTCTTGTAGCCTTCTTTAAGGCCTATTATTTGCAGCAGACTTTCCCACAAACAGTCAGGATCATGTGATGACCTTAAAATAGTTTAAGATGGCTAAGATTTCCCCAAGTGAAAGAAAGGTAAAATGTATACTTTATATTTAGACAAACGAACATCTGACGTCGAATAAGAACATATTTCGTCCTACCAACCAATTCTAGTTAAAAACAAACTTAAGGACGGATCTCGTTCATAAGCTTGAGACCGTCTGTATAATTAGATACACACATTTTCTTTATTTATCACAAATGAATACTTTTCACAATTTAAATATGTACGTGGATTAATATTATAGGTTGTCCTTAAAGTGATGGCGTTTTTTTCGATAAGTGATCTTTATCCTAAGAGACACAAACAATACATTTCACGATAAGTTGGTGTTGATATCGTTCCAGAGGGAAGTTCTTATTTTCAAGTTGTAACTTTCTAATCCTCAACTCTTTAAAGGTTCGAGTAGTTCATGCATGAACTAAATGAACAGACTTTTCATTTGATTTTTCTTCAAAATTCAAACTTGGTTGAAAAGCTACTGAAACTGACCGAAACGTCAACCAAAGGATCGGTTCATTTTTTTTAACTGTTCAGAATTGACAATAACAAGAAGACAATAGTCTTAACGATGTGAATATCCAGACAAAAAGCAATCCTTTGATAATGACACATTTTTTGACTCCAGGAACCATGATCTTTACTATTCAGGCATAAGTGACATTATTATATTTCAGCAAAAGTGTGTTCTATCATATGGAATCAACTTAGATTAAACAGAGTATCCATTACAGGTTTTCCATAAAAAGCTGCTGGGATGTCTGTTGCCGTCGTTGTTGCTGACTCTTTTTTTCTCAATTGGATCATTTGGTTATTCCTTAATATATTTGGGAAATATATGTATGCAGGCTTGTGGAAAAATCCTACTCGGATCATGGTAGGTTATGGTCTATCCGATGTGTTTATTTACATTTTATAAGCAAAAGCAGGGTTATAATAAACGATTCTAATTGCCACTTTCTCTCTGTTTCTACCGTATTCTGCCGAAGACCTTCAAACTTCATTTTCATTTCAAACTTGTTTTCTTATAAAAACACCATTATTTTCTAGATAACACAATATCATGATCACAGACATTTTTCTTGTTTTGATCATGTAATCATCCATCAATTCTATTATTAATACAGTAAAATGTTAAAACAACAGCTCTATTTAATGACACATGCGTTCTAACTGCACGTTCGTTTTATATTCTTGTAGGACTATTTTGTCTATAGGTTTATGGCATTAGACCGTGAATGGGGTAATATTAAGCCATTTTTGTCTGTACTTTTTGGCTCTCATTAATTATACACTTCGTATAAAATCTATACGTTATAACGTCAAATTCGTTATAACAGCTATCTTTAATTCCCGAAGGTGCCGCAATAACGGGAGTCTACTCTTAATTGCAATGAAATCATATGAATCAACAACTACTCTAGTTACTTGACATCCTTTTTTAGCATTATCGCCATTTTGCTGTGCCTTATTACGAAATATATTTGAGTATGAACCAATCTCGTGTTAAGGTCGATCCTTGATTTAAGGTCAGTTGATGGTATGTTTTTGATTCTAAGGGTATTTTCAGGGGGAAATGCGTTTCATCAGCCGGGAAATACGATCTTTGATAATTCATTAAACGCATTTAACTCCATTCAGACTGTCACATAACAGTCTCATTGGATACATTGAAAAGAAATCTATTTAGAATTTAGTTTCCAATAAATATTTGAAAGTCAAAATTGATTTCTCTTCTTCGCTGAAATACAGACTACCATAATTTCACGCCGGTCAGATTTACGCTAATTCACAATAACGCCAGTTTGTAATTTCCCCAATATTTTAGAATCTTTTTTGCAATTTAGGTTATATCTTATTGATTTTTTATTTACATATTTTAGATATTCAAAAAACAAATCGATGTTATATTCATTTGAGAAAACCCATATCTATACGGTTGTATAATGGAATTGTTTTGCGCCGATTCCGTCTACGCCGTTCCAAGGAACGTAACCCAGCGTAAAATCACAAAATGTACTTAAAAATGAGTTTTTTTTTCTCTTCACAGAAATATTTTGATTTGGTTAACAATAAAAATCTGGTTGTTGACCTTGTTCGTTTTTAACCATTTATGTACCAGCAGTACTTTTAAATACCGCATATTTTGTCGATTAATTTGAGAAGAACCATATGGTTTGTAAACTAATTTTAGAAATACCACATATTTCGTCTCGGTCGTACATCTAAGTTCAGTTTTTACTTTTCAATAAAGATTGGTGATTACCTAAATATTTCTTAATCAATCAATGTTAGTTGTCTTTATGTGGTCTTCAATCATAAATCTAAAAAAAAAAAAATGAAAAGTGTGATTCCAAAATGTGATAAATGCTATTTAAAAATGTGTTTTATTAAATCAAAATCAAATTCTGGATTTTAATTTCTTCAATAGACAGCATATATCCATAAAGGTTGAAATAAGATAAAAAGTAACAAATCCAGAATTTGATTTTTAATTCAATTAAACACATTTCTTTGATTACGCTTACCAAATTTTAGAACCTAGCCCCTCAAATACAATTTCAAAAAAATATAAATTAAAAAATTCAGGACATAAAGTGTTCAGTTTGCGATGTCAGCAGAATGTTATCGAAGACGGTATTTGATTACCGTGAGTGAAAACAATGGTAATTACAATCATTGCTAGGTAGAGGGGAGCCGCGGAGCCCCATGACAATGACGATGGGGCCTGGTTATTTTGACTGGTCCCGTTATTAACTTCTTCGTTATTTTGGAACTGTATGCGACCCTCCACTCCGGTAATGATTGGGGAGTAGCTTTCCAGGTATTGACGGAGCACCTGTGCATCTTGGTTGCCTATAAATAAATGAAAAAAAAACAAACAAACAAACAAATAATAATTGTCATTATAAGTATGTTAATATTGTCAAACTAGTGATTTCGTGAAGTCCCCACAGATTTTGTGAAATCCCTGGACATTACAGTCATTTTATAAAATACCTATCAGTGTAGTAATGGTTAATAGTAATGGTCAACAAGGTAATGCTGACCATCACAACTGCGATGAGTTCGATACTCACTGGGTGCTTCACTATTGTGGCTTTGTGTCAAACTAAGCTAATCTTATCAAATATCAAGTATCTTCTACTTCAGTATTTACAGTGTATGTATTGCTTAATTTGACACGAGGCCACAGCAGCAGTGCACTCAGTGAGGATCAAACTCATCAAATAAGTCAAAATACACAACTAACTTAGCCTCAAAACAGACAATGAGAAAAATAAAGATAAAAAAGACTGGGATAGATAGGTAGATAGATATAAACAGATTGAAATTGATAGATATATACAGATAGACTAACAGACAGAGAGATAGATAGGTAAGGTACTACTTACCCGTCAACAAATGTTGTTTCATTTTCTGTTTAATCATTGTATAACCATCTCCACCTTTGATGAGAAAATTTGATGTGGTCAGCCTGTAAAGCTTGTCTTTTTCCAAAGGTTCATATTTGGGCACAAGACATTTGGTGCATCTTACAAGAACATCGACCACGCGTTGTCCGTTTGGTTTGGAAAGATCGAAAGTCACTTTCATCCCTAGTTTTAGAGAATATAAGAGCATTTTTTTCCATAAATGATTCAGTTTAAAAACTGGCACAACTGGCACATTTATTTTACATAGTAAGGGTAATGAAAAGCAGTGTGTTTTTTATATAACCCAACTTTTGGGTTTAGTTATTTCATATAACCTCACTTCCGGTGTTAATTTAACATCATCAAATTTATATGAATATTATTTCAGATGAATTGGGTGTGATTCTTCAAATTATCATATTATTTTCTTCCCCAGGTTGTTGTGAATGATGTATGACAAAATAATTGAAGAGGGTCTTATTCGTCATGGTACGTTCTATGAATTCAAAAATACGACATGGAAATAAAAGAAAAAATAGCCAGCGAATTGAAAAAAAAAAAAGGAACACGCAATGAAAATTTAAAAACACAACAAGAAAACTGAAAAAAAAAGTAAGCACGTTGAAAAATACAGCAAGCAAATTGAAAAATACAACATGCAAATTAAAAAGGCAAGAAAACTGAAGAAGAGTAGAATATTTACAGTTACTGCTACAGTTGCAGCAAATGTTGATTTTCCGAAGAGAAAGTTAGTTGGAAACTGTCTCTTATCAAAAGCCAGAGATTTTTTTCGTTAACCTGCTCCCAAAAGCTAATATCCATAATTTTAAAGTACGCCTTTTAAAGAAAAATACTATATTTATGACTTGCATGACTGGCTTGGTGCATTTCTAAATTTACTTTCCTTTCTTTTAAATCTGCTCGGGAATAGGTATGGATGCGAAATAAATAGTAAATTATTAATTAAGAAAAAGGTATTCCGGACTTTCCAAAATACTGTAATTCTGTCGGGTTAACCATTCGTGTAAAATGTTCCACTCCTTTTTTGATTGGTGGTTTATAACATACACACACTTCTCGTATGCTAGGCCTGTCAATGCATTGGTCTGCTTCCTGTACTTGATATTCCTGAATGGTCTCTCATCTAAGTACTAAACAGGCTTGACATTGCTCTACTTACGAGAGTCGGTGTATCGTAAGTAATTTTTGCCGTAACCTGTTAGCACGTACACACATGTGCACACGCACGCATGCATACACGCACAAACATCATCATCGGCCTCTTATTGCTCGTCATTGGACATAGACCTTCCCCAGGATTTGCCACACTTTTCTATCGTGTGTATCGCAAAGCCAATACTTTCTGAATTTGTCCAGTTCGTTTCTCCATTTTGTATTTTGTCGGCCTCAGTTACGCATGCAGTCTCTGGGGATCCATGTTGTGAGTCGTCATGTTCATTGATTGTCCGCCATTCTAGCTGCATAACCAACCCATTGCCATTTGAGTTTTCTATTGGATTCTATAAAGTCTCTGGCTCCTGTTTTTTCCCGAATATACTGTGCTGCCTTGTGATCTCTACATGCGAGATTGAGCATGATTCTTTCACGTGCACGTTGCATGCCCCCCAGTCTGTAAGTCAGTCTCTTAGTTAAAATCTATGTTTCAGCTCGATAGGTGACTACCACGAGGATACATTAGTTGCATACTCTTCTTTTTAAGATAAATGACATCCTAAAGCAATTTTTCACTTGATTTCTTCTTCCTTTGAGGATTTCATGGAGATTCATTCTCCAAGATAGATGTAGTGGCCTACTCTCTCCTGTTTTGCATATTCGATTTTGATTTTTGTGTTCTTATTTCTAACGTTATTGTTGCACACGATCTTTGTTCTGTTGAAGTTAATGAGTAGGCCAACTTTCTTGCCTTTTTCATTTTGTTCATCTAGCATTATTTGAAGATCGCTTTGGTTCTCTGCAAAAAGGACAATGTCGTCCACAAATTTGAGGTTCGCCATCTATTCTGATTCCTCAATTCTCCCAGTCTAAGTTTCGGAAGATCATCTTGAGGCAGGCTGTGAAGGCTTTCGTTGAGCTGGTATCACCTTGTCTTATCCATTCTTGGAGCTGGAAGGGCTCAGAGTCTTTATGTAGCCAAATAAAGGAGCTACAGGGACTGTATATATGTTGTAGTACTCTGACGTATACAGGGTTTGCATCTTGCAAAATGATGGCCTTCAGGCCCATGGGAATTTTCACAGAGTCGAAGGCTTCTTTGAAGTCGATAAATGCTACAGCGAGTGGTATTTTGTATTCTGATGCTTTTTTCAGCTGATTTATTGAATGGAGATGGTCAATGGTGGAGTAGTTTCTTCTAAAGCCAGCTTGTTCCCGTTGTTGGTTTTCATCTAGCGTTTTACTGATCCGGTTGGTCAGGATTTTTGAGAAAAGCTCATAGATGCAGTTAAGTATTTGTTGAGGTCTTGCGGGTTTCCTTTTTTTATGTTAGTGTATTATGATTGTAGAGTTCCAGTCTTCCAGGACTTTATTTTGTTCTAGACATAAATTGGATAGAATAGCTATTATTTTAGTGACGATGTTACCAGCTTTTTTGAGTATATCGATGTTGATGTTATCTGTTCCAGCGGCTTTTCGTTTTTTTTGTTTGTTTAAGGGCTTGTTTTACTTCCCATGGTGTAACTCTAATTGATTGCTCGCATCTTGTGTATCCTTCTCGATGTTTTGTCCATGTCTTGAAGAGTAGAATTTTTGGTAGAATTCTTGAGTGCATTCGACAATTCTATCTCTGTCTGTTGTTATGTCTCTGTTTTCTTCGAGTATGCTAGTTATTTTTTTCTGTCCTATCCTGAGAGCTTTGTTCGTTGCTTTAAAGCCTCGACGTTTTTCGGGAGTGGTTCCAATGATTGCTGTCGTGTATCATCTTCTGTTTTCTCTTAGTTTCTTTTTGATATTTTTGTTTCGTGCAGTCTCCTCAGTTTTTACTGTTGTCGCTGTTTGTCGCTTGAGGTTTCTGCGCTTTTCAATGAGTTTCCCGGTTTCATCTGAGATTTTGCCAATGGTTTGTGTGCTGTTTGATTTAAATATCGTGGCAGCTTCTATTAGAGAGGCTGTTATTTTGTTGTGGAGTTTGTTGATATTGGTGTTGGTGTTGGTTTCAGTGTCTTTCTCTTCAGTGAGGATTTTATATCTGTTTCTCAATTCAAGTTTGAAGAATCGGATAAGCTCTTTTGGCATTTTTCGCTGTTGTGGTTTGGTATGGAACATTTTTCTACGTTCTTTATTGGTGTTTATTTACACCGTTAATCTTATCATTCCGTGGTCGTTTTCTATAGTTATTTGATTTAGGACTAGAGTGTTTTTGATGGTGTCGCCTTTGTCCGTTAGAATGTAATCTGGTTTCTTCTTGAAAAAGGTATTCTTTATTTTGAAGTCGATTGCAGTAGCAAAGTTTACAAGATCTTCACCTCTCTCGTTCTGTACTTAGCATCCGAACTCACCAACACAACATTCATTTCTTTGTCCTACCTGTGCGCTGAAGTCTTCCATGATGACATTGAAATATTTTTCAGTATTTTGTAGTGGGCAGTTCAAGTCATCATAGGAGTTGATTATTTTTCTCCGGTTGATTGCGGAGTGGGAACGTAGACTTGGATGATATTCAGTTTGTACCTCTTTGAGAGTTGTATGGTGACGCCGTCTATGCGATCTGCAACAGCTTTGAATCCTACCATGTTGTCTATGCGGTCTTTATTGATGAGAAAGCCTGCTTCCCTTTGTTTCACTTTCTCTCTTCCGTATTTGTAAAAAAGACGTTTGTTTTACAGTTCTATTTGTTCATCTCGTGGTCTTCTCGTTTTGCCAATACCGATAATGTCCCATTTGATGCTTTTGATTTCATTTTGTAGATCAGTCAGGTGCGAGTCTGTTGAGAGTGTTCTGACGTTGTAGGTGCTAATGTATAATGTTGTTTTCTTTTCTGGAGAGAATTTTTGAGTTTGGGTTCTGTTTGGGTGGCCACAGGTGATATGAATGGGCCTTTCTGGACCAATGACCCCGCAGGAACGAGCAGTTTCCTGGTGTAGTGCTTGGGTAGTCGTTGGAGCGCATCATCCCCACCCAAAGCAAGTGACACGCTGACAAATCTGACCTATTCGAAAAACATCTTACCATGAACTTTTTTGCTTTGACAATTTTCAAATCTAGGGCAATTTTTGTTGCGGTAGTATTTTAAATAAATTCTCATTTTCGGTGGTACTTCAGTATTTCAATACATTGATTTTTTGATATTACTATCTACGTGCATCTTATTTTTTTCAGTTGCTTTTTATCTAATAAAGATGAATAATAAAATGACTGCTTTCATAAACAATGATGGATTACAGCCATTCTACACCAAAGAAAAATTAATATTGCCAACCAAAAAGTCCATGTTTTTCAAAAAGACCAGATTCGTCAAATTTGGCCACGAAATAGCCAAAATTGCAACTCAGGTCTATACCAACCGAGATTTTTATGCCAGGAGGTGTTAGGTATTTATAGAGAAGTATAATGAACAGGATAAAGTCTATGTGCTTACATTCAGGCAAGCCGACCTAACAACGAACAAAGCATCTCTTTTGTACGAAGTGAAGGAAGAAATCTTAGGTGAGACCCCCCATGATCTTGCTTGTTACGGAGAAAGATTAGGGTGTGGTCCATCTGGCAAGCATTCGAGGTAATGTTCTTTTGACTCTAAATTGTGAGATGCTTTTTTTGTTTGGCATATCCAAGGAAAAATAGGTAAGCCGTGGTTCAATCCACTACCGAGTCATATCAAAGACTTTATCAGCCAACGTCTCTTTGCCTCCGTTAGACTAACAGGTTACGGCAAAAACCATATTGGATACACCAATTCTCTAAAGTAGAGCAACGTCAAGCCTGGTTAGTACCTGGATAGGAAACCATATCAGAATATCAAGTGCTGGAAGCAGAATAACGCATTGACAGGCCTAGCATGCGAGAAGTGAGCCCTACTACCAATTGTCTGGGTGCGCCTAACCCTGGGACAACCTCACTATAGGTCTATGTGGAAAACAATGACACATGAAATGAAATAAAATATTAACTGAAAACGTGACTCCGACAGGGATGTTTCACATGCGGAAAAAAACATGATTGCATAAAATTTTTTATAAGTGCTCTCCAGACCCTTTCACCCTTGCTTACTTTTTGCTTTGCAATTAAAACATATTCAAATTTTGTCTCGAAAGTATCCATCCATTTTGAATACGTCGTGAACTGGTTGCGTGACAACCAATCAGAAGGGATCTTAATGGGCTATCAGGCATTCTCCCATGGGGTTACCAACTCAGCAATGAGATTACATTGAGTGAGCTTATCTCTATGCGGTCGTCGCATTTTGTTGTTATCAAATGGCTCGATACTTTCCGATCATTCCAGCAACAGTTATTCCAGCTTTGTCACGGATCGATACGACGTTGCAAATCCTTATTTAGCTTTAAGACGTTCTATGCTAAGCTTAGTAAATATAAAAAAAAGAGAAAACCATTAATCACTTAGTCCGTTGTCCTGTAACCAAGCATAGGGTTTTTCAGTCCCCTACACTGTGTCGTTGGGGTACCCATCGTGGATTTGTCTTGGTGAGTTGACAGAGCCCATCTCTCTCCTAGTTTTCTTAAATCCTACCAATTTATATTGAGCGCTTAGCAGAGAGGCATTGAGTACTATTTTAAAAATCGTTGGTATAGTACGGCCATATATAGAACCCTCGATCTACCAATGATCCATAGTGATCGGTAATCGCTTATTACATTAAATTTAACAGAGGCAGGTGCAACAATTCGCCCAATGTTCGTAAAATAGATTAACTGACTCAAGAGTATGAGGTCTGAAAATAATCGAACACGGAGAAAAATCCAGGTAAACTGATTTTTTGGGAATAGTTTCCTGATATGGCAAAGAACAACATACTAGGCAACTACAACTTCGGTTCCACCTTTCTACGGTAGTATCGCAGCAAGCGTAATTGGAAAGCAAGCCATAACTTTCAATGAAAATCAGGCCTTATTCATAACACAATTAGCCTATTATTTCGATCCCTGCGAGAACAGGGTGTGTTTTGAAGTTGGTTTAATGCGGGATTACTGCACGCTTGAACATGTACGTAGTCTCACAGCAAAAATTCTCTTTAGTTCCTGCAACTATTGTCGCAAGGACATAAGAGCGTTGGTCTACAGGTCTCAGTATGAAACCTGAGTCCTTTGGAATTGACAACACAGAGCAGTGCCTGGTCTCTTGAGCCAAAGCCCTAATCGGTCATGGCACCAAATCAATGTCCGTCTTACATGCATTTTTCCAGGTCAAATGTTATTGCTTTTGGTAACATCTGATGCGGTCCTCAATGGGACAGAACAGTTACCCCCATGCATTCAAGAGATGTTATGTTGAACTTCATTTCGGTCCTTCTAGTTTTTTCTTATTTCTTTTGGTTTTGAAATCCCCATCCCAACCTGTGGTATTTCCCAGAGAACTTAATCGAAAACAATTTTACTATGGTTCTTTTATTTCATTTCAGATCATCATGAATAATCAAAATGTTGACATAATCACAAAGGAAAACGTCTGATAACCATCAAAGAAAATGGAGGAAAGTAATATCCAGCGATGGAAAATTATGAAGATCATACATTCTTAACATACATTCCATACGTTTTAGAGAAGGCGAAGAAGAAAGTGATGGAGAAAGTGAAGAAGAATGTGAAGAAGAAGGTGAGGAAGTTCTGCGTTTCTGCACCTGGGAGATTGCTTTTTTTTTATAACCCGAATTTGATAATTCATTTAACAGGTGTAGCAATTGATCTTTGAGGGAAGAGTAATGTACTGCAATGGAAATGATGATGATCTCTTCTACCCCCCCCCCAAAAAAAACCCAACAGAAATCAAACTGACAGACAATTAAGGAAAGAAGGAAAAGCAACAACATTGATATCAAAATATCGATTACTCAAAATAAAAAAATCAAAACCATTTTTCACAAAACATGATTTTAAAGGATGGAGAAAAATGGTTTTCTTTTTTCCAATTCAGTACCTAAAATTGAGTAAAAATTACCAAAAATAATCAAAATAATTTTTTAATGTATACCTATCGAATATTTTATAATGGACTTTTCAATGATGTTGTTTCGGATTCAAAATCTTCTGTCTAAATTGGTTAGGTGCCTATCGAACATATCAGGTTATTCATTATTTTTTTACTCTTACGTATTCCATTCATTTATACTATAAATGTCCCAGTCTTCAATTTCATATTGTTAAATTAGTGATAGCATTTTATCAGTATTTCCCAAATTCCATCGCAGAGTTTCGGATTCGAACATAAAAAATCATCATGTTCATGAAAGAGTGGTTCTCAACCCATTTATCAATGCGTGTGATTTAACCGTAACCCCTTGACACCAAAGAAATGTTCCTCAATCCTAGTCCTCCTGGAGAGCATTGAGTACAATTTTGAAAGCCTTTGGTACGACTTGATGTTGGATCGAACCACAGCCCTTGTAACAAACCTTAACTAATCCTATTTAATCTTTCGTAAATACTTGCGAGTGTCGATTGCAATAAGTATAACTAATATTTTCTATTAGACTCATATATGCATACATAGACATACTCAAACAAACGTTTCTGCAAACTCCCACGTAAGTACTTACACATACTCATGTATTCATATGCATGTATACATATGAGAATACACACGATACTCGTTCATACAAATTTCCATAAACGCTAACATCTATGGATCAGTCTACGTTCATTTATCCATCATTGTCTCTCTATCCTGTCTCTTTCTCTCTCTGTTTCTCTCTCTCTCTCTCTGTCGCCCAGACACGCACACACACACGCACATGCACACGCGCAGACACACATATATATATGGACAGTGCATGTTTTCCGAATTAAAAATAGAAGATTCTTGGTGCAAATCCTGTATAATGAACTCAAAGAAGGAACAAGAACAAAGGGTAGTCAAAGGAAAAGATACAACGATCAACTCAAGGCTACATATCAGAAATTTGACATTCGACCATCCGATTGCGAAACATCTGCATGCTACATGAAAAGAGAATTTGCCATCATGGATTGAAGAAATTTGAGATCAAACGTAGATCAGATGCAGAATCTAGCAACCACAAGAACATCTCTTGGCAATTTCCATCAACTGTGAATAAAAGAATATGACATGCCTTCAAAGATTCGACTTTGAAGCCATCAAAGAAAACGAAACTTTTCTCGACAACGTGAATATTGATTATATATATATATATATATATATATATATATATATATATATATATATATATATATATATATATATATATAATTGCATTAACAAATTTGGAAATAATTGACTGAAATAACATAAATTAATTTGAAAATATATGTAGTGTTTAAACCAGTAAAACCTTACAAAAATCGGACCAAGTGGGAAGTTTTAAAGTAAAAGTTTTTTGGAACCTGGAAAAAAGATATTTATGTAGGTTCTGATATTTTATTAATATTACTATTCATATAAAGTACTGGAAGTTTGATTCACCCAACCGAATTTACTTGTTTTTCGATTGAGAGTTTATTTTCATTTTTTTTTCATACTTTTGAGTATTCATTCATATTTTTCTGCACAATATTTCCAAAAGCTCCCAATGAATTTCAAGGAGATATTATTTAAGGGATTAAGCAAGAGTTATTAAGTTTGGACAGGAATTGGTGGTGAATCACAATATATGATTGGTGGATTATAATGACATCACAGTGTACATGAACACCATTGCAGACAACTGGTCCGACATTAAAACAAAATACCAAAACATACATGGTACGATAAATGGCTTATAGAAAACATATTTACACAAGTTTGATTTTCGTCAGGTTTTTGCTGACGATTGATATGATTTTTCATTATCTGTTGCAAACATAATAATAATAATAATAATAATAATAATAATAATAATAATAATAATAATAATAATAATAATGATGATAATAAATG
>OY735212.1:10000-215000 GCA_963457665.1 Thysanoteuthis rhombus | reverse complement strand
ATTCTGATTAAAAAAAATCTGTTCAGCTACACCAGAATATTCAATTTATCGTCCAACGATTTTCTCCTTCTCTCTCCCCCTTTCTCTTTTTTCTTTCTTTTTTCCTTCGACTGATGACGTAGGAATAGAATCTGTCTCTCTATCCTTCCTTCTCTTCTTATCCATCATTTAAAATTTTTCACTTTTTAGTCTTAATCGGAAGTCTGAACTCGTAGTTGTCGTTAAATTCTACAATGGTTTCTAATGATTTTGATTTTTATAGAAATTTTTTCTCCCACGTGTAATGTGAGGTGTCATGGGGAGATAGAGACGGCGATTGATGGCTTGGTTGGTCTCCTCTGAGACAGATAGACCATGGGACTTCAGGCTTGCTCGGCCCATCGAAGCTTCACTAGCTGATTCACCTCTGTCAACGAAGTTGAAAAGGGTATAAATCGCGTCAGTCCATCAGTTTGTCCATCTGTCCACTCGATTTATTCAGAAGAACTGAATGAATTTCAATCAAAAATTTGTGGAAAGCTGAGCAATACGGTAAGAAAACGACTGTAAAATTTTAGGGCGGTACCAGGATTTTTTGTGTGTTTTTTTTTCCCCAATCAGATTTATGTATATGCTTATGACTGTCTACACGATAACTCCAAAAGTTCTCAATGATTTTGATAGACATTTTATGAAAGGTTAGAAAATAGGATATGCAAGTAATGTTTTAATTTTTGGGCGGATCCATGCTCAATTACCTCTCCGATAAAGGCACTGGCAGAGGTATGCACTCTCTAGTTTGATTACACGTTTTTCTTCAGATACTTTCTCTAAGTTTGAACGACTCGTATCTCTTGGTGCTTTAAAATGTTACTAGATTAACAGGGTGACTTCCGAGATATTATGTGTTCTTTAATTCTATTAATGCAACACAGAGCAGAATAGGTATATTCCAACTTTTGTTTGGACAGTCAAATCTCTCCTCTGATGTCAACACAACGTTTCGGTCGGTTCTACGGACGGAGAAATTGGTTAGTCAGAACGAAAGTTGGGATGTTAATCACTCTTCTCAAGGTTAGAGACAAAAGATTAGGTATAATAAGAAACCGTCAACCAAAACTGTCCATCTGTCGACACATGCTTCTTCTATTTTGAACTAGTTCTGTCTGGCTGGCTATCTATTTTACTTTTTGAAAATTCCAACCAAAAATGAGTTTTTGCAGGAGCGGGCCCAAGTAAATTTATGCCACATTAGTCACTTACTTTGAGTCCGGCAGCATCATGAAAGATTGGACTTTTTTTTATGATCACCACCGAAAGGTGATATAAGAAACTAATTCATTGATCACCCTTTTCCCTATTTTTTGAGTTGATCACCCTTGCACGGCATGCTGCTGAAAGACGTTGGTTTCTTTTGAGTGACTGACCAAGCCAGTTTGCTCATTGACCCGAATAAAAACCGAGACTAAATTTTGACTTTTTGAATTCATCAATAATACTAGTGTGGCGGCTCCTTTATTTTCAGTCAAAAGTACGTACGAAACCCTTCTTTTAGCTAAATATTCAAAATGTCACTTCCTCCGGTGATTCCCATGAAAGATCTGTACGCACGAGTTCACTCGCTCATTTGTTCCGGCTCTGTTAGTCGGTTACTCTCCCTCTTTTTCTCTTTCTTTCTTCTCCTGAGGATCGGCATCATTTTGCCGGCCTCTCGGCTGATCCAAACTTCACCGTTTTTTTCCACCATGACTAATCACAGTTCTAAACATTGCCCATTTTATTTCACAGATGTCGAGGCATCTCTCATACGCTCAGCTGCTTCTCCAGCTGTAAACACTTATTTGCCTCCATCTCTCGTGAATGAAATGGAAATGCCATTACCTCATAACAGTTACGATTATCCGTCTATAATCCACCTTACTTCAGGAAGTGACATGGGTTAAACCCCACGTGCTTCCTGTGACTATCCGTCATGTTTTTCAGCGTCTGAGAATGCTCCCCAAGTTGCTCAGACGCGATCACAAATACATCGCCCACACCTTAGCCGCTAGGCATTCCTCTGATACCTTGTCTCCATAACCATTCCATGGTCTCCTCTAAGCCTCATGGGTTTAAAGCATTTCAGTCACCTTCGCTTAATTAACTTCTACCTTTCGCTAAGAAGCTATTTCCTATTTTCTCTTCACGATCGTGTCAATGTTTTCTTACAAGTATTCCTTTTCAGTCTCGTATTGTTACAAATATCTGTTCATTTAATGTACGTTTTATTTATTCGTCAAAATACTCGTGTCTTCATGGCAATCATTCCTATTTTGTTAAAACTCTGCGTCCACGCTCATTTTTAGAGTGTATATTTTCCATGCTGTCATGATAACTGTCGTTTCCTTTTTCCCCTTCAAACCATGTGGATACAAAATCGTTTGTCTCCCACAATTACACATTCTCGTCGCTGCACGGAACTTTCTCACCCACCATACGAGCCATCTATAACTGGTGACACCCAACCTATATAGATACCATAGTATTTAAATCTGATGACCCCGAAGATTATATATATATCCGACATCATTATATCATATTCTTACAACAAGAAATAAAAGGATTAGTTATATATCGAGCTTTTGTCCTGGCCGTTAAAAGTGGCTATGTTCTAAATTTAACTTTTGATACATTTGGAAAAGTTTTGTTAACAAGAGTGGCCATAGATACACCAGTTCGATCTATTAGAATCTCCTCCTTTAAAAGCACCTTCGTTTAACTAGCCCATCCTTGGAAGCCTCTCGCTTTATAAGTTTGTTTCGGTATGTCAGTCGGTTAGGGACTTGTAGGAGCTAAATGCAGTAGATATAACACCAAATGAACCAAAACGGCTACAATTGTTTCGGTATGTCAGTTCCTCAGTCAGTGGCGATCATAGGTACTAGAAATGCCAGCTTACCTAAAACCATGACATTTCTTTTTAGAATAAACTATAAACTATGCATGTAAAAATTATTGAAGAGTTATTGCATTTCTTTTTTGCAGTTTATCATAAAAAACCGCATTTTCTCAAAACTCTTTTATCCACAACACGTATACATAATACAAAAAAATTCTGATGATGTTAAAACAGGAAATCAGGAAGATAGATTTGATTACACATACGATAAATCCGTAGCCTGGCACGCAGTTGTTAGTTGAACTTTGATCTTTAAATCTAAAGAAAAAAAAGAAAGAAATGCATTGGGTTGGAAGGATAGACTGACCTGAATACTGCAAAAATTTTCCTTGTTTTTTCTTTGGGCTGTAATTAGTCACAGAATGTTCCAACATTGTAAGAATGACGCTGCCTGACACTTCTATAATATCTATGTCGTTCTTGAAAGGGAGAACCTCCATCAGTTGGGCGAACGTTATATTACCTGTAGGAGAAAAACAAAGTTAAAACTCAAGCAATGTTTGAAAATCTCTGTTATAATAAGCAACATGTCCACACATTTCCGTCAGTTATACTACCAAATAAACATTTCAAAGTTGAAAGGGGTCGGGTAGCAGTACGTTTTATATAAACGATGGTTTGTTTATATGAAAAATACGCCTCATAATCCCCCCTCTCTCTCTCTCTCTCTCTCTCTCTCTCTCTCTCTCAATATATATATATATATATATATATATATATATATATATATATTTAGTCTCCAAACAGGAAAACAAATGAAAACAGATTTTATCCGTCGCAGTAGTTTAATCACGGTGTTCAACATTCCGTGCCACTCGCACTCTTCAGCAACCGGCCTTCCATTGTTTCATTTGGATCCTTAGAATAACGAATACTAAAATCATCCAATCAGGTTCGAAGGTTTCCTGAGATTAACGATTCTAAGCATTTTTCGTAAGTATGCATACTTTCAAACGTATCTCTCCTTTTCTTGGACTACCAAACGAACCTGTATGATCATTTTACCTTAAACAGAGTGCAAGTGGCACAAAATGTCTATATTCACCGGACACCTGTCCTTGTAAACATTTTATATATATATATATATATATATATATAAATATATATATATATATATATATATATATACCAAATAACTATTTTATACCTGTCTATATAACTATATAACACACATGTACTGTGATGTTCATAAATACAGTACTGTCAAAATTATTATGTACTTTTTTCAAAATTGTCTCATTTCATTTTTAAACATGATGTACATGTTTATAAGTATTTGCAGAAGTACAAGCCCTGTGTTTCTTACGTATGATTGCCAAAATGTGTATTGGTCAAGTTGTAGGCTCTCCAGCAATTTAAATCTATCAAAACGCATTTTCCAGAAATTTAGCATCCCAAACCCCAAACATACACGCCTTGATGTGCTGATTGCAATTTCGTTTGTTTATCTTTGTGTAAAGTTCCTGTTTTTCATTTTCAAAAGCAAACTACGAGCAAAATTTATGTTTTGTTAAAGTACTAATAAGCAGAAAGACACAAGCTACATATATTACGAAACTTCCCTGAGAAAATAACTTGACAAATACAAGAATTACATCTTGAGAGGAGATGTTATTTGATCAGCGCTGCTGGGGAGCTATAGTAAATTGTACAGATGAAATACCATGCAAAGGTTTTTATGTGTAGGGTGTGTGTGAATGTGTGAAGTTCCCGAAACATGCATAGCACACTAATTAATCCATTTATGGATTAATCAATTATTAATTGTCTAGTGATAATAACTAATCAATTGATAAGTTTCCATATCCCTCTTACTCCTGAGTCTGTCTCATCCCCTATTGTTCACACACACACACACACACACACACACACACACACACATACATATATATATATATATATGTGTGTGTGTGTGTAATGAAAAACTATGGTTCATTGTGCTACTTCTATTTTTTTTAGGGTTGTATACTATTGTCCCAGTTATTAAACACTTGAATAAATGCTACTGGCTTTCAGAATTCTACCATAATGCAAACAACCTTTGACACCTAGTTACCCCTTGACCCCAGTTTAAAATGAGATTCACCTCTTACTGAAAAGAAAAGAGAAGAAAAATGACTTTCAAAGAAGAGATAAAAAAGATATAATGTGTGCGTGCGAGCTTCTTAGTGTGCGTATGTTTGTTTTACATGAGTGTTGTGTGTTTGCATGTGTGTGTATGTGTGTGTGTGTCTGTTGTGCACGCGTTTTGGTGTGTAATGTAGATGCGTATGTCTGTGCGTGTTGTTCGCATGTTTCGTGTAAGTTTGTATGTATCTGCTTGCATGCATGCTTCTGTGTTAATATATGTATGCACGTATGTGTGTGCGTATGTATGCATGCGTATGCGCTTCTGGGTGTGTATGTGTGTGCCTGTGTGTGTGAAAAGGAAGTTTTTGAATGCTCAACTTTTGTTCAACGTTGTCAATTGCTTCATAATCCAGACAATCGGGCTCTGAAGTGCCGGACGAAGTTCTTAAAACAAGAATAGTGAAATCTGACTCTTTCACTGTCTATAGTTTTCAGAAGGGTCATTTACTCTTTTAGTTTCACAAGGCCCAAGTGTCTGACTATTTGAATTTGATCCTGTTTGTAGTCATCTCTTGCTATCTGTTTGTCATTTGTCGTGTGATCATTATTACTGCAACGAGTTCGATCCTCACTGGATACCGTTTTTTTGTGACCTTGAGAGCAACTACACATATATTGCGCCGAATCGATGAAATTGCCTAATTGGCGAAATTTCAACTATTTTACAAAAAATGAATACCTACTTTTAATCTGATCTAAAGCCCATTTAATCAAAACAAGGATGAAAAATAACTATTTTTGTACAATCAAAAGTTTTTGTAATCAAAGGGAAATCAATCTTTTTTCTTTTTGCAAAAAAAAAAAAAAAATGCATAACATTTACACAGTAAATACTGAAACAGTTTATACTTGATATTTCTCCAGTTTATCTTAGCCCTGGATCCGCATTTTTCATAATTATAAATTTCTTCTTAATTCTACTAGCTGTTCCCAAGAAAACCCGCTGATGATTCCGTTGCTGTCATGTACCTTGAACTATCATAAAAATGCGTAATAACTTAAGAGACACCCATCAAACATCCCCCACACGTAGGTACATTTTTTGACGGGCCGAGCAATTGGCAACATCAAAGTAATTCACCAGTTGAATTGCTCTGACAATTGAATAGGGTCTACACCCTTCCGTAAATAAATGTCACCTTGTCGATTGTCGTCCATTCAACTCCTCAGCATAGGAAAGTTACAACCACTGAAAGGACAACGACAACCATCATTTCACAACTAGAATATCTAAAATGTTGATTTATTGTATATAACATTTCCATCAGGGCTAAACGGTTGAGTGCTTGCCTCCGGTTCAGTAACCTGGGGTGTTTCAATCCAGCGATGAGTCATACATTGCCTGGTTAGTGTGGTCAACTCAGAATCGACCCCATAAAAGCATTTTGTAACCACTTTTGATTGCTAGAAATGTCTAGATCTGCCTAGAATGGTCACTATGCAGTTAAAAATGGCTAAAATAAGCGCTAAATGTTGAATTTACGCGCTACCAAAAGAAGCATCGCACAATACTTAGCACTAAAAGCGCCAAATTAGCAACACTGCCAACCATCTAAGTACTGACCAGGCTTGACGTGATCCAACATGATTCGGCATTAAACCCTTTCGGTGAGAGTTTCCTCAATACTAATCTTGGTGCAGAGTGCTTGACGGAGAGACATTGTGTATCATTTTAAACCATGATCTATCGAAGCGGGGGCAAGAATTCTGCCGCTGTATTATGATGAAAAGAGCTTTACTCACCAGGTGCAATCGATGTTCTTATTGAACCTGAATTCAAGACAGAGATGGCATATCTGTTCCAGGAATCAGGTTCTGGGTTGTCGGCGTACCAACCAACCATGGCGTCTGTTATAAGGTTTCCTAGGGGAGAAGTGAAAAGAAAAGGAAGAATATGGAAAAGAGAAACAGTTTCATTAGCTGCAAACATTAAAAAAAGGTATGCATTCAAACAAAAAGAGGTATTTGTGGGACAATATCATCTTTGACAATACTTTTTTTTTCACAAAGATATCGTTTCATAAATAAATTCAGGGTAATGCATGTCATAGTTTACGTTCGTAATATAATTCTCCTAGAAGATTTTTTTCTTTCAATTTTAGTGCTTTCAACCCATTAGACCCCCGAACAATCCGGACATTTATTAGTTTTGAGAAAAATCTAAAAGGAAAGAAAGATATTACGAGGAAGTTCCTATTTACAATATAACTATAATGCTAAACTTCGCATTTATTGTGCCATTTTTACGGAAGTATAGACAGCTTACATAAATTATCCTCACTTTCGTCCGATTTTTATTCTTATGAATTTTCTTCTTCATTTTTATTGTTTGAACATTATACAGCTTGCACTATTTCCAATCTTAAGTTATGTAAGGAACTATTTTACGAACGTAATTCAGTAATCAAGGAATTGTTTACCCTTGACGGTGTGACCGAGTTGTAAAACCTTGATGGGGCAACAGACGGACGGGCAAATGGATTATAATGAACAATATTTTTTATTTGCTACGCATTAATAAACTACAAAGGATATAAATATGTTTGTGTCTATTTTTTCTATCATTTTCTTTGCTTTGAGTTGGCATTATTTTTCAGAGCTGCAAGATCATTGATTTTCATTTTGTAATGCAGTATCTTGGTTAAGCTGAATAAATTTCATAATATTTTATTTACGGTAGATATTTGTAGCTTCAAGACGAGCTACCTGTGCTTGTATAATGAAATAACTCAAGAAACAGAATAGGAAATTAATGAATGAAATAAATTTAAAACGTACATATTTTGTAAAAAATTACCAGGTGTGACTTACTTCCCCTTTTCCCTGGCTTTAATAACATAAAACGAGAATATAATTCCTTTTCGTCTCATAGGGGGCGGGATGATGTCGCCTGGAGTATATATTATCTTTCGGAGATGCAAATATGTTCATAATTGCCACTTGGAACATCCGAATTACTAACAATAGATTTTATCTCTATACATGTAAATTACCTTTTGCTGGTCTCAGTATATATGGCCAACCTATCACTTACATAATAGCTGAACTAGAGGCTCTTCTTAAGTAAGCCCTCTCACTGACCTGGCCCCTTGTTACATACTTCGTCGAATATAATAACATTACGCTAACTAACTTACATTGTTGTACTGTCATACTAATAACTAATATCATTGTACTACGCATAATGTGCTACATGCATGATACTATAAAGTTATATGTATCAGTTACAAAATCCAAATTACTCACGTGTACACTCAACTAATTTTTCCCGCTCTCGGGACCCTATCTTCGAGAACTCTGGGCTAAAGCATCCACTGATGGTTTATCTGCGACTAGCTAACAATTTTTCTCTATATACATATACCTTCGCTGGTTTCAAGAGGTTTTGTCATACAAGGTCAAAATGGCCACTTAAGTAATCATCAAACTAGTGACTCTTCCATTCAGGCAGCGTCCCTGACACATGACTTTTACTTCTGACACATTCCTGACCTACTAGCATACTTTCAGATTATAAAGCAATTACTAATGACCAACGGCTACTCATTGCATATGCGACTGCAACACCGAAATCCCCGTTTTTCGAAAGCGCAAAAACTTTTCAGTCGCGAAGCGATGAATGGTAAGAATCTTGCTAGCCACCGATTACAAGATTGAACTTGATTGTATGAGTGTACAATTCTTAATTTTTTCCTTCTCTACTCTACAGGGACACGAAATGGAATTCTTTATCTACCTAAGAAAGGAACGGATAACATTTCCACGTAAAATGCGCTGAATAAGCTGTTCTGTACGCATTACAACGTAATTTTGTTTGATACCGTTTCAGGCACTGCTTGGCATTATGGAGAAGAAGACTGGAAAAAGAGACTCTCTGTGTGTTTATACCGAGGATGGGAGGAAGAGATAAGATTGTCCGAACAAAATTGTACATCAGATAATCAAATTGAATCAAATATCAACCCCAAATCAAGTGAAGCTGCTGTTTTAATTTAGTGCATTCGGTTTGCTGCACAGGCGATAATGGGATGGATCTTGGACAGATATTTATCATTCATGCTTTGAATTTAAGCTATTTAAATCAAGCTGATGGCAGTTAGTTAATCTATCTATCTCAGTCTGCCAGTCTGTTTCTGTTTCTCTCTCTCTCTCTCTCTCTCTCTCTCTCTCTCTCTCTCTCTCTCTATATATATATATATATATATATATATATATATATCAGTCTTTTCGTATCAATCTCTGTACGTAATCAGTCAGTTGATCTATCAACCTAAGACTCACCATATCTATTAATTAATCAGTTCATGTATCCCAGTCTTCCTCATATCAACCAATCAATAAATTCTTTTTTCTCTCTCTTCCATTTCATGCCCTTTTCTATGACCCAAACATCTTGTTCCACCTACATCAATATCCAATCCCAGATTCCCTCAATATCTTTGATTTTTAATCAAAACAATTCTTATCATCAATTACCTGATGATTATCGTAGCACTTCTTTCCATCAAACCACGTTTCACACATGTGTATGAGGTATGAGTGCGCACGTGTGTATGTATGCGTAAGCGTATGTAAATATTTGGTTTGCATGTGGACGTATGGACACGAGTATGCAGTATGTATGTAGTATGTACATGCCTATATGCATGCATATATGCATGTTGGTGAATGTGTGGCGAGTATGTATTTGCAAAAAAGGGAGTAGTGCCCATCAGAACCCACCTTCACTTGTATTTCAGCCTTGTTAATTCCTTCTAATAACTATTTGTTTCTCCATCAGAAATTGTCAACTGAAACTATCAAAAATAGGTCTCTTCAGTTTCTAAGTTGGTGCTGCAGCCGGGCTAGCTACGTGTGTATGTATGTATGTATGTTTGCGTGTATCACAATCACAGGTCACACCAATGGAGCTAAAGGACTGGCAGTTTAAACATTTACACCCCATTATATTTCGAAAAACTTTTCAAAAAGTTCTTAGAAAATTCCTCCTGAATAGGTTTTTAGTGGGTGTTCAATTTACAATGTAAATTCATTTTATATTGACGGCTAGTTTTAGTCCTGTAACAGTTATGTTTGTTTTTTATTCAGACATTTTAGTGATCACAGCCCAACGAAATGCAAAAGAAGCAACTTGTGTATTGATCACCACTTTTTCCAATTTTTAATTGAAACAGCATGCAACATGGCATGCTGTCAAAAGGCGTCGGTTGCATGATGGTTTCTATTGAGTAACTAATCTGACCCGTTTTTTTTCAATTTTTGGATTGCAGATGGTATTCTGATTGTGATCTCGTTCGTTCGTTAAGCTTTTTGCTCCATGAATGACATTAGGCTATCAATAAGGTTTCGTTGATGTTCCTGTAACATACTGTTTTTCCAGTCAGTATTTTTAGCCCTACCTAAACCCCTCAACCGAGAGAAGAGGTGAAGCCCCCATTCCTATTTTTAACAGAGAGGCATTGAGTACCATTTTCAAAGACTTTGATATGACAGCCATGAATTGGACCCCGGCTTGCTTACGGTACCTGGTATTCCCAGACTGTCATCCATCTTGGCACTGACCAGGCTCAACGTTGCTTGGCTTCAGTGATCCCACGAAAACCGATGTGTACAACAAGATTTCAGCGCATAATTCCTTCAAACAAGGAGTAAAAATTAAAGATAGAAATAATTTATTATTTTGGAGTGCACCCAGGGTCTGGCAGTTATCTACCAGTTGAGATTTAGTGGAGCCAGTGATGAGACTGAGGGGAGGGAAAGGTGCTATTTTGAAACGCCCTCGGGCTCCAATGGAGAGGGTACCCCAAAACTTTATACATAGAAATTTATCTTTTGCATGTGTACTGACAATAAACAATAATGAGATATATTTGTACATACACCAAGTGAATAAATGATAATTATTAACCTTTTATATAGTTTTTCAACAATTACAATAAATGTTGGAGGGGACCCCTCCAGGAGCAAAGTCCCTCTTCTCCCGGCCCCAAAATCTCTACCTACGTCACTGTTTTGGAGTGCAGTCTGGCAGTGATCCACCGGTTGTCATCTAGTAAAACGACCTTATTGAACTCAGTGTCGGTGGTTATCATCGAAGTGAACCAATTGACCTATCTTCAGCCAATCAGGGGTCAAGGGGGTTAATTCCTTATCCACCTGTTCAAAGGAAGCAATTTTTAATCCCACGATCAAGCGATGTTATTTGATGTCAAATAAAAACAGATTCACATCCCCAGTTATTTTCAATAGATAAGATAATAGGACAGTAGTGTCCTTAAGCTTGCTACGACTTCAGCACAGTTATTTTGAGTGATGGCGAATCAAAGGTTCACCTCGTCTTAAACTGAAATGCGTTTAGCTTCCCATTACTTCGTTGCGTCTCAGTATGAATGAACAATCATAGATCATGTAATATAGGAGAGTGTCGGGGAGTACATTTGTATCACACGCTCTCTATCTTATATGGGTAAACAAAGGTCTCTTCAGTTTTTAAGTTGCTCTAGCTGGCTGGCTATGTATGCCTGTATTACAAATACACGCTGGACTAATGAAAATTGGAACATTTACCCATTGAGCTAAATTGAGCCCTTATTTTGTGTCCAGCAGCATTCACGTGATATCTGTCCAACAAAACGACGGGAGAAGTAACTTCTTTTTTGATCACCCATTTTTTCAAACTTTTATTGATAGCACCCAACATGGCATACTGACAAAAGATGTTAGTAACCACATGGTCTCCATTAAGTGACTAACCAGACCTGTCCATTTGGAAATTTATCGAAATTTTGAAAATTCTTTTCTTAGGATATTTAAAACTTAGAAACTCGCTTTGTTGTGCCGATTATTAAATAACATTTGGTTCTTCTTGTGTGAAGTTCCTGTTGTTAACTCTTAAAACCGAGCTATGCAAGCATAGTTTCTTTCTGTTCAAAAATTTGTAACATATACTGCATATAGATATATGTATATGGAGATGATAACGGATAAACTTAAATAGATAAAAGCGAAAAATGATAGTTGATAAGGTCAATAACTTCAAACATATTACAGTTATAAACAAAGTAAATATAGCATTTGACTATGGTGTGGTAGCTTGCAGAGTTAAATTTGACTTCAGAACTTTAAGATACATAATGATTTTTATCAAGAAAACATGTCCTTATAGGATCAGAAAAAACGTTGTCGAATTTCAAGTAGTTAAAACTGATTCAATGGGGGAGAAGAGTAAAAATCTGACAATTCTAATGAAAGAAGCAGTAGAGAAAAACAAATGAAAACAATAACACGGCGAAATGCTCAAAGGTAACAATGGAAAATATCAAAAAGAGGAGAAATATGGAGATAAAAACCAAAGGAGACGAAATATATAAGATAATATGGAAGAAATGAATGAATGTGGTGGAGAGATCGATTTGTGCCAGCAGAATGATGGGGAATAATTAGATAAACGTCTACTTACCTAAGTTGCATTCTTCTAGTCGGCAATTACTATCACCATACAGTAAGACGCTCGTCCGTCCAATGACTTTATTGACTAATTTGTCCAATTCGTATTCAAATGGAGCCATTTTCTCCACAATAATCGGATCTGAAATGAACAAAAAATAATTTTTCGGTAAGTGGCTTTTACTTTTGCTTTGTGATTTAAAAATTAATTATCCAGAAAATACTTGTAGAAGTTTAGAATTATATAATTTACTTCATTTTAAACACTCTATTTTTTAAATTTTGATTATGATACAATGAATAAGCGCACATCATGATTGAGCTATCAACAAATAAATAATTGAATTTATACATATATAATTTTATTCTATCTTCTTTTATTTGATGAGGTATTGTAAATCATTATTATTAATTTTTTGCTATGATTTACTTTCATCTTAATTGTTGTTGCTTGTAATCGCAACGGTTCGATTCTCACGCCGTTAGTAGTCTAAAAGTATCAATGAAATATATATGTTAGCCGAATCGGTGGAGTTGTTCATTTGGCGTAATTTACTTATTTTTTGTCAGAAAAAGTTTGATTTCACAATTTTATATTGATCGAAAAATTGATCGATTAAATTAAAACTACGTATCATTTATTAATTTTTTTAAAGCTGAAATTTTACCAATTTGACAATTCTATTGATTCGACGTAACATATATAAAATATTTAATTAAAACTTTTTTTTTTATCAAGGTTATAAGACAGAGACAGGACTGTCGAACGTGCAAAAGAATTCTACCAAAAACTATATTCGTCCAAACAAGGACTACAAAACAATGAGCGGGATATGCAAGACGTGAGAAATCAGCTAGAGGACTTCCCAAAAGTAACCCCGTGGGAGGTGAAATAAGCCATTAAACATAATCATAATGCTTTTATGTAAAAAAGGAAACCCCGAAAGACCTAAAAAACTACAGGCCCATAAGCCTACTCAACTATGTGTACAAACTTTTCACAAAGATCATCACCAACCGGATCGCGAAAACACTCGATGAAAACCAGCCACGTGAACAAGCTGGCTATAGAAGAAGCTACTCGATCATGGACCACCTGCATACAATAAATCAGCTGAAAGAAAAAATAGCTGAATATAAACTACCACTCGCTGTAGCATTTATCGACTTCAAAAAGGCGTTCGACGCAGTAGAAATTCTTAAGGTCATGGAGGCCATCACTCGACAAGGTGTTGAAGTGTTGAAACATATATACGATCACAGTAGCTCCTTTATCAGGTTACATAAAGACTCTGACCCCTTTCAGCTCCAGAAAGGAGTAAGACAAGGTGATACCAGCCCACCTAAACTCTTCACAGCCTGCCTCGAGATGATCCTCAGAAGACTAGACTGGAAGAGTAAAGGAATTAAAATAGACGGCGAGTATCTGAGCAACCTCAGATTTGCAGACGACACTGCCCTTTTCGCAGAGAACCTACACGACCTCCGACTAATGATAGATGAACTAAATGAAGAGAGCAAGAAAGTCGGCCTACACATGAACTTCAGCAAGACGAAGATCATGTGCAACAACCACATCGGAGATAAAAACACTAAGATCAAAATCGAGGACACAGAACTGGAGGAAGTAGACCACTACATCTACCTAGGACAACGAATCTCCATGAGACCCTCAAAAGAAGAAGAAATCAAGCGAAGAATCACTCTAAGATGGCTAGCCTTTAGCGGAGCAAGCTCAACCTTCAAAAATAAGAAGATCCCATCAATCTTAAAAAGGAGGATGTATGCATCCTCTCAATAGTCACTATGGAGCTGAAACGTGGAACCTAACCAAGAGACAGATCCGCAAATTGAGAACCATGCAACGTGCACATGAAAGAATTATGTTGGGCCTCACATGGAGAGACCACAAAACAGCACAGTGCATCTGAGAAAAGGCAAGAGTCAGGGACATCATAGAATCTATTAAAAATCTCAAATGGCGGTGGGCTGGCCATGTTGCAAGAATGAAGGACAACCGATGGACATCACGACTCACGACATGGATCCCCTGAGATCACATGCGCAACCGAGGCCGACAGAATATTAGATGGAGAGACGAGCTAGACAAGTTTTGGAAGTACTGGTTCTTCGACGCCCATGATAGAGAAGTGTAGCAAATCCTGGGGAAGGTCTATGTCCAACGACGGACGTTAAAAGACTGATGATGATGATTGCTAACGATAAGGCGGACGACAGATGGAATTCTGTGGATACATAATGAGGAAGGAAAACTTGAGGAATTTGATGCTCATTAGGTGCCTAGAAGACAAAAGGAGTATAGATAGGGTGCTAGTAACCCACTTGAAGGATTTTGAAAGGTGAATGGCAGGAAGAATAATGGAAAGACGATAGCGATTAAGGGAAGGAAGCCATGGAGAGACATGATCACCTAAGGACATGGTGCTTAAAATAAGAAGAAAAAAATATAAAAAGACGCATATTTAAAACGTAAAATTCACACCTGGTTCAACTGATTTATCCAAGAGAATAGGATTCCCGTTCCAGGAACGCAGACGTCCATCATGGTCAAAAGTGACTTGCAAAAAACCGAGGTATTTGCCGTAGGCGTACGCTTGGACTACTAATACCATTTCTCCATCGTCTTGCTCGATTATAGTCGGATAATCTCCCTCGGATTTTTCCGATGAAGGCGGGTCACCTGCGGAGAAAAAAAAGAGAATGACAAAAATAATTGACAAGTTTGGTTAGCCATTCAATAGCAACCGCCACATGACCAAAGTCTTTTGGCAGCATGCCATGGTGGAGTATTCGATTGAAACATTGGAAAAGGGGATGATCAATGAATAAGTTACTTCTCCCACCTTTTGCTGGGAGGAAATTTAGAGAAAAATGTTTTTCCAAGATATGATAAGGTGTAAGTATTTATATTTGTAGCCCTCTAGCTCCATTGATACAGTGATACATACATACATAGCCAGTCAGCAAGCCAAACCCAGTTGAAACCTGGAGAAACCCATGTTGATGTTTTTGGTTCTAAACTTTATTAGTGCCAGATTAACTAAGTCGTAAAATAGCATTTGCCACAGGCCTGCATTTCCAAGGAGACAGCACCAAATGCTGGCAAGCTATCAATTCAGATACAGTAATACTGTGCTTTGTCTTTAACCAATATTGAACGGTCCAATATACCGCAGTTCACAATATAAGGCGGTTAATACGCAGATAACAATATCTTAACCGAAACGTATTATCATGCACCCATGCTACGAATAACAACAGAATCTCATTAAATAGCTTACTTGATAAGTCTGAAATTTTAAATTTCGTCGATTTGTAATCAATTAACACATAATCACTCGATTTTTTTTGACCTTGTGGTGAAAACAACTCCTTCATTTACCGGCGAACTTGTAATTGACTATCCACAGTTCGGTTGTAGATTTTTTGGACTCCAACAGTTCTTTCAATATAAAGTTGAAATGCTCATGTCAGATACTTCAACTAGTTTGACGTTGAGCCAGGTCATTTCCCTAGATGGGTGACCGTCTTGTAATACCAGGTGCCATAAGTAGCTGGGGACCATGAGAGAGCATCCAATTGTGATCCCGTTAATCCTCCTAAGGAAAGGTGATCTCTACATTATAAAGTAAGTTTCAATGTTCTTGAGAATTCTGTCTGGATTCCCCGTTGGACAAGGTTGACCATGAGTGAAAAGGTTTTAGCTTGTGCATGGGCGCTTGGTACGGAGTCTGTTACACTTAAAAATATTTTGAAAGGGTTAGGGGTAGTAGAGAAGTACTGATAATGGAATCACAACATGAAGACTGCGAAGAGGGGGGGGGGGAGAAGGAGAGAGAAGCAAAGTAGGGGCACGCAGAAGGATATTGATGGATCATAGAAATATTCGCTAAGGGGGAACAGCTGAACTCTCTTCAAGTAACTTCCGTGTTTTTTTCTCTCCAAATACTACAGTGTTTTAGATCTCCAGCCTTTGAAGCACTCCCGTTCGGTACACTCCTGCCAATAAGTCGGTTAAATTGTGGGTTTAGCATATTTCTCTGGCTAAATTCCAGATGTGAGAGAATTGAACAGGATTCTCTCAAGTAACAAACATCCAAATGTCTAATTTTGAATTATCTGCATCCAATTTCGAAAAAAAAATAACCAAGTAACGCCGGATGCAGGCCTCTCATCTCGCTGCAAATAACCGACTTCATCTCAATGTCTCCTCAGTAGGAGTGGCTAAGCAAATAAACATACAAATCCTTGTTTGGGAAAGTACTGCAATAATCATTGACCACAATATCGATACAATTGAAAACCGGAGTCTACCTATGCACAATGCATACATGTGGGAAGCTTAGCCAAACAATTGTTTATTTTGTGATAAAAGCATATATTTTGGAACACTTAGAAAGTATTCTCCAAAAGTTGGATATTGAGCCATCATGAATTTCCAATATGTCGCACCACATGGCTGACATTTTTCAAAATCAATATTCTTATCAGCGATAGATATAGTTAGTTGAATGAATCTATTTACCACACACAGTTCATATTCATTTTTGATTCAAATTCTTTTGGATATAAATGTAACAAATTATATGCTCTTATCTCAAAATGCACTGTTGGCTTGGAATTTTCTGCCAAGCAGTCCCACTATACCATGAATTAATGAAGATTAATCAATGGACAGCCTATACACGATATCGACTTATACATGAGTATATACGGTTATTACTTGAGTGCAGTGGATGAAGTTGGTCAAGCCAGGTGACCAAGTTAATCTTCAATAAGTAAACAGAACATTAACCTTTATATAAAAAAGTGTTGGTATGTCCACCGACCACAATATCAACTCCCTTGACTTCCTTGGCGATCTTCTTGTCTATCCAATATCCAGCATGGCCAAGAGCGATGATCTTGTTAACTTTCTCCTTGAGCAATTCGTTCACCTCCTTCTGTACGCTTTCAACTTCATCAAGGAAGATCGCCGGCCCTACAAATAAAATGATCAGCAATTATATTACGACAAAGCAACAACAACAACAGCAACATCAAAAGCCATTATATAGTAGCGTAGCTGAGGAGGGGGAGAGGGCTATCTGAAAACGCCCTCCATGTCCCCGAACGAAGGAGCCCCAAAGGATTTATTAATAGTTGTTCATCTACTGTATTTTTACTGACATCATACTATAATAACTACGTATCTGTACATATATGAATGGCAGAAATAATCATTCAGCTGTTGGGGTCGTTTTTCACCGATTAAGCGAGAGTGCATGTTGATTTGTTGCAAATTTTCCTTTTTTTTATTAAATCTCACCCTCTCACGAACTTTCTTTGGAATTCATGGAGAAATTTAGGAGATATCGTGTAGATAGACGGAGAACTGTTGTAGGTTTTATATGGTGCGGGTTGATAGCTACAATGTAGAGAAGGTAACTTTGCACGGATCCGCTAAAATTTTAAATAACCTCTTCCGAAATCCACTGCCGATCATTCAACAAAATTTCATTGAAATTAGCGGGGAGCTTTTGGAGATATCATGATGTATGAAAAAATGGAGAATATGTCTTTAAAAATATTCCTGGATCCGCTCAAATATTCCTGGATCCGCTCTTCTTTTCTGTCACAAAATCTCATTGAAATTCATTGCGTACTTTAGGAGATATTGTGATGGACAGGCAGACAGACGGAAAGACGGACACGCCCGAATACATATAACTCCCCAACTTCATTCGCAAAGGTAATAAAACGGAAAACAGTTTCCAAAATGCAACAAAATGTATTAAGAAGAATATGAATGAATGGCCTCCGTTCTGTCTCGACGAACAATGGAGTGTCCCCAGCCCAAGGGTACATGGCTGGGCGAATCATATGGAGATCCTGTGATATTGTTGTCAAAATTCCCCTTTCACTCACGCTGATGTAATCCAAAAGAAAGTAGAGAATGATAGTCTGGCAACAGCTTGGCTGCAGAACCTGCCGGAGAACGTCAAATCGCCCCAAGATAGCTCCACACCCTGCTTTGGAATCAGAGTTGTCCTTCTCCTAGATTGGTTGCCCTCCTAATGATAGAGAGCCTACTCTTGTCCTACTCTTACTACATTATTTATTGGGAGAGGAGATGGATTCCTGCGTTTCTGAAAGGCATTAGTACAAAGTGAACATAAATAGCCCGATTGGAGTTTAAACTATCCATAGTACGAGCCTTTATCGACTACACCAATCGCACTTCCCAAGAAAAATGTAAGGAAAGTAATTCAGTAATTGCAATGCGATATTTTGAAAAGGATACTAAACAGAACCAAAGGTCCATAATTGTCTATTCAAGTAACTAACTAAACTCTTTTTAGACTTCTTGATAAAACGGCTGAGACTAATCAAGGCTAATCGGACCTTGAAACACGAGCGTCTTTTCAAGAAGTGATGACCTTTCACGAACGTGTGGCTCCAGTGAAAGACAAGAAGACTTGTGTTATAGACATCTGATAGCGTAAAACTCCGTAATAAGCTTGTGTTGTGAAGACGAACACATAGCAAACATTCATCATAAACTATATTATATTAGAAATAAGACGCCGAACATGTGTACGGTCAGTCTCCGTTATCAGCGGTGAAAAGGATGCAAGGCACCCCTCAGCAGATGCCGAAATATGCAGATAATAGCTAACCGTATGTACTTACAGTGGTGCCAAATTTATTTTCGTTTGCACCTAAAAATGAGTCAAAAACACCTAGAAACATTCAGGTTTTCCAATGTATATCTAAAATCTAGGAAATATATCACTTACTAATAAAATCAAAGGTGACTTTAATCGATTACATTTACTTAATCAAAATATCACTGATCTTATTGTCATTTTTTGAGATTTTACTTTTTACCTTCATCATGATTTTATTAGTTGTTGATAATCCTCGGGCAGTAAGTAAATAGCGTTGATCAGATATTGAAAAAAACTCCCATCGACAAGGCCGCATCTTTTAGCCATGCCTGTTCACCATTAAAAACACCTGACAAAGTTCAAATAACTTCCTTAAACCAATCCTTCATTCCGACTGTGGCTATGTTTGTTTACATTTTGCTAGTAGCTGTATTTAATACATCTTCTGTTTTTTTCTATTTTCATTAAATGAAGTATTATAAACCATTATTTATTTTTTGAAATCTTTGACTAATTTCATCTTTAATTTATTTTGATAACTTATAATACTCCACCTAAAAAAGAAAACAGAACACGTATTAAATTACATCAGAATGTAAACAAACATGGCAACGATCGGAATTAGGAATAGGTTTAAGGGTGTTCTCCACTTAGATCCTTATCGAGGGTGTCTTACATTTTGGTACACGGATAATTGTTTATTAGTGCCACTTCTGGCTTGGCAGGTCTATCGTAGCTTCGTTCTGCTTACGGCACTTAATATTCCCCAATGGTCAACTGTCTTGGCGCTAACCTGATTCGATATTTCTTAACTTCAGAGGCCTTACGACAACCGATGTATACAACATGATTTTAGTCGTAATCCCTTACCCTCGGGTAGAGGTTCCCCAATGTTTGACAGAGTTCAGTAATGACGAACATGCGTTACCGGAGACTAGAAACTTTTTGTGATCGCTGCTAATGGCCTCGGTTTGTGCCTACCATGCATATTGATTTGCAAGCCAATCCGTGGACCAATATACTTGAGTCGTGCGTTCGAGACTCAAGGGTACCCTTAGTACAATGGCCTTATGCCATATAATGTTATGCTTAGTAAATAACTGTATCGGTTAAAGCTTTTTTATGATTTAGTGCAGTGGTTCAAAGGGTCCCAGGTCACATTCCTCCCCTTGAGAACTCAGATTTCCTCAATTCCTCCCCCATTTTGAAATGGTATCTAGTATTTCTTTCACTATTATACTGCCATTATACGTGCATTCCATGGCAAAAAATCCTTCTATTGGGAGATTCCTCCTCGGGGAACCAAGTGGCTACCAGCTTGAGAATCATTGATCTACAGAAAAGGATTAACATATTTTCCGATTGACAATACGAATCCCCCCGCTAAAAAAATGCCTCAAAAATCACATTGTGTCTCAACACTCGAAGGCTGTAGGGAAGGGTTGCTGGCCCCTGTGAACCCCAATACAGTAAGCTATTTAATCCTAAGATATTTTTCCGAAAAATACATAGTTAATTGTCAGATGCTTCTTATTGCCTGTTGTGTCTTATCAGCCAGGAGGTACAGTAATTAGAAAACTACTGTCTCTGTTCCATAATAGTCATTACATTTAGAAGTGATTCTCATATCCAAATGTAATTGCTATCAGTACTTATGTAATATGCATCAGCGCTTTTAATTTATTTACACACTGAGTTTAGTTGTGATAAAAAGCAATGAAAATTAAGATGAAGGTGAATGACACCAAAAATAAGTAACAATGATTTATAGTACTTCATATTCTAAAACACAAAAATAGATTTAACTGTACAACCAGTTTATGATAAACACGGTATAGAAGAGATTGTGGGTAGGGAGTGAGTTTAAGGGTTCGATTCAGAATGACACTTGCCACGTAGTATCAATAGATTAGTAGTAAGAACGGTATAGAGGGTCGTGAGTTCGATTCTCGCCTGGAACTTATTCTTTATTCGAATTCACGCTCTTAATTTATTTACTGCTGAAGAGTAAAGTTGGGATAAAAAGCTTCAATTAAGATGAAGATAGATATTAGAAAAATAGATAATAATGAAAAATCTGTTTTACCTGAATTAGACAGCATGGGGGTGTCTTTAGTGATGTAACCAACAATACCGATCCATTCTCCTCCAACTTTTAATTTGGTTCGTTTCTTCACTGATGCCATTTCGGGTATTCCGGTTACATTGATATTGGCCGCTAAAACTGGGAAAGTTGCGTTTTGAAGAAAAGGTGCCAACCCTTCAATGCCTTTGTCAAATTCATGGTTGCCAAGACACTGCAAGAGACAATTTTTATTCATTTATCGTATCGCAAATCATTCTTATAGGAAAATTCAAAGAAATTTGAGGCTATTTATTTACAATTTGATTTGAACAAAGTCACTGAAAGAAAAATACATATAACCTAAAAACTTCTTGGTTTATGAACAGTTTTTGATTAACAAAAGGAGAATGATTTTGTTAAACTTAACCGTGGGTACGACTGATTCTACCATTTCACAAATCGAAAAACGGACAGAGTCAGCAGCGAAGTGACGGCTTAGGTTAGTCACTCAATAGAATCGTGACCAGCGTCTTTTGGCTGTATGCTGTGCAGGTGATGATCGATTAAATTAATCACAAAAAGAATGATCGATTAATAAGTTACTTCTCCCGCATTTAATTAGCAAGTGATCACAAAAATTCTGAATTTTCTAGAACAGGTATGATTGTTGTGGGATCAATTTAGCACATATTTACATTGCACACTAGAAACTAATTTATGGAGTGAATTGACTTTCTGGACATTATAAGGAGTAAATAATAAAATTGTCCGTCCTTCAGCTCCGCTAGGGTGACCGGTATGTGTGATACATTAATACATAGCCAGCCAGCCAAACCGGCTTAAAAACCTAATAAACTTATGATGACAGTTTTGGTTGATGGTTTCTAATATGTGGAGCCCAAGCAGGGACCGTTGAAGCTGTAGACAGCATAAAGGAACTACACACTATTTGTTTTATTTCTTTCAAGGTTGCAATGACCAGGTCGTGAATGTGGCGGAGGGGGATGCTACAAAAAACAACAACAAAAAACAAAAAAAAACAAACAAAAAACGTGCCGATGGGTAATAAATGAACAATATTTGATGGACGAGATAGTCTGCTAAGAGAGTCAGTTGTTCTGCGTTGCCATGACAACATTTTCGCCAACACTACTCTGTTGTACTACATCTGCCCCACAATAGTTGTTACTTTTGTTTATAGAAGTCCGAATATAAATGTAACAACTATTATGGGACAGAGGTAGTAGTGAATATCTCGACGCGAGACACTATTTTATTTTATCTTTTTCAACATCTGAGATTCTTTAGCATTTACAAATAAGCCCCTGTTGATTGAGAGAAGGTTGCTAAATTAGCCATTTACCGGTTAGATCTGGCTGATTTGTTTTCAATTTAGTCGATAAAAATCTACGATAGTATAAACTATGACTATTCAAAAATATAATTTATGTGTTTAACGAAAGTAAATGTACAGGCTTGCCAAATTAATGATATTTCGGTTAGATGTGGCTATTCGCTTTCTGATTTAGTGGATAAAAATCAACGAAAATCTGTTCATTGAAAAATAATAAGAAAGTTTAATAAAAGAAAATATACAATTTTCATTGATAATGAATCAAGCAATCTACTACTGGGCCTAGGAGTGGGTAATAATATCAGTAAATATCTAATCACTCAACGTATACTTGGATTTTCTGTTCGCTTTCGCCAGCAGCCAATCGAAAGATTGGCTACAACTTCTATATACACAGGGCACGAATGTATACAGGATGTTCAGAAAAATATATATCAGTCTTTTTGACAACAAGCATTTAAAACTATTTTAAATCTAAAACTATCTTTAAAGACACAATTTACGTGAGGATCACAAAAAGATACTAAGTTCGCAAATATTTCAACTTACGATAAATATTGGAAGTGATTTCAATTAACCTGGATACAGGTTCGTACCCGTTTCATTACATTAGAGAGCGACATAGTTGAGATAATACAAAGGAATGTCAACCAAAGCTGTCGATCAAAACTGTCAGCAAAGGTTTCTTCAGTTTTCAAGTTCGTCTCTCTGGTTTGCGAGTTGGTAATGTATGTACGTATCTCAGCAATTGAGCTAGAGGGATGAAAATTTCAATATGTACTCTATATTACCAGAAATAACTTGAAAAATTCTTCTCTTAATAGGTTGGCAGTGATGGGCTCAATCAGCAACGTAACTTTATGCTAAATTGGTCCCTTCTTTTAGTCCAGCAAGATTCATGCTTGTTTATTTTTTAAAATTCGAACTTTTTTCTATTGATCACTGACTAACAGAAGGTAAGAGAAGCAACTTATACATTGATCTCCTTTTTTCCAAATTTTCGTGATTGCTCATCCCAACACAGTATAAGACCAAGAGACATTGGTCCCTTGACAGTGTCTATTGAGTGACTAACCAGACTAGTTCAAATTTTCTGTTCCCAATCGTTAGCAGTTTTAATTTGCCACACCAACGATATTCATGTAACACGAATGTATTTATAAAATGAAAATCGTCGCTTCTTTTATTTCTTTGATCGAAGCAATGCTCTCTTCTGCATAAAAGGTAAAATTTTGCTAATGAAATATCTCTAGACTCTTGACTGTAACGGATTCAGTCACTCTTCAATAAAACCTCAGAAGGAACTGATTAGACATAAACATTTCAA
This sequence comes from Thysanoteuthis rhombus, assembly GCA_963457665.1. NCBI lineage: Eukaryota > Metazoa > Mollusca > Cephalopoda > Oegopsida > Thysanoteuthidae > Thysanoteuthis > Thysanoteuthis major. Next base: position 191,090 of record OY735212.1, on the reverse strand, counting down.
AACAGTATATATATATATATATATATATATATATATATATATATATATATATATATATATATATATATATATATATATATATATATATATATATATATCTATATATATATATATATATATAAGATAATCGTGGAGAAGTGTGAAACAAAATTTTATTGAGGATTCCATAAGTATATACATATATAAAGAGATAAATAAATATTGGTATAGATTATGGTTAATCCGACAATATGAGAAATGAATGACAATTATCATTCGAAATTTCCATAAACATTCCAATAAACGCCTAATAAATCATTTTCTGATATAATCGTTTCATAGGAATTCACTCATTTCTGTGATGATGATATCTCGATTAGCGCGATTGATTAGTTCCAGCATTTTCAGTACTGTTCAAAACTGCTCAGTTATTTAATGTGTTTTTCTGCTTATATTTAGTTACACTAATTTGTACATCAATATTCCAACCGTACATCATAATCTCACTATCCAAGGTATTCCTGTCTACGCACAAGTTCGTTATTTTCAACTGTTCATGTTTTCATTCATTTCTTGTTGTTAACAATCAAGAAAGCAAGAGCAGAAAACAGAAATCGGTCTTCTCCTTAGGACGATTGACGGGATTGCCACAGAAGGCTCTCTAAAAGATCCCCAGCAATTTGACCGTAAGTACGAATATCTATAGTAATTGTGGTTGAAATCGACCCAGGCAACGCAGAGAAGACAGTTTTTCATTGTTTATAAATGTTTACACGAAATACTTTCAGCCAATAGAGAATGCAGAAGATTGGCACACTGACCATATCACTGATGTAACTGATGTCGGCCGCAGCCTTGCACCTGATCTTTTTGGGATCTACGTTGTGAGTTGTGGGGTCCAGCATTTATCTGCGATTCTTGCGACATGTCCAGTCCATTTGAGATTTATGATAGTTTCTATGATGTCCCCGATTCCTGCCCTTCCAGTAATATACGGTGCCGTCTTATGATCTCTTCATGTGAGGTTGAGCATGATTCTCTCATGTGCACGTTGCATGGTTCTCAGTTTGAAGGCCAGTCTTTTGGTTAGGTTCCATGTTTCAGCTCTATATGCGACCATCGGCAGGATACATTGATGCATTCCCTTCTTTTCAGGACTTGTGCAATTTTCTTGTTTTAAAAAATCGAACTTGCTCTAGCGAAAGCTTGCCAACCTAGGGTGATTCTCTGCTTGATTTCTTCTGATTCGCTTTCCTAGGTGTATGTTATGGTCTACTTTCTTCAGCTCTGCATTTTCGATTTTGATCTTTGTGTCTTTGGAACAGTAAGTGGTTGCAGTTCGGTGTTGAACATTTTTTTGCGTTCTATCTTTTTGTTAATTTGAACTTTGCATCTCATTATTCTGTGGCCATTTCCTACATTGACTTGATTTAAGACCTGCATATATTTAATTATGTCACTCTTGTTCGCTACGATAAAGTCTATTTCATTCTTGGTTTCATGATTGGGGCTCCTCCAAATCCCTTTTCTGTTGGTTTTCTTTTTAAAGAAGTACAGTTAGTAACATTTGAAGGGTCCCTTCCAAAATTTAGTGAAATTTGAGAAATGAAAAATTTCAATAGATCACTATAATTCTATTGGTGAAAAACAACCCAGTTTCAATTCATGTCTTTACAGATGTATTCTTATTATTGTAAATGTCAGTTGATATGCAGTACGGGAACAATAATTTATGAGGCTTTGGAATCCCACTCCTTCGATGGGGGTCCTGATGGCTTTTCAAAAAGCCCCCTACCCTGCCCCTTCAGCTACGCCTCGGGGCGTTAAGAGGAGACAGCTACCAATTTGACAGCTTAGTGAAGCGGTAAGCTTCCATAATGTTCCAGACTTAGTATCTCAGGCCCGGATGACAGAAGATAAACATATGATACAGACACGGGTAAGTATGGCAAGGTATCATTGATAACATCTTTTGACTGTAAATCGCATTCTTTTAAGGGGCTATTGGGAAAATCCTAAAATATCAGTTTGAACACCACTTATGCCAGGCAATATTTAAAATATAGTGAACTCACGTCATTTCAACACCCTACGGGAGACAAGATGCTGTTCTAACAGGTAGATTTTACACGAGCTGTATTAATAAAAACCAAAAGTACCGACAAAATTTTCTTTTTATTACTTATTCACGGTCTAATGCCCTATGTTACTTTAAAAGGCATTATTGTTAGGGTTTACTCATTTTAGTTTTGATAATGTACTGAAATCTTTGCATGCTTTTGCTACAATCTAATCCACAACAAAAGTTTTGCAAGAATATAAAAACAAACATATCGTGAGAACGCGTGCTCTTACTACTAGTATCGTTATAACGAGAATCTACTGGATAGTTGAACCGTAGTAACGGCTAATCTAGCTAATCTACCTTTGTCAACGAAGTTGAAAGAGGCATATGTACCGTGGGTACTTTTTTATAACACACAATATCTCCACAAGGAACGGGGACTATAGAAGAAGTGATTAATTTTGGATACAGGATTTTTGCTGATATTTCACCTGCATCATGGCTATATGGCATCACTATATCTCAAAAAGTTCTCCATCTGTAAAAAATTCAGAAATGGTTAGCCATGGGGTAAGGAATTTTGTTGAATTTGGGTCAGATTCAGGAATTTCTTTTGGGCGAGAGATTTCTCTCGTAAATAAATGTATTCACTTATGTTTGTCCAAGATAGAATTAATCAAGTTCGGAGGATTTAATGTTGAAGAATTTAGAAAAATCCTGAGGCTTATCACGAAATCACTGGTTTCACAATCTCACAATAGCACATACTGGAACATGTACAACTGCAGATTCTGATACAATAAAGTAGATCCAGCAGACCAGAGTAGGATTTCTCATCAATAAGGAATTCAAAGACAATGTGGAAGACAAAGCTGCCTCGGACCGCATAGCCAGTGTCACCGTACATCTCTCAAAGAGAATGAACATCATACAAGTCTAAGCAACCTAACTAAATAAAAAATCATTCAAAAGAAACGATGACAAAAAAAGATACACGAAAGCAATGCTCGAAAATGGTCGGGGTTTCGAAGCTTTCCACAAAACTCTCAATACAGAACGAAGACAAATAACTATTATACTCAGAGTCAATGGAGACTAAACAACGGTCAGGGACCGGATCGTCAAATGAACCCAAGAATTTTACCAAAAATCTATTCCCCCAAACAAGGAACATTAAACAATAGACAGGATGTGCAAGATACAAGGAATTAGTTCGAGGATTTCCCAAAAGTTACGTCATGGGAGGTGAAACAAGTCATCAAACAAGCAAAAAAAAGGAAAGGCCCCCAGACTAAACAAAAATCACCATCGACCTACTCGAAAAGGTACCATTCTATTCAGCTTATGCCTCAAACAGTAAAGTCCCAGAGGATTGGAATTCTGCGATCATAATGCTACTATATGAAGGAGAAATCCTGAAAGATTTCAACAACTACGGACCAATAAGCCTACCCAACTGCATCTACAAGCCTATCACAGAAGTTATCACCGACCGAATCACCAAAATACAAGATGGAAACCAAGCACAAGCTGGCTTCAGAAGGAGCTACTCAATCACTGTCCATCTCCAATTCGATAAAAAAACTAAAAAAAAGAACAGAAGAATGTAAAATGCCACTTGATGTAGCATTTATTGACTCCATGATGGCCTTCGACTCAGTGGAAATTCTCAAAATCATTCTACAAGGTGTTGACACCGTATTTGTCTGAGTATGGCAACAAATATGCCGTCACAACGACTCCTTTATCAGGTTAAGAGCTTTTTCAGCTAGAAAAAAATGGTAAGGCAAGATTATACCAGCTCATCTAAACTCTTTCCGGCCTGCTGCGAGATGATCTTTCGAAACTATTCTGGGAAAGTAAAGGAATAAGAATAGACGGTGAGTACCTATGCAACCTCCGATCAGCAGACCACATCGTCTCTTTTGCAGAGGACCTTCATGACCTTCAACTGGATGAAGGAAGCAAGGAAGGGGGCCTTTACATGAAATTCAGCTAAGCAAAGGTCATGTGCAAATAAAATATTGAAGACAAACACAACGACCAAGATCAAAAACACAGAGTTGGAAAAAGTAGACTATTACATCTACCTAGGACAACGAAATGAAATGAAATCCTCAAAAGGAGAAAAAATCAAGCGAAGAATCACTCTATGATGGCAAGTGTATACAACCAATCCAACCTCCCAATAGTCTCTTATGGAGCTAGAACATAGAATCCAACAAAGAGACTGGCTCTCAGAGTAAGAGCTATGCAATATGCACATGAAAGAATCATGCTCAACATCCCATTGAGAGATCACAAGGCAGCAAAGTATACCAGTAAAAGAACAAGTGTTCGAGACATCATAGAATTCATTAGAAAATTTAAATGGCAATAGGCTAGTCATGTTGCAAGAATGGCAGACAACCGATAGATATTGTGGATACCCAGAGATTACATTCGAAATCATGGCCGGTAGGAAATAAGATGGCGAGACGAACTTGACAAGTTCAGAAAGTATTGGCTCCGCGCCGCCCACCATGGAGAGGGCAAATCCTGAGGGAGGTCTATATCCAACGAAGGACGCTAAAAGGCTGCCGCCACTGCTGTTGCTGATCAGATGATATTGAAGGTTGAACTCTTATCTCGGTCTGCATTTGTCTTTCTACCTATCATCTGTCTATCCGTCTGACTGTTTGTCTATCTATGTCTGTCTGTTTGCACCCCCTTTCTCTCTCTCTCTTTCTTTCTCTCTCTCTCTCTCTTTCTCTCTCTCTCTCTCTATATATATATATGTATATATGAATATATATGTGTGTGTGTGTGTGTGTGTGTATGTATGTATGTATGTATGTATATATTAGAAATCGTCAACCGTATTAGAAACCATCAATAATAGGTTTCTCTCAGTTTATTCTGATTGACTTGTTAGCTATATATTTATCACGCATACAGGCAACGGAATTGGATGGCTGAAAGATTTTGTTTCTTATAACCCCCATCTTTATCCTAATCTTTATCGATTCCTTGTCGTAGATCGAAAGTCTAGGTAAAGATGCTGAAAAAAGCAACTAAAGATTAAGGAATTTCTGGTCACAAAAACTATTCACATGATGAACAGTGTGATTTTCTTGGTTCTTTGTCCGTAAACATAGAATCTTCCACTTGGAGATAATAATTTTGCTGATGAAAATATCTCATCCCTAATATTTGGAACAATGAACTCTTGTTCTGAAAAGACTTGAAGTAATATTAATTTGCTATCATTCATTTAGTCAGGCTTCCCCGTGCCCCAAGATACGTGAGTTCTAGTCTCACCAAGAACTTAAAAGTAAATAAAAGTTTAAAATTAATAATGATGGTTCAATAGTAGTAGAAATTTTGATGTATGCGTGATTTTAATCACATGAATTAACTAATTAATAATGATAGCCATGATAATGAATTTTTGAAAGATTTTAATTCCTTCTGAATGAAAATTTCGTGACCTAAATGGAGGACATGTCCAGGAAATATGGATGTGTAGCTCATCATCATCCTCGTCATCATTATGTGACACTATTTCCGCCTTCAGCAGATTATGAATTCACATTAATCGTCTTCCAGTTTACATGATCTTGGATAGGTGTTTATCTGGGTCCAATTTTGGTTGCCCGTGTTTGTTTTGACCTGGTGTGTATATTTCTAGTTACATATTAGATGAAGCATTATGAATCATTATTCTAATTTCATTCTAAAATAAAATTTAAAAACAATAATGATTCATAATATCTCACCTTCTAAAAATTGTATTAAAACGGAAACATGGTCAATGATCAGAGTGAAGGATGAGTTGAAGGGTGTTCGCTTTCTGGGTAAATCTTACTTGCTCAATTTTGCGGAGCAGACAGGCATGAACTGCGCTCCCTCCATAAAGGATGCAGTTTCAAATATTACTTCGGCTTATTATCTATGTTCCATTAGACGCTGTTTGCTCACCGTTGAAGAGTAATTATTCTGAGTCATCATCATCATCATCACTCTTTTATTCTTGCAACATGGCCTGCCCATTGCCATTTGAGTTTTTTTAATAGTTTCTATGATGTTACGGACACCTGTTTATTTCCTTATATACTGTGTGGTCTTGTGATCTCTCCATGTAAGGTTGAGCATGATTCTCTCATGCGCACATTGCATACTTCTCAGATTGTAGGTCTGTCTCTTGATTAGGTTCCATGTTTCAGCTCCATAAGTGACTATCGGGAGAATGTATTGATCGTATACTCTTTTTAGGATTATTGGGATCATCTGGTTCTTGAAAGTTCAACTTGCTCTGCAGAAGGCTTGCCATCCCAAAGTGATTCTTCGCTTGATTTCCTCCTCTTTTCAGGGTCTCATGGAGATTCGTTGTCCTTGGTAGATGTAGTAGTCTACCTTGCTGAGTTTTGCATTTTCTATCTTGGCAGTTATATTCTTATTCTCAATATGATTATTGCACATGATTTTCATTTTACTGAAGTTCTTGTGTAGGCCGACTTTTTTGCTTTCTTCGTTTCGATCATCTAGCAATAGTTGGAGGTCGTATAGGTTATTGAAAATTCGCCATAAAATATAAAAATGAAGTAATGCTTTGCAAGTTCTGCTTTTGATCGTTCAATGTGTCCAAATAATTTCTGTTATTCACAATTTTTGAAATAGTAAATTAGCACAAAAACAATGGACTGGATGCTGTACTAGATTTGCGAATTCAATTATCAAATATTAAACCAAATTTTAAAAGTATAGGCAGCAAGTAACAAGGACATTCTCCGATTTAATCAGCTTTTAATAATTTATTTTTGCACACTTACGAATTTATTGCGATATCAAACCGAGTTATTTTTTATTTTTTATATAAATGAATTTTCTCTCAAAAACAATTTTGTTTCATTTAATGTCTTATTAACGTTAGATTGGAGGGGTTGCCTGTAAAATATGAGTTCCGCGATTTGGGGAAAAATAAGTTCGGGAACCACTGACAAAGAGGATCCCTGAGATCCATCAGTTTTTTTCGCTCCTGAGCCTAAATCATCACGTCATCATTTTTTTTTTCAACCAATGTGAGCTTCTTGTTCTTGAGGGTTGGAATGCTCTACCCAAAGCTTGCAAACTTGGTGAACATTTTTTCCCCAAAAAATCTTTTTTATTTGCTTTCTAAACTTTCCTACGGATTTCCTCCCAACTTTTCCTTTTACACGCGTTAAGATATCAGTGAGAATATGATCATTGGCGAAATTTCGAAAAAGTATCTTTGAGAAGTAATCTTTTTCAGAATTCCAAGCAGAATTATTCCAAACATTTGAAGCCTGTTTGCAATGATGCATTTACAAGTATACGAATGGAGTAACCGTTGAAGATTACAGAAAAGTTTAAAATCATACAGAGGAATGCTACGCCATGCAACAATCTCTTCTACAATGGTAACATGGATTCGAACTCCGAATGCTGGTACTGTAACTAAGGGGGGGATGCTTATTCTCATGCCAGCTCTGTATTCTTTAAAGATACTCAGGATGTGTTGTTTGGTCTTTTTGCAGATATAACCTCAGTCTGGCATAAGGACACAATGTTAGATCACTCAGAGAGAACATGTTATGGTCAAATTACGTTGGCTTCACCGGTTCTCGTACAATCCCTGAAGTTGAACAACATAGAGCCTGGTCAGAACCTAGATGGGTGACTGCCTGTAACCAGTCGAGGAGGTATACCCTGCATCCATAATGATTTCCGTAAGAAAATGATTTTATGTTGAGAGCTCCGTGGGCGATCCCACTAATCCTCAAATGGAGGAGAAAGGACTCTAGACTACAATTAATGACATTTGATGTTTGTTTTGCTTAAGCTGAAGATTCCTGGGGTCTCGAAACTCATGAGATTTGAGATGTGCATAATTAGCAGGCCGGAAGTGTATTATTGAATCATTATCACACCTGTTGGTCAGGCAGAATAGTTAATCCAACAAAGTTTCGGAATCAAGGTTTCAGAAAAATTGTTAATGCACCTGTACCAAGAGAAGATCAATCTCACTGTTGATGGCTTTCAAGACATGAAAGCTGATCATCGTTCTATGTCATTATTATCTGCGGCAAAAGAAATATCACATTTAGTGTTTTTATGCCAATTTCTTCTGAAATCTTCCAAATAAATGTGACTTTTTGATTTGAGGCGCAGTTAGATATCTGTGAGTTCACGGGGGTTGACTTCTTAAGTAGCCTTCTCTAACATTTAGTGAGATTTGTCTGCAGAAATACAGTAGATGAACTATTTATGACGATTTTTCAAACAGGTCAGGCTACTCACTCAACAGAAACCGTCACATGACCAACGTTTTATGCCAGTATGTCGTCTGGATGGTGACCAATTGAAAATTGGAAGAGGGATGATCAATGAATGAATCGCTTCTATTGCCTTTTGTTGGACAGTTATCACTAAAAAGTTCTGAATTCGCCAAAACTAAGCGTTAATATGACCAGACACAAAGAAATGAATTTTGCAAAAATCTACTTGGCAAATTGAAAAACTTAGCAAACTGAAAACCTTATTTAGAGGGGTGTCAAAAAGCAACGAAAAAACAAACAAACCAAAAAAAAAAAAAACAACAAAACAAACTGGTGCGACCTGTACACGTGATTAGTCAGACCAATTTGAAAATTGAAAAAAACAAAAAAACTGTTTTAATGACAGTTTTGGTTGACATTTTCGAATCCCCTCTATCCGTCTTAACCACGCCAGATTATTCAAAAATGTTTCCGAGAGGAACTCTTGTAAAAAGACTTACTTGTCTTATATAATTTGTTCTGTGCCGTAACAGAGCTACTGCGATTAAAGCAAAGTTACAAAATACGAAATGCATTCCGGGGCGCCCACTATAGAGTTGCATTACGACCAAATCATGTTGAACACATCGGTTCTCGTACTATCACCCAAGTTGAGCAACATCAAGCCAGGTCAATAACCAGATGGTGACCGTCTGAGGATACCAGGTGACGTAAGCAGCTTGTGATCAAGTAGAAAGCCTCCCGTAAAAAATTGTAACTTGAGAATTACAACACTTTACTTGTTCTTGAAAGTGACCAACGATGATCGAAAGTACTCGAATTCATACAACAATGAAAAGTATTTAGTCTTCTCCTCTATCACTTGAGATAATAGAAATTTCTTAGATTCTTCTTTTGAGTATCGCTGGCTTGAAAACCTGTCCACTACTTGGGAGCATAACATTCAAAATTTTAAACCTGTGATTCTGAACGAAGGGTGCACGCCCTATAAAGGGGCAATTTGGAATTGGAGTGTGAAAAACAAAACCATTCTGAGATGTAATTAGGCTCAATTGATTAGTTCCTAATTATACTTATTTATTCTGTAGCAGTTTATTGACTTTGTGAGGTATAAAAACGTCGAGGAAATCACGTTGTTGTAACTAAATTTCTCACAATAAAGACATGATTGTACTTTCCCTGGAGTTTATACGTCAGTATTTTTCTCAACAAAGAATTTGTTTCTTTACAGGTATTCATCCTCTCAAGTTAACAAAAGAAAGATTTGTCAATATTCAGAGTTATATGTGATGTAGTTCTTTTTGCTAGGGGATACATCATTTAACTAGCACAGTACCTGTAAATAATGATGGATTTTTTTATGTTACCAACTGATGGACGTACATTTTAGAATATTTCTTTTTTCAAACATCGTTTCAAGTCGCACAAGTATCATTCTCTCCCTATTTTTAATCAGCTTTAAAGAATGCAAACTGTGTCTGTGTGTCAGTTACAGCAGTCAGTTACACTTTAGCTGCTGGCTTCTTTTCCTCTCTTCAATCAGCTTTAAAGAGACGAAGAGAGTAAAAGTTATGTCTTTACTTCGACGTGAACAAACAAACTAACAAACACACGAACAAACTTGGACACTATAGTCTTTACATGCATAAATTACCTTTTTATTGTATGGCAGACATCAAACTTTTGTTAGAGGTGTCGAGGTGGGACATGGAGTGGAAAAGTTGAGAACTACTAAACTAAACTTTCAGCCTTTTGCTCAAGATCAAGATCCATTTTGGGATTGAAATAGTTTGTATAATAGTGGATCAATGAGTCCCTAGCCAGACACGTGGTTATTAGTTAAATTTTGATCAGAAAATTTTATTGTATACTGTTCGATTCCGGGGATTGATATTCAACACTGAATGAAATACGTGCAAAGACGAGGAAGGGATTATGGAAAATTTAAACCATTTGTAATTAGTTAGTTTGTTTAATTTCTCATTTTGTTAATCATTGATGTTGGCAGTACTTTGCATACTTGGAGACTAGAGTAAGTATGGAACTTATTCAAGTTAGAAATAGGCACTGGTTAGCAGTTGTTACGTGCCAGTAAAAGAACATAGATTTTGACCGTGACCGTGACCCATACGCACATGCTTTCTTCATTCCGTTAAATAACATGGATTATTGTCGATATTGTTTCTTGCATTGATCGCCGTAGACAAAATGTATCAACGTCCGGACATTGTCGGATTGCTGTCGTGACAAGCTACGCGTTTATTCGGCCTATCGACCGAAGTCGACCGCTCAGAGGCTTAACTCGGCAAAGAGATATCACAATGAATATCATTGTGGGAAATGAAATTTTTCTTTCGTTCGTCATTAGGCTACGAACTCTTTGATTACCTTCGTATACTATTGTAACATCGTTGTCCGCTTAAAACCTCAACAAGTGGTTGCGGAGTTTGGTATGCACACGCCATTTTTAGTAAGACCCACTTCTTGCAGGCCTGTCAAGGCTTCATTCTGTTCACGGCACCTGGTATTCCCCAAGGTCACCCATTTTGGTAATGACCAGGCTCGACGTTGCTTAACTTCAAAATTTTACGAGCACCGTTGTAATAAAGTGATTTAGACTAAATAACCTAATTTCCCCAATTCTAGTCCCAGTCATTGAGAACCATTTTAAAGTCATATCAAAGACTTGAATCACAGCCTACAAAACTGGAAGAGAGCACTTTACCACTAGGCCACGGTGATAGGTAACTCATGTAGTACAGTTTTATCCTTGCTTTTGTAACATACAGTCGTTCAGTTAACACAGATACGTGACAGTCATCATGGCACCGAATGAAAATTAATAGAAACCTTTCTTTAGAGTGATTTAACTTGCAGATGTGTTTGGCGCCAGTTATTCACTGGGTCATTGCGGCACACCAAAATCTTGTCTCTATTTTTAATCATAGAGAGCTTATTATTATTTAGTGTACCCGTGTAAAAGTCGACCATTTTCAATGGTAATTTTGGAGTTAGACAGACGGGGTCGACGACGATTTTAGTCTGAAATAATGTATGAATAGTGATTCCAGAAAACTCAGACGATGATGAATGCAGAGAAAGCAACGATTGTCCGAGTGATTGACGAGATATTTTCAAACATATAACATCACACATTGACCATAGAGGTAGGTATTTATTCGCCCCCCAACCAGGAAAAAATGTGACACAAGGTCGAGTTCAACGACAGGGAGGCACATTCGTACGTTTGGGAAATAAGAGTTGCCCCGTCCCAGCGAAAGGCGTTTGGATGATCCACTGTCCTTTCCTTTTAGTGCAGTAAGGAGGTGCTGCCCCATGGCAACTAAACTCCTGAGACTGGACATGGTATTTTTTTAGGCCACTGGACGAATCCTGGGCCAGGAAAGAATTGACCCATGGTTGCATATAGGAACCTTAGGGTAGAAATGTGACATTTTTTTCAAGAAGATTTTCCATCGAAATCCTGCCCAGGGAAAACAGGGTACAAAAATTATGCAGGTCCCCATTGGTCACGTAAAGATTATTGTTTGTTTCGAGAATTATGAAGATTAACTATATAGCAAGTTTTTTTTAATCATTTTTTAAATTTTTTATCTTAACAAATATTTACTCCTTTTGGTGCTCTTTGTGAAAGGACTCAATGTTGATATTTTGCAATTTTTTTCGGGTATGTGTAGGGGGTTTGTTTCTATGCTCAGTTACAGTAAGATTACAACAAATGCAGTTGCCTCATCGGTCGCGAAAAAAAAAATTAGGAAGCCCTGCTGTAAATCTTCATTTATCTTCTACTACTTTTACCTCCATCTTATTCTTATAGTTGATTTTTAGGTCATGATTTCGCTTACAAGTAAATGCAAACATCTTCCAATATATATCTTTTTCGAATATATTTTAAGCTTCCAATCAATAACACCTCTGATACTTTTTGGATAAGTGACAGTTGTTGGGGAAAATGATTTTGGTTTGGGGGTGCAATTTACGGTGTATCTATAATGCTGAATTCGAAATTTACTTTCTGTCTTTATCGTGCGACCGTCCGAAATCAATCTAAAAAATAGCAATTTTTCTGAGTGTAATTAGAAATGAAAAAAAAATTCCTCGGAATAATTTATTTTATACCAGCAATAACATAAATGCTTCAAAGCCGATGTAAAGTTAGGTTTAGGTTGGTATTATAGTTAAAAGATGAATAACCCCCTCACCCAAAACATAACAGGGGTCTTATTGATGGAAAACGATGGAAATTTATTCTGAAAAAAAAAAAAATGAAACAAACAAATAGTTTCCAGGTCTCCCGTTTCAAAAAAAGTTTAACATTCGTTTAACCACTTAAACGAATATTGAACTTTTTTTAATCACAACTTAACTCAGGCCGTTAGCTTTGTTTTGGCGAGACGGTACTTTAAAGAGATCCCATGCTGCACAGAATTCGAAAGTTACACCAAAAGAGTTATAGATTAGACTCGCCACTCATTCAGAGCTGAAAAGAAAATGTAAACTGGCCTTTCCACTGAAAATTATCCACACCTCCATATTGTCTTAGATATCTCTGCTTTCCTCCCGCCTGATTATATTTCGGTTCCTTATTCTGCAAATGTCCGTTCGAAACTATAACTAAGCTACGACGTTCGTTTCGTTTTGGCGATGGGGTGCTTTAAAATATTTTACAGAAGGAACAGAAGTCAGGGATATCACAGAATCCATTAAAAATATCAAATGGCAATGGGCTGGTCATGTTGAAAAATGTCAGACAAACGATGGACATCACGACTCACAACGTGAATCCTCAGAGATCATATGCGAAACTGTGGCCGGCAAAATATAAGATGGCGTGACGAACTAGACAATTTTCATAAAAATTTGCTTCGCAACGCCTATCATAGTGAGGTCCAGTGAATCCTGTTATTGTACGGTGAGTATATTATTTGGTCCAGATAACAGACAAAAAATAAACAATCGATGAAAACGGGGATACTGCAGGAATCAAACCTGCGACAGATAGGGTAGTCGCTTCAACGTAGCATTGCTCTTACCATTGAGCTGGAACAGTTATTTGAGCCTTTCCATTGTTGGCAATGTGCAGCTCAACTTCAAATATACATTACGTGCATATGTGCGTTATTTTTTCACCCAATTTCTCTTTCATCTCGAAGGATCAAAAGCTACAGGAACTTCCTTCAAGGTCCTAGGGCTCATATTAGGGCAGGAGGAATTTCTATTCGTCAAAATCGAGGGAAACCTTTTCCTCTATGAGAGGTCAAATTCAAGCGGGAATGTTTTCTCAACAATAGTTGTAAAAAGCAAGGGGCCATTTTGTCGTTTCCAGGGGTCAAGAGGATTAGGAAACTTTTTGCATCACTTCTTGAGGCGAATGATTCGGTTTATCTTAAATTCCTATTCGGAAAATTTTTTAGGTGTGGGGTTGGCTATTTTTTTTATTTTAGATATCAACCCAAGAGAGACCCTTAAAAGTGAAATATAATTGAGGAATATCAGAAACACTCTTCAAACTTGGATTAGCTAACCATATCTCATCTTATGCGAACGAAAAATATAAAAACAGTACATCACTATCAACATATTATTGGAGACTAACCGATAGCAAACTCGAGCCCACAGCAGAATGGAGAATATTAAAACAAACATACATATGCCAGAATATTGAAACCCCATGCCACCCATGCCTAAATGGAAGAATTCAAAATCCTTATTTTTGTCGATAGAACAAGACCCCCCCCCAAAAAAAAACAGATTTATGAAACAGAAAAAATGAAATAGCGTTAAAATGCAGACACTGCTCAAAATTTCTATTGACAAACATAACGAAATAACCCATCGATAAATATACTAAAAATGACCACTATGGATATCTTTTTCACATAGCCACTTTAAAGAACAATCCAATTTCCATAATTATCTTACACATGAGGAAATAGGCCACCCTCCACCCCCCAAAAATCAAATTAACAATTAAGGTCATATAAAAGGGAATTCCATCATTGGGAATTGAAATTCAGTGAGAATAAAATACTGTCAAAGAGGAAAAATACCACAAAAGGACTGATAGACCAACCACATACTGATAACGAAAATGCCCATATCATACCTCCTAGTTTTTAATTTATAACTACTAATATACATCCATTCCTATTAAATAAAACAAAAACGAAAAAACAGAAAGCAATGGCCTACTACGAAAGAAATACATAAATAAAATGAAAGAAGGATCTCATCACCTAGAAAAAACAGCACCCTCAATGTCCTAAATAGGAATCTAAAATAAACTGAATCCTTCGCCTGAAGAAACTTAAAAAGGGCAGAAACATAAACGTGTTTGTATAGCAAGTCTTTACTCCATAGTATATAAATATAAATGATGAGATGAAGAATTCGCTACACAAACACGATTATCTTTCTGTCTAGGTGTCTATTTATCTACGGTGTAGAACCTTCCTCTTAGTCAACATATTTTTTTTCTTTTTCTTCTTTCTTTTCTTTTTCTGGTGGTTGGTCTAGTGGAAATACATTGCTTAGTGGTAGTTATAAATAATAAATCAGCAAGAGACACTGTAGGCATTTTCCAAGTCAGTATGTTGTTAAAGCATCAGCTCTTTGTGATGGGAGTATTTTGTCCTTAATAACCTGTTTCCCAGCGTTACAGTTCACGTTTACGTGGCTTTAGATGTTGGTTTAATTATTCTAGATTTAGTATGTATATATCTAGGATAAATATGAAAATATGATTGGGTTGGTCTTGAAGTAGCTGGATGTATGAATAATTAATAGAGATGCTGCTACTACTACTGTTATCAATAACAAGGACAATAAAGTAGCTAGGGTCGGTTTTAGCATATCTATACATGGGGTATTAAATCATGTTGTTTTTTTAGCAGTACCAACAATTTAACGCAATTTCTTTTTTTTTGTATTTATAATTCTGTTCTATTGGCAAAAGAGAGGATTCCAAATTTTTCGTTTAGGCATTGGTAACATGGGGTTTCAATGCTCTGGCAGATGTATGTTTGTTTTAATATTCTCCATTCAACTGTGGACTCGAGTTTCCTATCGGTTAATCTCCAATAATATATCGACAGTGATGTACTGTTTTTATATTTTTCGTTTGTCAGTGATGATAAATGTTTGGCTAATCTTAGTTGAAAGTGGGTTTCCGATATTCCTACCTAACCTTTCACTTCTTTATTTCTGATTACTTTATTGTTATGTTTTGTTATGAACTTATCAAAATTATCTATACAACTATAGCTAGTTTTCAGTTTATTCTAGTTAAATATTTTATTTGGTGGGTTGCTCGAGGGAAGAGTTTTTCTTATAATTGAAGGAAGCCATGGAATTTGCGAAGATTCACATCAACATCAATGATTATGTAATGAATGAATTTTCAAGTTTTCAAAGTGATGGGAACATTCCTCTCCATTCAAGGGTCGAAAGTGAGTCGAGACTTTTTAACAGGAGGCATTTTCACCTACCAAAAAGAGTAAAAGTGAAGATGGACTCTTCCCACTGCTAAGGAGTCAGAGCCCTTTCAGCTCCAAGAAGAAAATGGGGTAAGACAAAGTGATACCAGCTCATACAAACTCTTTACAGCCTACCTTGAGATGATCATCAAAAACATAGACAGGAAAGACAAAGGAATCAGGGAAGACGGCGAATACCTACCTAACCTCAGTTTTGTAGACGACATCGTTTTTCTTGCTATGAACCTACACGACCTTCAACTAATTTTGGACGGACTGAACGAAGAAAGCAAGAAAGTTGACCTTCACATGAATCTCCGCAAAACAAAAGTCAAGTACAACAAACATATCGGAAATAAACACACAACGATCAAAATCGAAAACGCAAAATTGGACAAAGTAGACCACTACATCAACTTAGGGGAACAAATCTACCTGGAATCCTCAAAAGAAGAAGAAATTAAGCGAAGAATCACTCTAGGGTGGCAAGCCTTAGGTAGAGCAAGAGAATCTTGATACGCTTGATGAATAATAATTCATCTAATGCATCTCTACTGACATTATACAATCATTACTCCTCTATTATATAAAAATATAGATTTGAATGGAAATTGCTAAAACACACCAAATTTCCGAGTCTAGAACTAAAAAGTAGTAAACGTACAGATTTGGTACAAACCTACAAAACGTTGCAGCTCTGGTTACAGCACCTTGCAGTGAGTCAAAAAATATTGTTCGCCAATGACTTGTTGACAATTGTTGTAGAAAGACGAGAGATGGACACTTAATGCGTCCTAAAATGCAATAGTCTGACGTCATCACTCTCTTCGGCAGTCTAGTACTATATCAAGTATCGAGAAAAGTGGTTCTTAACCTTTTTACTATCACGCCCCCACCCTTTAGTATGTCCCTCACATCTTCAACCAAATACTGACTTTGGAAGGGGTACTGCAAATATGCGAAATAGTCCATTATTTTATTTAACAATGGTCGATTTTCGGTTCAAAAAACTTTGCCTAGTGCTTAAAACGGTTCCGGTAGGCCCCAAATAGGTTATATATATATGCAGAATGTACATATGGTTTCACCTTTGGCAAAGAAATGTGGGTTCTGCATTCGCTTTCACCCCGGAAATAATGACCTGATTTCTATTTATTTTCATTTATTTCCCTCCAGTACGATAAGTCCGATTCTCACAAGCAAAATTGTGCATACATGCTCAATAGACAATGGAGAAGTAATATATATACGGCCAATTAGTTCAATAACGATCTAAATGATCTGCTACAATTGTATGAGCATTTAGAAACTTTTTTTTATTTGGGTTGAATTGATTTGGAAAAGCTCTCCACCTCATCCCATTCCGTTTCGATCGTTTTGTTGTAAATGGTGCCGAGGTCGTATTTACTACACATGCACCCGGTGTCCCAACTGCCCATCTCTCTGAATGTTGGAGAAAATAAATTTTACTGGTTCATCTCGGAGTCAAGGCAGAGATGCTTGTTAGTATATCTGTTTAGAGAATTCCAGAAGCGTTTGGAGAAATTATTACTTTTCTCCTCTGAACTCTCACACTCTCTTGAAATCACTCTCGCCTTTCTAAGGGAGATCCCCCTTGTTCACAATCGCTGACCTAGAGACAGCCCCTCTTGCTTTATTTATTGTCACGAATGATTTACTTGTGAACATTCAAAGCCAACTTTTATAGCTCATTTTCCCAGTAAATGATCCAATTATAATATATATTGAGTGCTGGTTGTATGGTTGGACCCTCTGACGCAATTATAAACTGTTTACAGCAAAATAGTTGGGAAGCAGCGAAGAGATAGGGGGAAAACTGTTTCATTTTTTTAACACAGATGCATTATCTAACCATGCCATGAGCTTCTACAAAAAATTTCTGTTTATTTATTTATCTGTGTGTTTGTTGGTGTTTGAATGGAATGATCTCATTGATTGATTTACCTTCGTATTACAACATTACAATACAAATTACGCCATAGAAATTCTTAAAACTTCATGCCTGATCACCACGCATTAAAACAGCATGAGATTAGTAGGGATTTCAGAAAAATCTTAAAATTAGGATACTTGAATTGTTGAAATAAATTACCTAATAAAATAGCTTTAGGCTCTATAGTACCTATCCATACATAAATTATTCTGTCATTTCTGACGGGTATATTCTTGTTTGATAATAACCAGTGAAAACTTATTCACCAACTATGAAATGAAATGAATCAGACGAACATTTCAATAGTCAATAAAGACTTGCTTCCAATAAGAACTTGATAAAAGACCAATTTCATATATGCTATCATCTTTTATTGTTACGTTTTAGACCATACGATTTATACAAGTGAAGCTTTTCCCATTTAGAAGAAAATGTTTTTATAGTTTCCTTGCAAGCAGACCTTCGGTGTGCGAAGATGAGAGTGTGACGGTTAGATTTTGGCTCTTAGGCACAGATTTGAGTCAAGTGATTTCAAGTTGGTGTGTACTAGGCTGAGCTATAACTCCGGTTTGCGTAAATTTCATTCTATTGATACATGATGTACTACAAGGTTATTCTGAATACAAGTCTCGATCCTTTACTGGTCCTGCTGGGTCGCAGATTCACAATAAGTAAATGAATAGATAAAGAATAAGTAGGAAAAAGAATCGTCGACAGTGAAGATTCTAAAATTAATATATCTAAAAAGCTTATTAATACCATTGTCATCAATAGTTTAATTGTTAAAGTACTGGGTCATCATTTTCATATTAGCCCCGGTATGGTTGAAAAACGACAACAGAGAGTTAATGTAAGAAAGAATGAGAACATACTAAAACTTTTGAAAAACCCTAGTGTACTAAACAATATAGGACGGCTATTACATCTGAACATATATGTATACATATGTTGTGAATGAATCTACTAATAAATTTATTTATATAAATATATGTACATTGAGGATGGAATGTTTATCTGTAAATTGTTTGATACACGAGACAGTTCCCCGTTCCGTGTAGTGAGAATGCCTTTTAGAACAACTAGTATACTAGCTCATATATTTTGCAGAATGATATTATGGGAATATTTGAGAATCGCTTGAGCAACTCTCTTGGTGTAGTGTTTGGGTAGTCGCCCTTGGAGCACATCACCCCCACTCAAAGCAAGTGATGTGACTAGGCCTTTTGGTACCATGGTCCCAGCAGGAACGGCCGATATAATTTTTGGTGTGCAAACCATTGGGGAGTGGTGGGCCATGCCCTGCCACGCTGGCCCATGATGTGTTGGGAGGGGGTCTGGTGCATTGTCCACTGCGGGTCGGTGGCCTAAGAGCTCCACTGGCTCTTGATATCCCCTCCCAATTTTTTTTTTTCAACACGATTCGATCTCATTTTTCAAAAGATTGGATGCAAATTCCATGGGTAAGGATCTCTTTCTCTTTCTAGTCTGCCTGATGGGGTCAGTGAGGCAGCACTGGAGCATACTTTTCCCTTAGATATAAAGTTTTTAACTTAGATAAAGTCCATAAACGTTGGAATCGAAAAAATGAATTGCAGCAGCATAGTCGTCCTGGGGACTTCATTTCAGCAGTTGAAAAAGTTTAAATTTTTCAATTTTCGTTGCTAAATATTTCATGTCTGTCTCCCAGTAAGAATTTACTACTTAGATTAGATGGAAGACCGACCTACACATCCAACACTACATTTGTTTGTTTTTATGGCCAGTCAAGCCCCGGTCGAGGTAGT
This sequence comes from Thysanoteuthis rhombus, assembly GCA_963457665.1. NCBI lineage: Eukaryota > Metazoa > Mollusca > Cephalopoda > Oegopsida > Thysanoteuthidae > Thysanoteuthis > Thysanoteuthis major. The sequence goes on along the minus strand of OY735212.1, from coordinate 171,534 downwards.
AGGTGGGTGGGGGGGTTGTTTTGTTTTTAGAGTTTTTTTAAAAAATTTGTTTTTTGGGGTTTTTTTTTTGCTTAGTTTTCTTTGAGGGGGTCTATTTTGGGGTTCATTGAAATATTATACGAAATTGGTGCACATTCAGCTACATTTTCTCTATGAGACCCTCAAAAGAAAAAGAAATCAAGCGAAGAATCACACTAGGATGGCAAGCCTTTGGCAGACCAAGCTCAACCTTCAAAAATGAGAAGATCCAATTAATCCTAAAGAGAAAAGTGTATAACCAATGCATCCTCCCAATAGTCACTTATGGAGCCGAAACGTGGAACCTAACCAAGAGACAGACCCGTAAATTGAGAACCATGCAACGTACACATGAAAGAATTATGCTAGGCCTCACATAGAGAGACCACAAAACAGCACAGTACATCCGAGAAAAGATGAAAGTCAGAGACATCATAGAATCCATTAAAAATATCAAATGGCAGTGGGCTGGCCATGTTGCAAGAATGGCAGACAATCGATGTACATCACGACTCACGACATGGATCCCCTGAGATCACATGCGCAACCAAGGCTGGCAGAATATTAGATTGTGAGACGAGCTAGACAAGTTCAGGAAGTACTGGCTCCGCGACGCCCATGATAGAGAAGTGTAGCAAATCCTAGGGAAGGTCTATGTCCAACGACGGACGTTAAAAGACTGATGATGATGATGATGATGATCAACTCTAAAATCAATTTATTTTATATCAAAAATCATTTCTTTAGATGTAAGAATGGTCAATCAAGGCGGTGAAAGTAGTAAGATATTTAGACAATTCAATAAAGCCATGATTAAACATCCTGATCATTGACTAATAGTGTATATCGGAATAAATCAATTTGAATCAATGATAGGGGAATTAAGTAACCAAAAGAGATGAATCCAGTCCTTGTTAGTGTGATAGATCATTGTACTGACTGGAACCAGGGAAAGGGGAAAACATTTAACCCTCGTCCATTCGTCTGATTGATAGGTAGTTTGGCAGAGTGGGAGAACAAACATGGAATGCCATGTAACAAATTTTCAAGTATATTAATAGAATCGCTCATTGAGGTCTTACTACCCACTAAAAGTGGTTTCGTTTCAACCATGTATGTAATAATACTTTATTTGATTATTGAAAGCGTTAAAAAACAGTTGATGGAAGCTAGATGGTACACGATCTGGAAGAATTAACTTCAATGTTAGAGAAAAAAGTTGTCAAATTCATCGGTTGAAAATGTTGGTAGAGAATTGACTCATAGAAGTTTTTTCTTTGTAATTAGTATCCTTAAAGATGATATCATTGGTTTGTTTGCATGAAGTCTGAGATTAAAACTGACACAACGGATTTAATATCCACATGGGTTAATATCCAATAGGAATGACACAAACAGCGAGTCATGTCTGTTGTTATATTTACTCATCCATCATCGTTAAATACGTTTTGGGGGAAACCTAAGTGATTGAGCCCTTTTTCAGAAAATAATGTGTAGTATAAAACAATATCAATACACAATACACATAGAACCTTATATAAAATGACAAACTACATGGCACAAATTACGTAATAAGAAAGAGAGGTGTTTGATCAACACTGTTGTGGTGCCGTGATCATATCTGTTTTTGAAATTCCCGAAACAGTAACATCGTAAACAACTGATGATCCCAGCAAGAAACAATTTATACATTGCACCATAATAACAAAGTATATGTGAAAAAGGGAACATTCTTTTATATGTATAGGAGTTGGAGCCGAACAAGAAAAAGTCTTCCCATGTATAAACTCAACTCATGACTCTATGAAATTTGACTGTGAGAAATCTTCTGACTTCATATCCTTCTTAGACGGATGCATATAAATAGATCATTATAGAAAACGCCAGACCTACCTCTATACTAAACCTACAGTCACTTACAACTACCTTCATTCTAGATCTGCCCACCTCCAAAACAAACACTTAGGATTATGAGAATGTTCTACTGATAGTGAAATCAAAGACACAACTATAACCTATAACAACATTTCACTAAACGAGGATAATCACTAGAAGATACAAATAAACAAATAAAAACGCCACTACAATTCCCACAGAAGAAACCCTTACACTCTCTATCAAAAACCAACCTGACCACGTACCACTCATAATCACCTTCCACAACACACTCCCGCCCCTGTCACATAAAATCAATAAAAGATGGAATATACATACAATCAAAACAGAACCAAAAGAAATGTTCCAAGAACTATGTGTCATTGCCTACTGCAGACCAAAAAACATCAAAGATTAGCAGTAAAACTACAGTAAACAATGAAGTCTCACACAACATCCCTAATACTGTTAGATTCTTTCAACCGAGCAACAAAAGAAATTGTCTATTCTGCAATCAGCTTAAGCACACCAACACCTTCACTAGTTCTACTATTAACAAGACTCTCTACATCTACAATAATTCTGACTGTCAAAGTAAAAATGTTGTATACCTCCCAGAGAGTAATAGATGCAAATTGTAATACACGGGCAAGTCCGAGTGGCAATTCAACATTAGACTTGATAACTATCGGCAAAGAATCAAATCACTCAATCATTCCAGTCAACTCCCTGGAGAACTACACTTCTGCACCCTCGGACATAATTCCGGCGCAGATGCTAGATTCACAATCATTGAAAAATAGAAAAGGTATACCTTCAGATACGACAAACACTCGAGAATGACATGAAGATATGTGGATTAACAAACTCAAAACTCACTCCCCTAATGGACTTAACACTAAATAACATACGTTTCGCTAAAGATATTCGATCATGCCCAACAAGGACCTCTTTACCCCACCATCTGGACTAAATACCTGGGATAGCCTCATCCCCAACTTACCAAGCACCCACACAGTCTGATACTAAGCTACTATCCAACTCCTAAGTATCCATGACAACCAATGCTCCCGCTAAGCAGCCCAACCAATAAAACATCAATGACCCACTGCGGCTACTTCGAACAAGATATCCAAAAAATACCAACGCAGATTTCACCACTGACAGAACACAGTCCTGATTCACCATTATGACCCAAAAAGAATCCTCTTTTTTTTATCTCCATCTTTGCTTCCAAAGCAAAACATCTGATGCTGTATTTGATTTCTACGAAAACCCTTTAATTACTGATAGGTACTCATATGCTACTGAAGATGGGAACCCCTCAAGAAACATGTATAGCGTATTAATTGATTCATTCATGAATCAACTGATTTACAAATAAAGCCTCCATTTTTTAGGGATTCGTGTGTTGGTACATGTTAACGATTTTATAACGCCAAGAATGTCTATGTATGTGTAGATATATTTACACGTGGTTGTTGCAATTTCGTGATGTGGGAGGTGTATGAGGGTGTGGGTTTGTAGGCACATGAATCGGGGGTGCCCATCTGATCTGACAGCAAACACCTGGGATATAAGCATAGATGAAAGATGGCGTACGCGTTGGAATTCATTCTTTTGGTTGCATTCTTCCACTCTTAGAAAGAAAGGAAGAAAGAAAAAGAAAGAAAGTGAGGCAGAAAAAAAGAAAATGAAGAAATAAGAGAAAGAAAGAAAGGGAGCAACAATCCATCCATTACTACCACTCACACAAACATAATACATACATACTTATATAATTATATACATACGTACACATATATACATGCATGCATTCATGCATACATACATAAATGCATACATGTGTACATGTATACACATACCCAAGAACGGAATTAAAAAATATACAGTAAGAAATTACATCTACTGAGGCGGAACCAATAAACGAACTGTAGATAATGGTGTATGTATGTAATTATGAATACATTACATTATTTGAAACTTAAAATCTCCCACTAAAACCCGATGGATGCATCATTTGGCCTAAACAGATTAAATAGAATAAACAATTAAAGGGAATGGGCTCCTGCAGAAAATGAACCTGCAACCGATAGGTAGCTGCCATGACGTGGCTTCATTCCAGTCAATCATTTACAAATACTTGTTAATCCTGTTTTCCAGTGGGATTTATGGTTTCCACAAAATTAGATATAATGGTGCGATATGTGATTTTTTTTGTTGGGATCATCATTTTTTCTCACTCAGTCACTAGATTCAATTGCATACATACACACAAAACCCTTCTTATTTTCACTACCCTTACGCAAATGATTTGAACTTTGACACGAACCTTTTCCACCAGTAAAAGATAAGAAATTTAGAACAATAACAATAATAACCACACATCGCAACCATCTTTTCTAAGCTTTATTATTCGCAAAATTTCATCTTTTTCCCCAATTTGACGTTCGACAGCGAGAGAAAACAATCTCGCGAAACATGTAACGGAAATTAATATGATCCAGCTTTCAAACTTCTGTGTTTCCATATTGTCTATCAAATTCATCATACATACATCCTATATATATACGAATAGAAATATCAGAAAATGAATAAATCAAACCGAATAAAAACTCAAAATCACTGTCAACAATTGAACAACTGAAGCGTTCAAAAAGTTATGTAAAAAAATTTATAGAAGAATGAATATGGCCCGAAAATAAAATCTCTTTATGGCATCACTGGCGTTTTCCGATGGAAAACATCTAAAAAAAGTAAATGAAAACTCATCTCGAAACATCCAGATTCTGGAGAATCTAGATGTCATTAACAAACTCGTTAAAAGGCTTTTTTCTTCCCAAAGAGGTCTGGTGGAGTACCGATGCCAATTTCCAAGACTATTGACAAAATGGATATGAAAAAAGATGGAGCCATTTGCCATATTTAATGAGTACGGTTGATCAACAGTCAAAATGAGAAGATCCAATGACGTGATTTTTCAGTAATTTTTGTCAGTCAAACAATTCTCATGACCAACGAAAAGCTCATTAGGACTCAACAATTTATGGAATTTCTTTGTCAGAAAATCATCAAACCATGAACGGAATCATACTTTCATGATGGAATGAAAAATAGCGTTCGGTCATGGAAAGCAAGGTCATGGCCGCATACCAGTACATCGGTTCACGTTCAATCACCGGAATTAGAGAGCATTTTCATACTACGTTCAATAACGCAAATGAATGAAAAGGGGATAATGCTCTGATGATAGAATAATGATGGGATTTTATATGACTAAAGGTTTTTTCTCCCAAAAATGTTGGAAACTTTTATATTAACTTAGTATAATGCACACACACATAGGTATATATATATATATATATATATATATATATATATATATATATATATATATATATATATATATATATACTTGCAGTGCAAAAAGTATCCGATTCATTGGAAAATATTTATTCTAACATCCTTATACAGCTTTTAAAATTGACAGAAGTTGGACCCAAGATTAAACAATAAAAAAAATTAAGTATTGATACAAGATTAAATATTGAAAAGTTATGTGAAAAAATTATAAATCTTTTGCCCAAATTCTGTTGATTTTGAAGTTGTAATATGTTAAAATGAGCTTTATGAAATTTATCAGACACTTTTTGCACTCTGTGTACATATAGAGACATCTGTGTTCATGTGTGTGTCAGCATGAATATATTTTGTGCGTGTTTGTGCATGTTTTTCCCATACAGCTATAAATATTTGCAGCGGTAGAAATGGGTTTTAGGAACTAGGTATACGGTTGTGCAGTATCTATGATACTTGTAGATCACAGAGAGCCCCATTGGGAATGAACGAAGTGAAAATGTCCAGTTGGGGGTTTGAGACGATAAAACATCCACTGAAATTGGGAAGTAGGTATACATAGCACCTTCCTGTACACCCATTTTCATCACTGAATATTTGTACTAATGAATATAGGTGATATTGCTGTTGTCATGTGTGCAGGTGAGTATGTGAGCGTATATGAGTGAATGACTTATTCGTATGTGTGGTTTCGCGTGTATAAATGTTATCTGAGTGAATAAAATATTAGTTCTATAATGCTTGCATATTTTAAATTATTTGGCCAAGATAATATCCTTTTCATTGGCTATGGAATAATCAGCTAATTATCAATCTATTGAGTGTCTGTGCGAGCGTAAGTGCGAGAGCTAATGTTATTTGGGAAGGTAAAATATTAGTTCTGTAATGCTTTCAACTCATAGGCAAAGTCCTGATAACGCAAGCGTGGGCGTATGGGAACTTAATTGTTAAGGAGGCAAAACATTTGATTTGCTCGAAATTTGTCACAGATGAAAACACAAAAAATAATTTCCTATGAAAAGTCTTTTAATCAGTCAACAATACACAGGACAAATTGCAAAAATATGCAAAAACAATATCGTTTTCTGCCTTTCTAAGCGGCAAAAATATCAATTTTTCGAATTTTCCCACTGCTTTGCCCGAATTTGAGAGGGAAGTTAAACTTCAAGCGCCGCCCATCATAGTCCGTAAACAAAAGGATAACTTTCGACGTGAAATCAAAAAAATACGCCAGGCATTTGCAATTTTTTGGTGGTGGATGAAAAATAAGATAAAGTCATCTGTGGGACTGTTTGCTTCGGAGGGATTGGTCGCCAAAGAGTCTCCTCATTCCATAAGTTTTAACGTGTAAGTTTAATGTAAATTTGGTTATGAAATAATCGTGTTGGATACACCAGTTCTTGTGAGATCACTGGTAAAGCAAGTGGAGTCTGGTCAGTATTTGATGGGTAACCAACCGGGGAAGTATCCGCTGCAGCCATGATGATTACCAAGCGTACTGAGTACTTATTTCCTTTTGAAGCCTTTAGCATGGTTTGGAGCTTGGGCTGTACACTTCCTCCACATGAAGCGCCCATGCGTATTTAGCAACAGCCTTTCATTAATCAAAATATGATAGACAAGGAATTTAAAAAAAGATTTCATTTGGACTTCTGGCCATTAATAAGGTCAAGTATGATGCCTTGAGCATGACTTCAAGATCAAGTATCACGCCTAGTGCGTGGCATCATTATTACGCTCAAACAGAACACGCCAAGTTTGAAGGTATTCAAAAATTGGAAAACTATTATTATCAACAGTTCTTCAGTAATCTTGATAATGACAAGAAGTGCTAGATTCCAAACGTCAGAACAATATTCACATTCTTTGGGTCCAGACAGATGTTCTCTTGTACTGAAACAAGAAAAGTTAACTAAATTGTGCATAATTTTAATCGCTCAATCTTATCTTGTATTGTGAACTAATTCTTATCATAGATAAATGATATATTTACAAATTCTACAACAGTTGCTTTTTTCCTAGATATTAATCATATCCACATTTTCTAATTTTAGAAAAAAATCCACCGATGTTTTCGTAAATACATTGTAAACACTAGATAAATCTTATCGTAAATAAATAGTTCATTTACAAATTTCGTAATAGATTTTTTTTGTTCCTTTTCTCCCCGTTCAATTCGTAAACATATCCCATCGCACTATTTAACCGGTGTTTTTGGAAATAATGAACTATAAAAGAGAGGCCCTCGAATCGGCTTCATTTATTTTCCTGAGAATTCAAATGTGACCTATCAGTAGCGTGCAAATGAACTGGCAACAACCTGTGATTCGGGAAATTGAATACCACCGATATTATTAATGTACACGTTCAATCGAAAATGATGGATTATATGAAATTGACATTTCATATGTACAATATACAGAGATACGTTTTGACTACTGAAATGTTTTTGTTTGATTAATTTATCCTAATAGCAGGTAAAATTCTCTCTATGTTTTTTCTTCATTATTTTTACACGAACTGTAGACATGGGGTATGAGAAAAAACAGTGAAAAGAGATCAGAGCAGAACTATTTCGATTTAAGGATAAATCAGATACATCATGTTGTAACCGCCACAGCAAAAAAAAAAACAAACAAACAAAAAACTAAAAACAAAAACAAAGATGACGGAACCTAAAATATATCTGCCTTGTTCAACAACGACATGAATGCAGAACGCCAACAGAACGTTATTTTTAAAAATCTGCAATGGCCAGATGTGCAAAAAATTTCCATACACACCACACACACACACACACACACACACACACACACATATATATATATATATATATATATATATAGTGCTCCCTCTGGTGCTGGTACTTCAGCAATGGACCCGGGATCATGGGGTGTTTCGTATCTTTGATCATTGGACACCATCTCCTAGACGACCCAATGATCAGAACACTACTTGTGTCCAAGTAACGCGCTCGTCTGCGAATTTATCCGAATCTACAGGCACCGTTAGACCTTTACCGCTGCCTCCCAGGTATTTTTCGTATCTTTTTTGCTCTATCTACCTCTCACTCCGAAGTGTTTGAGTGCCTCGCTATTGTGAATGACAACACTAAAGTCCGCCAAAGACCTTAAGACTTGCCGCCAGTAGTATCGCCGCCCCTCTCCCCCAGTGCCCTCGGGCAGCAACTGAGAATGTGCTCCAGGGTATTCCTCTTTCGGAACAGTTGACATACAAGAATGTCTGCCATGCCCCCAGTATGCAAGTTGGCTGGGTTCAGGAGAATATCGTACACTGATTGGATGAGAAACATCGTTCGCATTGATTCTGCTCTCCTGAGCTCTCGCCAGGGGATCTCACGTGGTCCGGCACATCTTCACAGGGCCCAATACACCTTGCTGACATCACCCGACCATTTTACTTCAGCGTTCTGCCTCCTGGTCTGCCTACATCTCATATATATATATATATATATATATATATATATATATATATATATATATATATATATGTAAAGAGAGAGAAAGAGACAGACAGACAGACAGACAGAGAGTGAGTGAGTGAGTGAGTGAGTGAGTATAGAAACATTTACAGCTTTCAACACTTAAGTATTTTTCAAAATCCTTGCCATTTCACTCAATAATTTCCAAATATCTGTTGATGCAATTCGAGTTTTTCAGAGGGTCTTGTGTTTTACACAGAATCAGATATCATGGTACTCTGCTTGTTGGGATCATCAGTTGTTTACCATATAACTGTTTCAGGGTTTGAAAAAAAACAAAACAACACAACACTTATATCAACGTTGTCCCCAGCAGTGTTGACCGAAACTCCCCTCAAGCTATGGTATATAATTTTTTGATTTTATCAAAAGTTCATTTAATCAAAACAAGGCTATAAACAAATATTTTTCTCACAATCAAAAGTTGGAATCATACATTTTTGGTAAAAAAATAAAATAAAATAAGTAAGTTTCATTTGACCAAAAGAAGGATATAAAACTACTATTTTTCACGATCAAAAGTTTATGTAATCGAAGTAAAACTTTCTTTTACAAAAAATAGGTAGATTTCGCTTATCGGGTAATTCCACCGATTCTGCGAAACATACAAACATACTCACACATACACACACTCTCACACACGCACTCGATACGAGTATGGCGACTCCCTGGGGAGCATACTGCCATGTGTCTTCCCTGGAGCAGTGTGTATGTGAGAAATGACCGGGTGCACATTCTGGTCCTCGCTAGGAAAGATGCCGTATAAGACGCTGTCGAAAGTGATCCATTCTTTGGAAAGTAGCTATGAACATTGAAACCAGAGGAACAGAAACAAGAAAAGACTAGTAAAAAAAATGATGAGATGTTTCAATGAAAGATGTATTTAAAAAAATATACTGCCAAAATATACAGACATTATAAATCTTCCTGTGAATGGTCACCAGCTTTCTTTAGCATTTGAACCCTGATCTCCATTTAGACTTGAGTAGTAGAAGAAAATTCTTCAATGACTGGTCATCGCTATTGTGTACACTAGCTAAAACCCCGACCTTACAAGTTACAAACTGATAAACCTAAACAGACATATAATATTATACCGATGTATAAATGCATATCAGATATTCTTTTAATTTTCAAAAACTGATTTTTGAAAACCTACCGCAGTTCACCATTAGTAAACTCAGAAAATTTCGTCGAAAGAGCTCTAGCCGCCCTTGAGTGATCTTAACACAGACGGACGGACTGACATTTGTTGAATAAAAGTAGTAAAACTTTGGGTAAGCGTGAATGCATGCAGCCACAAAATAGGGAGCCAATTTAGCATAATGCTTCCAAAATTCACTCGCTACGAAGTTGCTCATAGGGATATACAGCACAGTTTCTGCACTATTACATACGAACTGAGCTGTTACATACAGACTGAATTATAACATGATGATAGGGTATCGACTTCAGTGTCAAAATATTCTTGGTTCTTTAAATGCAAAATATTCCCGACTAAATCTCTACAAATGGATGAAGAAGTCAACTGATTCCAGATAAATGAAACTCATCCTTTACCGAATGAAGTTAAAGAAAATTGGAGCACATGACTGAATGACTCTAAACCACGATTTTCGTCTTTTTATATAGAGGAAGAAGAAAAAAGCTTCTTTTGTTTCTTCAGTTTCTTCTGTTCGTAGACTTCTTTGATGTTCAGATTGGGCCCTTGTCATATGTTTGATAACAGAATTTATACGTATTTATGATGTTTACATTTTTAAAGCTACCTTTTATAATTCTTAACTACATGTATGTATCATCATTCTCCGCTTTTACCCACATCAAGTGTGCTGCACGGTAAGATACACACGCTCAATTGCTAGTGCGACCATTTCCAGCTAGCTAACGGCTCCTGGTTTTCTCCAATGGTCAACCATGTCGGTATTGACCAGCAATATGAGTTGGCCATAATCTCGTAGCCTTAAAGAGAGGCTTCTTGTACTCAGTGCTTAATTTAGTCTTTGATATAACTTAGCAGTGAATTGAACTGAGGGCAAGCACTCTAAAACTGGGCCACGATGATCGGTGAACGTATCATTAATCCACCAAGAATTCATATATAAATGAGGAGGAAAGGTGCGCTCAGAGTGTAAATATATCTTTTGGAGACAGCATTACCACCATCCAAAAGAACATAGTCATCTACAAATAAATAACATCAGAAGTCATTTGGTGGCGAATTAACCATCAAGATGAGCAGCTCAAAATTAGGAACCTGGAAGAAAGGAGGACCCAAGGACAAAAGAAAAAAAAGGTCGATTTAGTGAACGAAAACATAGTTCAATTGAGTATACACGTGAGTATTTTAAGTGATATTTCACAACATTTGTATCTAAATTAAACGTATAGTACATCATGCATATTACAACAAACATGTTATTCAATGTGACTTAACGTCATTCTATTCATTTTATGAATTGCGTGGTAAAAGGGTAAGGTTGGGGTAGCCTAACTAAACCTAAGCTTAGGGGCCCCCGTTGGTAGATGACCTGTCAGGGGCCTTAGCATCTCTTCTCATTATCGTTTTAATTTTTCTTGTCATTCTTTCTTTATTTTTTCCTTTTCTCTTTCTTTCTTCCTTTTTGCTTTCTTTTTTTCCTTTTTGCTTTCTTTCTTTCTTTTTTTTCGCACCGATTGCATGTTGTTTTTCCGTCTCTTTGAAAGAACTCATGCATTTCCCTAACATACGCAGGAGACGCATGTAAACGAATTCCCTTTCAAGTCAGGAAGTATAAATAGCTTCGGGGGGGCTTCCATTTTATCTCCAAGTCTGACGTCCGTTGTTGGTGCTTGTATCTAAAAACCTTTTTTTATTCTCACAATCTCTCAACCTCTCACAAACTCCCTTCTCTCCCTTCCACCATCTCTGTATCTCCCCTTCTCTTTAGTGTTTATCTATCTATTTATCGGGAGATAAGAAGTGTGCCCCTAGTTCCAACAAACGGTATTCAAGTGTTTCTGAATCCGGGTGAAGACTCTACGTAAATCTTTATTACCCTGTGCGTGTATATATATATATATATATATATATATATATATATATATATATATATATATATATATATATATATATATATATATATATATATATATACACGTATGGGTAGATAGATAAATAAGCAAAGAGATGGATGTACATACATCCTTGTGATGGCACCATTGCTGCTAAGATTAAATAATATTGATTCCTCAAGCTCGAAGGAAAACGATGTGTACCCAATTAGTCCCTACTATGGTCCTTATTTTATCCCTATCTTGAGTGTCCCCGTGTGCTTAAATCTAAAAATGTTCTCTCTCTCTCTCTCTCTCTCTCTCTCTCTATATATATATATATATATATATATATATATATATATATATATATATGAGGGATTTCTGTGTAATTTAAATATATCGCTTAAATTCAGCCTTACTGCCTATCTATCTATCTATCTATATATATATATATTGTTTTATCCTCATTCATCTATCAATCTTTTTATATTAGGTGAAAAGTTTGCCAGTGGCGCCAGCAGATAGTGTCCAAGCCAGACTTCCAGAATCCGAAAAGAACAAAAACAACTTGGAACAAAGCAACTATAAGGTCAATTCAAGGCAATCTCCCTAAGGCGGACAGATAATACATTTGTACACATGCAAGCAGACCGTCTCTATCTATCTTGTCCGATCTGTGAGGGATCTGGAATAGCTGGAAAGAAAACCTATTTGCGATGCCATGAAAACAGACAACAGGTGAACTACCAAATAGCTAATGATGTGATGGCCATACTCGAAATCCAGGTAGAAACAATCACGTATGTATGTATTATTGTTTCCTGATGATACTTTCATAACGTTGATTGAAGTGTATATACATGGAAACGTGACTGTTTGGCATTGAGTGTGTGAATCCAGATTGGGAACAACTTTTTCATGTGAAAGCATTTCGATCTTTGACCACGACTTATAGATCTTAAGTGACATGTCTGGAACCACATCCGCCATTGTAAACGTCACCTCTTCCCCACTTGAAACTTTAATTGTCTTTTTGCTGACGTTATGGTAGTCTTACCACATCCGCAAAGGAATTGAAAATTTCCTCAGCAGAATTTAATGGGCGTCAGAGAAACAATTAAATCCGTCAGCACTTAAAGGGCTTTAACACGGGGGTTAGAACAACAGTGATAAAGCCAAGACATAGAGATTCAATTCAGCAAATCACTGGTATGTATGCATCGTACTTCTGCACTTATATCCTTATCAAAGGTGTTTCAGGGTTAGGTACAAACAGCAATTGTTAGTAAGACCCACTTCCAGCTCGCCAGACCTGTCAAATTTTCGTTCTACTTATGGCACCTGGTATACCCCAATGGTCACCCATCTTGGTACAGACCAGGGTCGATATTTCTCAACTACGGTGATATTACAAGGACCAATGTATTCAAGGTGATTTGGGCCTTAACCCATTAGCCTCTAGTATAGATTCCTCTGTCCTAGTCCTTATGCTGAGTGCCCAGCAGAGACTACCATTTTAAAACTTCCGTATGACTCAGTAATGGATTGTAAAAAAGCCCAAGCGAACTGGAGGCGAACATTCAAACACTGGCCCACGGTGATTCCGTATCATGCGTATGTGCGCCAGAACAAGTATATGAGAGTACACAGTGTATGTGCAATGGCGAAGAAGTGGACAGTATTGCCTCCAAAGGGGCATTGAATAAAGAAGTGCGTTAGGGGGAGGAGTCAGGGGGCATCAGAACGAAGGGGGTGTTTTCTTTTTTTTTTTTTACAAAATCACTATCGCAATCACTCAAGTAACATGATTTGCTGGGAATAAAATTAACACGGAGCACAAAAGTATGGTTTCTTTTTTTTACGGTTCGAAGTTGACGCCATGGAAACTAGTGATCATCGTATTTTTGTAAGGACTAAAGCTTTAGGTCGGTAGGACCACTGACCTTTACAGAGGTTCGTCAATTTTCATAATTCTTTTCATTAGAATCAAGAATTTGAGAATGTCCAACCCTAAGTAGACATTTAGAGGTCATCAAGTGTTAGCAACACAGTCTATGCTCATTCAGGGGTCAAGTTACCTCTGTAAACAAATTGTAGCCTGCAGGGTGGAGCCGTTTCCCTCATGCTAGAAAATACCGGAATTGACCTAACTCCAAATTGACTATTATATGATAAGAGATCAACACCAACTATCTTAAGTTCTTCCTGAGGTCAAATAGCCCTGTACACAAATTTGCAGCCTGTAGGGTGCAACTGTTTGAGAGTCACATATAGTCAGAAAGTTAGAAACAAAGTTAGAAACCAAGGAACATTCGTTGTCATATGTATCGAAGTATATGCTTTTCAAAAAGCTTGTATGAACCAATGAAATACATCAAGCCTGTCCAAGTATTAATGAAAACTTTGAGATGTTGTTTTTCTATAAATTTCTTTTCACTATCAACACCGTTCAACTACCTCAACGCTCACACACACACACACACACACACACACACACACACACATATATATATATATATATATATATATATATATATATATATATATATAAGATACATCATATCTATACACGTTAGAGCACTCTGGTAGATGAGGAATATAAGCTAAATAATATATATCGCTTAAATTCAACCTAACTGGCCATCCAGTTCCGTGGAGCAGAAGGTAGGATACTGGCCTCCGGGTCTGAAGCGAAGGTTTCAATCATATATATATATATATATATATATATATATATATATATATATATATATATATATATGAACAAATGATCGCATTAAAAAAAATTACCTATGTCTCATGTAGAACTTAGGTAGTACATATCTCTGCCATACTTAGAAAGAACTATGGATATCACCCACGCATTATTGCAAAACTGTTTCTCCTCTTAGCAGAACAAGGTTGGAGGCTGTTTCATGCAAAATCGAAGATCGATTTTTGGAGAATTCAAACGTTTGAAAAAAAAATCTGTTCGTGTGATGGCATTGGACCAAGAGAGTGCTGTGTGTCTATTGCACAAACAACAGGTTTTTTTTAGGAAGATCTAAGAGCTGTGGTAAGACAGAGAGGGGAGGATAGATAGATAGATAGGTAGATAACATATATGTATATGTATATATTATTTAGATTTAATTATGTAGTATGTTAATGTCTCTATTTCGACGAAATAGAATCATAGACCACTGGAAACAAGTATTGATTACAAATGTATTCCCTTTAATCTTATTAATTTAATGTCAATATACACCTCCAAAAGTTTCCTTGTGTAACCTTACAGCATATGTACATATAGAAACGGCGGGATGACTTTGGACTTGACCAATTTTACTCATCAATGGCCATGAATCTGTCTCATGGAAACTCCCGGATTATCAACAATCAGGGTCTCTGGGCTGAGCTTTTGTAACCTTGCCCCTTTACCTCACTCTTCGTTAAATAGAACAATGTTATGTTACGTAAAATATCGTTGTACTATGCATAATATACTATATGTATAATATGCAGGAATATCTTGAATAGTGCGGTTTTGATTGGTACAGGTTTTGATGTAATACCTTTAAGGTATTTCTATACAAATTGATTGGAGTACTTGAAATATTGGAACGAATTAAATGCATAAATCAAGATATACCAGTATATGCAAAGTGCTGAAAAATCATACAAATACTAACATGTAGACACAATTGAGCTATTTTTCTGCTCTCTTATGGGTCTCCAAGTTTAAGCCTCCTCCACCTGATAATTAGCATCATTTTGTTGCTTGTCACTTGATTTGATACGGTGTCTAACACTGGTGGGAATACCCAGTGTTGCCCGGAGAAAAACTCCAAATCTAACAACACTTTTATAGAGGTATAGGGGTAAATTTTTTACTCTCAGAAAAAAAGTTTGTTTTATTGTCAAGCTAGGGCCAAATCCCTATCAGAAAAATACTGTCAAACTGGCATAAGCACTGAAAGAAAGAGTCCCACGCACGCCTCCTTATGACGAATGGAAAATAAGGATGCAGTTTAGCATTATAGCTACATTGTAAATAGAAGCCTCTTAAGTAACAGTTTACGTAACAGTTTTGTGACACTTTCAGTCGACGGTTTTGGATAACAAGACCAAAAACTTTCTTATAATGGGAAAACAAATACTTTTGTAGTAATGTATTTGTCATCATATTTGGAAAGTATTTGGTATAAATAGAGACATAAAGGAATGTATAGTGTCCAATGACGCCATCTATGACATGGATGCGCAACATGAAAATCTAACAAAAAGTACTGAAAGCCAACTCAGAATCGTACGTAGAGCTATGGAAAGGGCAATGCCAGTGATAACTCGAGGAGATAAAAGATCGATCCGAGAACATATGGAGGATATCATTTAAGTAATCAAGCAACGAAAAAGGAGATGGTCTGCACACTTAACAAGAAAGAAGAACAATAGATGGAGTAAAAGGATAAGTGATTGGTGCCCATGAGACAGCAAACTTAGTAACACAAAGATAAAATGCCAAATTAATGCCAAATTTATTGTCGTGTTTACATCTAAAATTGAGTCAAAAAATAAATAGAAATATTATTTTATTAAAAATCAACTTGATAGATATTTTTGGTATCAAAACGTTACTCCAATATAATTCGAGACGGAAAAATATCGAAACCATGTGTGTCAAATACGTCCATTTTTACCTCCCTTTCTGTCGTCTGCGTTTTTTTTTAATGTTGTTGTTGTTGTTGTTGTTGTTGTTGTTGTTTTTTAGATATACCCAAACACTAGCGGGGATACCACGACAGACAGTGGACAATTCCTTGTTTCATTCTTAATGGCTGAAAACCCCGACGTTGTCTAGCAGGGAGAAATGTCTGAATATGATAGCATTGGGGGGCAAATGTTATTTTATAGAGATTTCATAAAAAAGCCCAAAAAGAAAAGAAAAAAATACCTGTGACCACTCACTCGTTTTCTGGAAGCCAGGACTCAGACCCTATAGAGAGCGCCGAATTTATTTTTGTGAAATTCAATCTTAAAATGTGCGCCGTAGTCAAATTGTGAGCTGCTGGTTTGGGATACACCTAAAGAGAGGGTCTAGTTTAGCATTATAACTACACTAAATAGAGTCTCCCGACTAAACCCTGAAATTCATAAAAACAGACAAATTTCCATGAAATTTGAAGGTCAAATAGTTTGAAAGCATATAAGATTGAAGGGAAAAAACTTTCTCAGCCAGATTTAGTGTTTGGTCCGTCAATCCTATTTTCTGGGGCTCTAATCATTCGGCTATTCTCAACCGCTGTGACTTGGGGACTAAGAATTACTGCTCCGAAATATTTCTTCCAAAGCACTGCCACCCATCACCTTACATGTGAGTAGGTTAGAAAAGGATGAAAAAACACCCTGAATGACGCAGATTCAGAATATGCATATAGTTTGATTCTATGTAACTAAATCTAATAGTTTTTGAGAAAAAACTAAATGAAAAAAACATAAACAAAAAATATTTTCAGACGGACTCCATAGAAATCAACGATTTCCCTTTTTGACTTCTGTGTGGTACAAACACAAATACACGTTAGTACTTAATGATATAGATATCCCTCAAACATTTGAAAGGCATGTTCACATAGATATTATTTACTAATCGTTGCTTAGTTTCGGCACAAGACCACAACCATGGGGCGCCCAGTTAGGATCGAATTCACTACACAGTTATCATTCCCGAGACTAGCTGACTAATCATTACTCCACGACCAGGCACACAACTCACATGCTGTAGTTATAGATCAAACTTAAAAAGCTTAGTCTAGTTTTGGCACAAGGCCTCATGCATGGGGTACCCAGTAATGATTGCAAATGCAGGGAAACCCAGAAGCTTTATAAACAGTACTCCATTCCTACTGTTATTATATAATCAATAACCAGGCTATTTTTGTACGTACATAATTTGCACAAATAATAATTCGGCCTTGGAGATTTTTTTCCCACCAATCAAGTGGTAGGGCATATCTATACACTGCAATTTTCCTTTACAACAAATCTCACGAAATGTTCGAGAGGGCCGTCCGGTTGCCAAGCCTCCTAGCTTCCAACATCTGTAGTTACGTGACAATGTAAAAGCCAGGATTTCAATTGTTGATTTCTTTCGGCAGGCAGCCACTACCCACTTGGAAAATTGCCGCAACATGATCTTCCAATATGATTTCTTTTCACATTAACCTTAAAGTAGCCTAAACTAAGTCATACGCATTAGCGTAAGGTAGGGGTAAAATGCCAGCCTTCGTAGTACTAGACGGGATATTGGATAGTCTATAGCCACGCAGAAGAGTTGTAAAATAACGAAACATCTGTGCATCTGTGGATGACTCAATTGTTAATTATATCTATATCTATATCTATATCTATATATATATATATATATATATATATATATATACATGTGTGTGTGTGTGTGTGTGTGTGTGTGTGTGTGTGTGTACACGAATATATCATTCTTACTGTATAAATTCAATAGGAATGCAGTTGTGAACAACTATCAATGAACCTTTTCGGGGCACAGGGGCATTTCCAAATAGCCCTTCTTTCGATTTCTTAAGCTTCACCCCTGTACAAGATTTCAGAGGCCCTAAAAACACCACTTGAAAGATTATCTTTATATTTTTATTTTTTCTGGGTAAAAAAAGGAAAATGTTTTGATTAAACTTGATGATTTGTAATGTTACAAAGAGATAGATTATTCACCCACAGAAGATTTCATGTTGAACTAAACATCATAATTTTATGAATATTTCATTTTTGTTTTAATTCAATGGTATCTAAATACAAATGTAGAGGCCTCCAACCTATGTTTTCTCGAATTTTTCCTTGTCAGTAGGTGCAAAAATCTTATGTTGTGCAAATTTCCTTTGATAAAACTATGCGTGTACTTTTGAATTCGATCTTTTTAAAAAAAAAACAAACAAAAAAACTCAATAAGCCATCTATAGAATTTGAAATCGTTTGTGCACACATTAATTTCCCTTGTGGACCGGTTGCAAAACGTGTGTGCGCGCCTTTACACATTCGCAGAGCTTAGAGGGAACGATGCTTTCGAAAAATGTGCTTTAGGCCAAATTAATGTTTAATTCGGTATAGCACTGGTAGGTGGTATATAAGCGTCTTTCCGTGCTGATAGGACGTGGTGCAAGGCCTTCAAGAGGGAATCCAACGCTGTTGTTGCGATTTAGTATCAGACTAAGAAAATACATACTTGAATACATTTTTCTTGCATGCTCAGTCTGAGAATGAATTCTACGTTGTTTGATTAATCTAGTACTGAAGCTAATTAATCTGGTCCCCAGACCGTACAATTTCGTCTAATGCAGCAAAAAATATCTGGTAACTCTGTCCCACGCAGCTTAGCACGAGGGAAAAGGACAAATATTTTCCAGTTGTCTTGACCTTGCCTTTGTTATGCCACAGTTGTCAGGGACTAACCTCGACCCTACTGCTTGAAGAGCAATTGGGAGGTACAGCCAGGGTTCTCCTTGAAGTTAACATTATAATTATTGATCCCCAGTCACGAATGACCTGCAGCTTTGTACAAGAATGCAAAATAAGCATCTTACAGCTTGTAAGTTACAAGCCTGTTAGAGGTAGTAAGTAGAAATAAATCCATTGTTATTGACAAAGATGAAGCATTGATTCATCATGTGGGGTCCGTTGACTCCGGATGCAGGTCAACAAAGGTATTACTGAGAGGGGTATCCATTAATTTATTAAGTAGTCACACAATTAGAAAAACCTGGAGTCTGTTGGAATATCCATTGAAATAAAAGGTGTCCTTAGTTATGAAAAGGTTGGGAACCATTACTTTGGAGAAAATGTCACACCCAGGAAAGCTAAAGAAAATGACGCGCTTAGAAAATGCCATGACCCAACCAGTCACCATCGAAAAAATCTCTGCATCTCTTCGATAACCTTTTTGAAAAAAAGCACCCTTAACCAGTAAAGATCTAGAATCGGATTTAGCTAGGGCAGGTACTGTTGCATACCTTCTGAAAGGGGACCCCTAAAAAAAGCTGGACATGCAGTAATGCAACTTTTGCTATATACTCAGTTATCCAACACACCTTCTAAATATGAGTCCCCACGATGAAAATAGTTTAGTGTACGTTTATCAATTTAATTATTTATACTTCATTGCGAAATTGTTTTTGTGTTCAATGGCACGTTTAAAACATGTATTCAAAATTCCAGGCAAAAGTATATATTATAGACCATCAATCAAAAATCACCAAAACTGTCAATATAGGTTTCCTCAGTTTTCAAGTTGGTCTGGTTGGCTATGTATGTATGTATTTATCACACGTGCAGGTCGCACCATAGAGCTAACGGGCTGAAAATTTAAACATTCAGAAAAAACGTTTTTTTTTTCAATTCCTCCCCTAAATAGGTTTATAGTGAGGGGTTCAATTTGCAATGTACGATTATGCTAAAGTAGTCCCTTAGTTTGTGCCCGGCAGCATTCGTGCCTTTCTTTTTGAAAATCACCGCATAGAAAAGATGAAGAGAAATAACTTATTTATCAATCGTTCTTTTTCCAGTTTTTATTTTTATTTTGAATGCTGTTAAAAGACGCTGGCAGTGTAACAGTTTCGATTGAGTTATTAACAATCTGTTTTGATTTTTGTTGTTTTTTATCCTAGCAATAGATGGAAGAGGGATTTGGAAACTAGGTATCCGGTAAGGCTGTATCTACGATTCATGTTCAGGGATCACAGGGATAAACGAAGTAAACCTGTAAAGCTGGGGTTCTGTGGATAATTTGACAACGGCTCGCTCATAATGATTGTCTCCATCAGTAGAAATGGAATATAAAAAAGACTGGAAATTGACAAGTAAGCACGGCCGTAGTCCCCTGCGTATCCCCACCCCATTTCCACCTCAACATTCCAGCCAGTGGACTGAAGTCAAAATGGGCCGTGGTGTAGTTCAACGTTCCAATTTATCCCGGTTCTTGTGAGGGCAATCATCGGTCAATTACAACAAAATACCTAATCTTATGGAAAAATAAACATAGTTCCATTTAAGCTGTATGCGTGTGTGTGAGTGTGCTCACACGTTTTGTGATCTGCACGGATAGAAAATAATTACGCATAGAAAAGTTAGGTATCTGAAAATGATTTAGTAATTAATAATTAAATTCAAAATTACACACACACACACACACACATATATATATGTGTGTGTGTGTATATATATATATATATATATATATATATATATATATATATATATATATATATCATAATGATACTTTCCTAACAAACTGTCACTGTGAACTAATCTGTCGGTTTTTCCCATTCCACATTCGTTTATCAATAAAAACATATTGAAAAAATAGTTCGAAGTATACGTAAAATAAAATCTCAACTAAATACTTCTCTTCTATACATAGAATGTAATTATACTTGTAGTATATTACACCATGCCAATACAGTTTTACTAGCCGTGAGATAGACTGTGCCAAAATTATCTTGAAACAGTTTCAAGTTTACATTTGAACAAGCATTCAGTACGATACGTTTGTCACAGAGAAAGAATTGCACAACGTAAGATTTTGGCGCACGTCGACTACAGAATATTATAGTTGCCAGTCCCCAACCTGCTTCCTTTCTGCACTCCCGCACAATGACCACTGAACATTGGAAGGATCATTCCCTTTCTGGGTCATTTTTTCGATAGTATCAACATATTTTAAAGCTATTTTTTATCTTATTCAATTCATACAATTATGAAAAAAAAATAACCCTTCAAAATCAAAATATTAGTGAGCTCCCGACTATATAAGAAAAATACATCTACATTATCTATGACTCTGACAAGTAACCGACAAAAGAGACTTATTTCCTTAGGGATATCACATGTTATAGCTGGAGACGGCCGTAGAATGAATCGGCCAGGAAATGTTGTGTGAACATTAACGATGGGAGAGATTGGATTGTCCGAACTAAGTATACCCTTACTCAAGATGGATGATGGTGTTCACTTTTATTTTATGATTTTTTTACATTTTGTTTTCTATTAGATCAAATATCTGCTTAGTGGGTATCTTGGGCTTTGGGTGTGCTCTCATCACAACCGTGATCATTTGCGACGCTTAACTACGAGACAGTCGATGATTCCATTTGAATTGAATAATTTGACTATTACTTCCCTTATTTGAAAAGAAAAATTGAATGATTTCCCAATTAAATTCTGTTTTGGTTTAAAAAAAAAACAAAAAAAAAAACAAGAGAAATCAATTTTAGGTTCATACTCTATTTTATTTTAGAACCTCGGGCAACAGAAGTTTTTTGGTCAAACTCCAAGAAGTTGAAGTTAACTTAATTTTTCTCTCGTAACAAGAAAAACAACAATAATCCTCACCAAATTCAGGGTATTAAACTCTTTACTGTTTGTGTATTAAGTTCCGTTAAACCAAACCTATACATAAAACTTAACATTTGCCAACAAGTGATTTGAAATTAGGAGCATATGATTGGCAGACGTCTTTCGTATCAACTGAGCAAAACTTCATATATATATATATATACATATATATATATATATATATATATATATATATATATATATATATATATATATCGTCTTTTGTACCTGGGAATTTATCTATGATATATACGATACAAACGTTGCAATAATCAGCTTCAGCCGGAACAAAAGTAGTAGTCTTTCACCCTGTAGCAGTCAGGCATGTTATTATTAATTCTGAGTAGTTTTTATCTTCTTCATAATTTTTAGTAATTTTTTGTAACTTTTATTCAAGCCTTCGTTCTACCACGAGGGGTTAACAGTGTGATCAGGGATAAAGAGTAAGCTTCCAGTGAGAATCACATCTCTTGATTAAATACGAGTTCGATTCTTATCGAAAGCTTACTCCTCTTTATTCCCGATTGCATCGTTTAATCGTTAATGGCTTGAGTCAAAGTTGTCTAACAACTAAGAATTAAGATATAGATAAAAACTAATCAGATGTATCAATAAAAATATTGTGTGATCAAGACCGGTCCAAAGTGCCGGTAACACGGGCAGTCGCCTAGGACGCCAAGTGGAAGGCGGCGCCCGGGGGTGCCTGTGATGCGTCTGAAAAAAGTCAAAATGAGAAAATTCCCTGATGTGAAGTCAGAATCTTTCAGGAATATCTGACAGATATTTTCTTTCGTGGTGAAACTAATAAAAACTATGAAAATATCCGCGACCGTCTACAAGCTCATTTAATTGAAGAATACTAATTTAAATTGTTGATATTCAGCATCAATCAGTATAATGAAGTACCTATATTCCAATAAATCTATTTTTCTCTACTTTAAAACTTAAATGAATGAATAAGACGATACAATACTTCAGAGGGTGCCGAAATTCGGCTTTCCTGGGGTGCCAGGACATATAGGGTCGGCCCTGTGAGTTACAATAATTCATCTTATAACGACAATAAAATAAGGAAAAAGTTTATTTTGCTTTTTTTATTACTTACCATCGCGTCATATTTCAACTGATTCATAAAATGAGCCGTAACACTCCCTCCAAAAGTATGGAACCATAAAGTCCCTTGGTACTGATCCCCTGCGTCAAGGAACAATACATTCGAGTTAAGGGCTTTTATTTCATCCACTTTACTCTTTATGCGTGCGATACCCCCGTAGCACAACTGCTGGGCCTCATCCGCCGGTTTGCACAAAGCGCTGTATTTGTTGATCTGTTCGAAGCGGGCATGGACGTCGTTTGTGTGTAGCGCGGTCAAGGGATAGTTGCCGGCATCCCGTGGGGACTGACCTTGGGGGAACCTCGTCGAAACCGACGAAGAAGGGGCTGCTAAAATTCCGGCCGGTTGGCCAAGCCATGTTGAAAGCGTCAGGAGAATAACTTGGGTCGCAGTAGTAAAAATGACCTGTCGCGTTAGTTCATAATTCAACGAGTTCGGAGGAGAAAAACTGACTGCCTTGCCAAAACTACAGACCCTCATAGTGCATGAAAGACGGTGGTCTTGTGAACTTCTTCCTTTACTACAAGTACTGTCGACTTTTTTCTTCTACAACTACTACTTGTGTCACGACTGGCTTTACAAGTGCGTGTTTGTGTTTGATACAACACGAGGAAGAGCGGACACCAGCGTATACACGTTACTACACGTATTTATAGTTGTAAGTTGATTCTAGACAATAAGTGTGTGTTTGTATGAGTGAATGTGAGTGTGTGTGTGTGTGTGTGTGTGTGTGTGTGTCGGGGTGTGTGTATGTCTGAGTGTGTATGTGTGCATGAGCATGTGCGGGTGTGGGCAGTGGGTGTATGTGTGTACGTAAGATTAAATATAATTTCGTCTTCTCAAGAGTCAGTATGTGTGTGTGCGTGTTCGATATACACGAGGAAGAAGATCAGACACTCACGCATCCGCGTCACTAGTTGGTCTGTGTGCGTGTGCATGTATAAGAGAGAGAGAGAGAGCGGGAGAGAGAGAGTATATAACATGAGGAGGAGAGGACACTTGTGCATACACATGAGAACACGTATTCATAGATATAAGCGTTCAAATAAAAGATGAATTCCAAGAAAAGAAATGTGTGTGCGTGAGTAAGATTATATAAAATATCGTCTTCTTTGAGGATTAGAAAGAGAAAGCGGGTGTTCGCCTCTAGACGAGGAAGAAGTGTATGAGTGATTGTGTGTATATATGAGTGTGTGTGTGTGTGTGTGCGCGCCCAAGTGTTGGGGTTTGATATACGCCAGGAAGAGTGGCCATCCACGCACCTACGTAATTAGTTGATGAGTGTGTATGTATGTATGTGAACGTCGCGGCCAAATGGATAGTAAGTTCGGCAAGTAGGGCCAGCAGGGCAGTTGGCTGGTGATTACAGTGTTTGAACCTTACTGGGTGTCTCTCACTTGCAGCCTTGTGCCTGACTAAGCTAAATGGTGGTCTAGGTCTGGACTTCTTCCTTCATAACAAGTACCGTCTACTTTTTTCTTCAGCTTCTACTTGACAAGTGAGTGTTTGTATTAAATACACGAGGAAGAACAGGCACTCAGACACAACTCCCGTTAATACTATACCTTTCCCCGACCAAGTTTAAAAGTAAGCGAATTAAAAAAATAAGCAAACCAAATTATAAAATATTCGAAGTTAAAAAAATATTCATGAAAATTTGAAAAAAAAGGTAAACAATTAAAAAAATATGGCAACAATATAAAAAAATACAGCACACTAATCTAAAAATACGCCGACCAAATTAACAAATACGCCAACCAAATTAACAAATACACCAATCAATTTAAAAAAAATACACCAACCAAATTAGAATGATATGCTAACCAAATTGAAAATTACGCCAACCTAATTTAAAAAAAATACATCAATCAAATCAAAAGAATATGCAAACCAAATCAAAAAATACACCGACCAAATTAACAAATACGCCAATCAAATTTGAAAAATTCGCCAACCAAATTATGAGAATATGCTAACCAAATAAAAAAGTATGCTAACCAAATTGAAAAATACGACTACCAAATTTAGAGAATTGAAAAAAATGCCAACATAATTGAAAGATACGCCAACCCAATTGAAAAATACACCAACCAAATTTTAAAAAAAGAAACAAACAAAAAACATTCAAATCAGTTTTAAAAATACGCCAACCAAACTATAAAATACGCCAACCAAATTATGAAATACGCCAACTTGTCTCCTCATGAAATTCATGGGTCTTTTTATTGACTCCCCACCAAAAGCTAATGTCCACAATTTTCAATTACTTTTAAAACTTACTGGCCTGGGGAAAATGTATGTGTGTGAGGGTGTGTAGTGGGAGGTGTGTGGATATCTATAGCAGTGGCAATAGATATTTGCTACAAAAATAAGACGAAAGAAAGACTAGTCAAAAATTGATAATAAATAATAATGCTTCATCTGAATAATAAGATGAAATAAAGAATGAGAATACTATTCTTTGCCCCATGAAATATTGAATGATTAATGAAATAATGAATACGAGTTGGTGCGTTTGTGTGCGCGCGAGCACGTATGCGTGTAAATCTTTGATAACATACATGGATGCGACTGTGTGAAAGTTGTAAAGAAACCACGTTAAATTGTAATAAAACTTTAAACAGTGAAGTTTTTAACTGTACGGTAATTCATTTGGAATAAATTAACTGATCAAAGTAATGCTGCACTATTCCGTGTTTTCTGAGAAAGAGGAAGAGTGTCAGGAAAAGTTGGTTGGGACATTGAGATGCACGAAGTAAATGAATCACTTATTTACGAGTATAATGATCATTTATACCCGTGAAAAATTAATGGATAGATTTGTATTTCTACGAAAATATTTTCAAAGAAACCAAGAAAATCGTACCGTTCATATTCTTTTTATTGGGAGATATTCTTCTGTCCACACGATAGCTCCCCAATTTCAGAATGAATTTCTATGAGATTTTGAAAAGGGATAGAAAATACGTTACGGAAGAACCGATTAAATTTTGGAGTGGTTATTTCATCATTTACATCCCTTACGTCTTTGGTATGTGTTCAAAGCCCATGATATTGCTAAATTTTCTGATCTATCCCTAAGATATCTCGAATAGTTATGAACAAATTTCGATCAGATTTTTGTAGACAATAGACCACGAAAGAACAGAATAAATTTTTGAGCTGATCCATGCGGAATTACACCCCCCTTCGTTATATGTTTAAACTGCACAATATACCAACACGTCATTTCTGTCTCAACGTTATCTCGAAAAGTTCCCAATGCATTTTGATTATAAATTGCGGAAGGTGGCTACTGCAAGAATTGAACATGCTTTTCCGTAGCATTACTGCTACCTTTGAGTTGAACAGCCGCCGGTGATGCAATAGTCCTGTTTCAACTCCAAATTTTCATTTTGTTCATTCATTGTCTACATCTACTTTATTTGTTTCTCAACGTCGGGAGTTGAAGCAGTTATTTGGGCCTTTGCATTACTGGCAACTGTTTAGCTCAATAGTAGGAGCAACGCTACATTGCAGCGAATACCTTATCGATTGCAGGTTCGATTTCTACAACAGCCTCATTTTCTTTTAATTATCTGGGCCATGCAATACATTAATTGCGTGATTTATAAGTATTTCTGTCCGATTATATATATATATATATATATATATATATATATATATATATATATATATATATATATATATATATATATATATAACTAAAAATGTTGTAATACTCATCAAAAACCTACTTATCTGATGCGATAACTTTAAAGTGAGAATCCAGAACAGATTTTTGATGGAAAAATATTCATTTATTTTCACTAAACTGACTAAAAATTAAAAAAAAAATGGCTGCGTTTTCAGCTATCGGCTAAATTAGGGTTGGGGTTTGGTAACCCAGTATTAATCACTCTTCAAGTGCGTATTTTTGAATGGCTACCGATAACTGACAAAACAAGAGAAAGAGATGAGAGAAAATTGAATAAGAGACAGGAAGTGTTGCATGTGGTGCGTGTTGGGCCTGGGAGGAATGGGAGAATTATACAATCACAACTGTTACCACCATGAATGAGACACAATTAAAACTTGACGATATCGAAGAAGAAATATGAAGGTCGCGACCGTCGATATCTGAGTCAGGGAGAATTTTAAAAACTGAAACACCTGTTCTATCTCTTTTCGTTCTCCTACTATAGGCTTTCTTCACTAATCGATCCGAAAATCTGATTCCTTCTCTGGAACTGATTTTAAATTGAAGTTATGATGTGGTTATTAGCTTCTGCTTGGAGGTAATCCTGACACGATTCGGCATTTTCATTGTTCCAGAACTCTCTGGTTATCAATGTTTACGGATTTCTGAAGGTTCCTGAGTCAGTGAGAATCTTGGAAATCAAAATACCTGTTATACCTCTCTTTTTTACGCTTCAAACTCTTCAGAGACACTGTACACCTTTGCTAATCCGGCTACCAGCAATCCGATTCTTCCACTATGAAGCACTAATTTCAAATTTAAGGTATTATGAGGTTGTTAGCAATAGTTCTGAGTTAATCCTTCCGTTATCCGGCATTTTCACTCATCCGGTTCCAATGGTTCCAAATTACTGAAGGTCTTCTATATTTCAGAAAAAAAGAGGATTTCTAAAAATGAAACATATGTCCTCTCTCTTTTTTCACATTTAAAACGTTCCAGAAATACAGGTATACCTCGGTATAGCGCGGTTCGCGATATAAGGTGATGAAAGCAACACATTCATTCACCGTTGAATTTCTTCTGGCACTCGTGATTGACTTTTAATAATATGCGGCTCGGTTATAACTTAGTTGTCTTTCTTGGATCCCAACACCTGTGTTATAAGTAAGAACTGATATATTGCATTAGTTGTTGACTAGAATTGCTGACAAGAATATTGCCGGAAATCAATGTAAAAATAATATTCTTAAAAAAAAAATGTGAAGAAAAATATTGTTTTATTCTTCGTATATACCGGTATAAAAGACTGGTATTATGACTACTGAAGCTCGATATTTATGTGTGTGTAAAGGAGGGAGACTTATATTGACACATGGACTAGAATATATACATTAGTGGGAAACAATAAAAAAAAGAGACAAATATTAACAGATAGATTGAGAGACAAAGAGATCGATAGATATAACGGATTGAGATAGATAGACAGGCAGGTAGACAGATATGAACAGACTGAAACGGACAGGTTGATAGATATGAACAGACAGATAGATAATAACAGAGATAGTTGTGATCTCCTCATGAAAACAACATTGCCACGTGTTCTTGTTTATTGGATGTGGCAGGTGCTACTGGTTCGGACTAAACAATAACAAAGAAGCACTAAATGTCAACCTCGTTCGGCGAGAGACAAAGAGATTAATGTGGAATAATGAAAGGTGTACTTCTTTGAGAGACCGAAGAAACGCGCATCTGAATGTTTCAGGTGTGTATGTAGCTTCTTGTAAGTAATGGGGGAGTGAGAGAGCAGTGTCGGCTTGACTAGATAGCAAAATTATCTTATGCTACAAGCCCCGATTTCTCAGGAACACCCCACTGATTATTTGGACGCTGTCCATTCTGATTCAGGGATTCCGCACTTGCTCTTAAACGATAGGACAATACTGCCTTCAGCTTTTATGAGCGACTAGTTTTAGTCAGAGTGAGAAAGAGAGGGAAAGAAAGAGATGTTAATGCGTTTTCGAGGGTGTTCATATGTGACCGCGTAAGTACCAGCGCGTGTTTAGGTGAGACCACGTAAGTATATGCGCGTGTTAATGCGTGAGTAGTGATCACGAAAGTATATAAAATTATTCGTGGGTATTTATTTATGGCCACTCAAGTATACATGTGCATGTGACCTCCTAAGTATGTGTGTGGTAACATGTGGTCCCGAAAATATGTGTGTTTATATGTCGCCACATGAATATGTGTGAGTGAGCTCGTGTCTCTAAGAAATCGAGAGAAAAACAGAAGTTGCAAAACAATGAATGAACAATCCGGAAGGCGGAAACAAAAGGATAAATCAAGGAAAGAAGGCGCGAATAAAGAAAGAAAGAAATAAAGGACGAAGAGACAAAAGAAAGAAAGAAGGGAATGAAGGAAGAAGGAATGAAAGAAGGGACTAAAAGAGAATGAAAGGAAGAGAGAAAAAGAAAGAAAATGGTACAATAGAAAGAAAGAAAGAAAGAAAGAAAGAAACAAACAAACAACGGTACAAAAGAAAGAAAGAAAGAATGGACTAAAGAGAGAAAGAAAGAAGAGGCTATGGGAGGAAAGGAAGAGAAAGAGAAAACAGAGACCACACATCATATTATCAATCAATGACGAAGATTTTCACCGGATAAATTGGGAAAAAGTTAGGTAAAAAAATGGTTGATACAACCGGAAACGTCCCTACACCCACTATGAGACGATAGGAGGGGGTCGGCCAGTTATCCAGGCATAGCAGACCAGTTTTTGTTTGTATTTTTCCCCTCTCTTACTTTAGGCGCTCACTCAATATTCAAACTGACATTGAAATTTATATATCCATAAAAAGATGAAGACATATATACACGATCGGATTAAGCCACTGCAGGGCATGCAGCATATGTTACAAAGGCGCTCTAAATGATTAAAAAACCGTTTACTTAAGTATTTAATTTCCTATGGTATTACTTCATTTCTATCATCATCTTTCTGATCATTAATGACTTGCGTTTTATTCATTTGAATTTGTGTGTCGTATATGTATTACAGGGATACCACTCTCCCATCAATCACGGTGTCATTCACGATGATAATTGGAGAAAATCGAAAATACTGAGGACCCAGTAGTTCCTAAAAGTTGAAGGCAGTATAGTTTAGGAGCACAGAATCACTGATTCGGAATAGATAGCTTGGGAGATTTCAGCGCAGGGCCTCTGAAAAGAACAGACGTCTAATAAGAGATGTAATAATAGATGTTAGCTGTGTTTGTGTGTGTGGTATTCAATGAATGAATACTGACTTGGGTTTTCGCAGGGTTGCTTGACAGTTGGAGATGTTTCTGACCAAGAACATTCAAAAAATGGCTAAAAACTGACAAACTTTTTATTATAGAAACAATTTTAGTAAAAAAAGTTTTAAAAAAATTGCCCAAAATTGGAATATGGCAAAACTAAAAAGTTCATGGCCATTTGCTTCTCGGAAGAGCCAGATTTGTTTTACTTGACCATAAAATGGCATAAATGGTAACCCTACCTCTCTCCTAGTAGTAGCTTAGAATTTGTAGTAACAACTAGGAATACTACTACTACTACTACTACTACTACTGACCACTTCCATTACAAACTGTATTGTTACTGCTATCATTAAAAACGACATCTCCTCTGTGATATTTACTATCAGAACGACTGTAACCGTGATGATCGTCCTCTGATATTATTATCAATACGTATTTTAAAAAGAGAAAAAGAAGTCAGATTTTGAACAAAATCACTGGCGTAAGTGAGAGAGGGAGTCCCCAAAAGTTTCATAAATAGTAGTTCATACATAGCAGTGATCCCCAACCACTGGGCTGCAAAGACATGTACTACCGGACCGTGACGAAACAATGTATGCGTTTCTTTGCAAAATTAAAATAGTTCATTTCCTGGGATCTTGATGTTATATTTCATAAGATAAATCTTTTTATAAAAGAAATTGAGTGTATTCTTTTCTTATTTATTCACTTTGTCTTGGCCAAACGATACGTTGAACTTGTAATAGGAGACCATTTCAAATAGGGTTTCAATATAATATAACGCAATTTATAATCATTCTGTCGGATCTTATATCCATTTCTTTATAAAGTACACGTGTAAATACACATATATACATACATATATACACACACACACATACACACACATACACACACACACACACACACATATATATATATATATATATATATATATATATATATATATATATATATTCTAATATTAAACATGATGAAGGTGTTCTAGCCCTCAAAAAGCCCTTAACAATTGAACAACAAAAGAACCCAGAACTGAAACAATTACCAATCTTATGCAAAACATTTTAATACTCAATAGCTTCAACTTCAATAATGGAAACATGAAAGGCTGTACCATGGGTTCCTATGCTAAAAATCTTCATGGGAAAACTCGAAGAGACCTACACATACCTAGAGATTGACAAAACTGCATCTTCTACATTAAATAGGTAGACATCCTTTTTATATACACAGGAATTGAAGCCGAACCAGAGAAATTCTTCTCACACATGAACTCTACACACGACTCGATTAAATTTGATTATATGACATCTGCTGACTCCATAGTTTTCCTAGCCATCCAAATATACATAGATAATAATAGAAACCTCCAAAATACCCTCTAGACTAACCCCATAGACGCTTATAACTACCTTCACTCCAAATCGGCCCTGCCTAAACATAAGGTAGAAAGCTTACTATTTTTACAAGCACTTAGAATTAGGATAATTTGCTTTAGAGATAATGAACTCAATAGACACGACTATAACCTGCAACATTTCACTAAACGAGGATTTTCACTTGAAGATACAAATAACCTAATAAAAAAGGCCACTACAACACCTAGAGAAGAAACCCTTGTATTCTCTAGCAAAAATAAATACCACTAATGACCACTTTCAAAAACACACTCCCAACCTTGCCACATATAATCAATAAGAGATAGAATATACTCACACTCAAAACAGAACTTAAAGACATATTCGTAGGACCATGTGTTATTACCCACTGCAGATCTCCCAAACGAGCAACAAAAGAAATAGTCTATGCTGCAACCACCTCAAGTACACCAAGCAGCCAAAAGGTATGGGGTGAACATACAGTTTGTAATTATTGTAGTCAAGACGATAGGCTTAAACGTACATTTAGCAGTTCATCTTTGTCTTCAATGCCTTGGGCTACAAACAGCAAATCTTAGTTGTTATCTTTAGCTGACAGCTTTGATTGTCCCGCAACGATAAAAGACGCACCAGACTGACTAGGTTTCTCACATGAAGCAGTAAGGACCAATCGCCATGTTCAGCCCTCAGTCCACTCTACCACCAACAAGACTTTCTACATACACCATAACTAACTGTCGTAGCAAAAATGTCATATACCTCTTAGAGATGCGAATTACAATACATAGGCGAGTCCAAGTGGCAATTCAACATTGGACTTGATAACTATGGGCACAGAATCAAATCATCCAATTATCCCAGTCAACTCCCAGTAGATTTACACTTCTGCACTCTCACACGTAATTTTGCTTCTGACACTAGATTCCCAATCACTGGAAAAATAGAAAAATATGCATCTACAGACAAAACAAAAAATCCAAGAGGACATGAAGATATCTGAATTAACAAAATTAGAACTCTTTCCCCTAATGGACTTAACAACACTAAACACACAGATCTCTAATATCATAATCCTCTTCATACAGTCGCATAGACCCCTACCAATAACAACCTTTGTATTGTTTTTTATTTGTACAAATCAAAACCATCAAACTTTACATGACCATTAAGGATACCAAATATGAAGTTCCTTGACCTCATTATCCCATCATCTGTAACATCCCCAACCTACCAAGATCGTACACAGTCTAATACTAAACCAACAATTCCTCAGTAAACTTGACAGCTTATGGCCATCCCAAGAACTACTACTGCTACAATAATATCCCAGAACAGACCAATATAAACTTCACCATACACAGAACAAAATCCAACGCATCATGATGACCCTAAAGGAATCCTCATTGATTCCCATTTTTGCTTCCAAAGTAAAACATCTGATGTTGAATTCATTTTCCACGGGAGCTTTTCAACCACTGAAAGGTACACACGCACACACTACATGCTACTGAAGATGGGAAACCCTCCCGAAACATGTATAGCACACTGATTAATTCATTTACAGATTAATTAATTAATTAATAAACAAAGTCTCCGTATACTTTTACTCGCCAGTCTGTCTCTTTCCCAACTGTTCATGCACACACACTATATCGTAATATACGAGGTATTACGAGTATTTCAAGGAATTTGAACAGATTAAACAAAAGTGTTCATCTGTGAATTTATCAAGCGTTTCCTGGACATTCTCTCGAAATCATCCGACCAGGCAATAACGAACCTCCTTTTCTTTCAAAATGTTTTTCTCATGATTGGTCTCCGGAAGTCACATCGAGTTGAAATCCGACCCTGGCCTGACTTATACACTCAGCCTTGAACTACACAAACAGCAAGACGGGGCTCAATCATCCTAAAAATCCATCGAATGTTATTGACCCCATCCCCAAATGGTAGACAATGACTTGAATTAACCAAATATTTGATAGTGTCTTGCGAATAGTTAGAAGCGTTTTGATACATGACAATATGTATTAAATCGCTTATTGCATTAAATACACACATACACACACACACACACATATATATATATATATATATATATATAACAAATCAGGAATGTAATATAATATATTTCAATATCTGATGTATGATGGATTTATTTCATAAGGTAGAGTAGAGTTCGAAATATAATGGAGTAAGGAATCGCACTGCAAATACGTTTGTGTTCCTGCCGTGATTGTGCTTCTTATATATATATATATATATATATATATATATATATAGAGAGAGAGAGAGAGAGAGAGAGAGAGAGACAGAGAGACAGAGAGAGAGACAGAGAGAAATAGATAGATTGATGGATAATAAAGTAAGGATTCGGTACACAAACACATTTATGTTTCTGTCTGTTTGGGCTTCTTCAGGCGAATGATTCGGTTTATTTTAGATTCCTATTTAGGACATTTTTTTTTGGAGAGGGGGTCTATTTTTCTAGGTCGTAAGATCTCACTCTTATTTTATCTATATATCTTCCTCTTTTCTTTTTTCTTTTTTGTTTTGTGGATGGCCATTGCTTATTATGTTTTTCCGTCTTAATTAGTGGAGATATCTTGCTTGTTGTTAGTCATAAATTATAGATTAGCTGGATAAAGTGTAGGCATTTTTGTTATCAGTTTGTTGTTAAAGCATCAGCTCTTTGTGGTATGTTTCCTGGAAGTATTTTATCCTCATTTGAATCACTTATTTTTTTACCATAGTTATTTGTTTAATTATTTTGAGTTTGCTCTGTTTCTACAAGTCCAAGATAATTATGATGATTGGGTAGCCCTTAAAAGCGGATGGAGATATAAAATAATGATAGTGCTCAAAGTAATACCGAGGGGAGTAAGATATCTATG
Organism: Thysanoteuthis rhombus; assembly: GCA_963457665.1. Taxonomy (NCBI): domain Eukaryota; kingdom Metazoa; phylum Mollusca; class Cephalopoda; order Oegopsida; family Thysanoteuthidae; genus Thysanoteuthis; species Thysanoteuthis major. The sequence continues at coordinate 136,981 of OY735212.1, read as the reverse complement.
GTGGTTAATTTTTACTATACCTGTATGTGAGATATCAAGTTATGTTTGTTAAGAGGAATTTTGGGCGATGTCAGCATTTTAATGCTACTTCATTTTTTCTGTTTGAACATTTTTTTTTTGTTTCATTGGCAAAAGTGAGGATTTCAAATTTCTCATTTAGGCATAGGTAACATGGGATTTGAATATTCTGGCATATGTACGTTTGTTTTAATATTTTCCTTTTTACTGTAGGTTTGAGTTTGCTATCGGTTATTCTCCAATGATATGTTGATAGTGATGTACTGTTTTATAGTTTTCCTTTGTAAATGATGATATATGGTTGGTTTATCTTATTTGAAAGGGTGTTTTAGATATTCTTGTACAATATTCCACTTCGACAGGTTTCTCTTGGGTCGATGTTTGGGCTTGGTATACAGTGTTCGATTTAAGGCGCTTGTTATGCAAAGGGCATCGGTTTCCGTTTGTACAATTGCAGCCTAGATTATTTGTGCTTTCTCCATTTCTTATACCTCAAATTACTTAATTCTTAAACTTGTTATGAATTATATACTATTCCATTGAAAAATGTATGTCATTTCAGTCAATTATTTCCCAATATATGTAATTTATATAATTTTACTTAGTAGTGTTTTTAATGTTTTACATAGAATTTGATATTATGGTATTAAGTGTGATTTTTCCTGTTGGGACCATCAGTCGTTTACCTAGTAACGGCTTCAGGAATTCATAAACAAAACAATTATATTTACGTGGTTCCCAAGCAGTGTTGATCAAACAGTCCCCCTCAATTATAATTTTAAAATATAACTTACCACATACTACAGATAGTTTGTTATTATATATAGTCTTGACAGCTTCACAACACTAAATTCATAAAAAGAAGCTTTGAATCTATGTCATTTTAGTCAATTATATCTATTAATGCAATTTATGTAAGCTTTTCAATGGATTTTATGTTTCACATACAATCAAATATTGTGGTACCAAGTGTGATTTTTCTTATTTGGGATCATTAGTTGTTCATAATTTACAAACATAACTCCTATATTAGTACAGATCTACAACAGTGATAAAGCTATGATGTTGATATTTAGCCTTGTTTCATTATTTTGGCGTCATATCATAATATGTATTTTTATCTTTTCATACAGAGTATTATCATTATGTAGAGTGCATTGGTTTTATCTTATGCTGCACATCATGGAGATTTTTGAAACAAAAAGGTTACTTATGACGGCTACCCCAAAAATGTATTTAAGGATGAAAGGTTAGTAAGTATTCCAACGGATGTGACTCGTCGTTTGTGTCACTTGAGAGAGAGAGAGAGAGAGAGAGAGAGAGAGAGAGAGAGAGAGAGAGAGAGAGAGAGAGAGAGAGAGAGAGAGAGAGAATTTCGGGAAGACAGATTGAGAATGAAAATGAGAAAATCATATGTTTTGAAATTCAAACGGATCACCCAGTTCAGGTCAGTAGACTGGATCTAATTATTGTGAACAGCGAAGAAAATCACGTCAGATTCAACTCGTAATCAATTAACATATGATTACATAACATTTTACAGATGATATCTTTCATTTTACGAAGAAAAAAAACACCTTCGTTCCCTGGTAAACTCGTTTTGGTATTCGTGATTGATTCTTGATTATCCGCAGTCTAGTTATGATGAAGTATTCTTCATAGAATCCCGACACCTGCATTATAAGAGGGAACTAGTGTAGTTTAAAAGTTCTGTGGGTATAATGAAAGGTGCACTTCGACTTGAGCCTCAAACGTCAAGGGCAAGGATGAGTTGACACTGCCCAGATTAAGGCATTGTTTAGGTCAACTACGATTTCAAGAAAGGCGTTGGACAATGCTGACAGTCGATATCCAGCGGAAGCTACCATTTACAATTAGTATTAAAATTCAGTGAGTGCATCATAATGATTTCTACTTATATAATAAATAGTATGATTTTCTTCATTCTTTATTCATAGCAATGGACTCCTCTACTTTCAGGTAACAAGTTTGCTGAATAAAAATATCTCTTAAACACCACTTTTAACAATGGACTCTTCCACTAAAGCTAGTTTTTTGTTTTACTTTCTTTTCTAAAAAAATCATCTAATAGAATTTATATATTTTTTAAAGTTCGGTTCAAGCCACTTTTTCGTTTTTTTTTCATAAAAATGATTGTCACAGGAATGATAGCCTCGGAAACATGGGTCTTACAAAAATATAAAAATGAAGTATGAATTCTACCATAGTGATTTACCTTTTACCTCAAATTTCATCCCAGAAAGTGGGCAAAATTTGCAATAAAGGATTTTCTTTTTGCATCATTTTTCACTTTGAGACTTGTACAAAGGCTGGATTTCATTCCATCAATTTTCATTTATTTATTTTTCTTTTTTTGCAAAAGTTTTTAATTCAGGCCTTCATAACTTTTGATCAAATAAACAAAGTATTTTGTGCACCACAAAATGCTTATCTTTTACAATAAGTTTCAGTAACACTACTTTCACAATTAAGATTCACCTGACCTCCTTACTGACATACCATCCTAACTATTTTGGGGGTCTGGGGATGCTTGAAAAAATTTCCCATATAAATGAATTGGTAATTCTTTAATTCAAGCTTACGAAATGCTTTTTCATTGGAATGTTCTACCTTTGACTGTCGGGGGAAACTTATCTATCTATGAAATTTTTTGCTGCGATTAAGTAATGAAAATAATATTACAGACATTTACATGTTTTTTTATGTATAGTTTGAAAAGGAAACAGGAAGAGTAACCTAACTTGAGTGGAACAGAACGTGTTTGCATGATCCACCCATGACAGGTATGTGGCATAAAGCGTATGTATTCACGGAGGCATTATGATAATTCCAGTAGAAAAATGTACAATTGTATTCGATTCATTCAGTGCGCTCAGTTTCGGTGATCGCAAGAGAACTGGTGTATGCAGTGTGATTTAGTCATAAAGTCATTGTATCAGATTGTTACACATGAGAATAAGACTAAAAGTGAAAGATTTACCAAAGTAATTCATTTCTTTTGCAAATTCGATGTGAATAGAAATATAAGGGGAAGGTCTTCATTCCTTAATAGCAATGGTGTCTACCCAAGAAGTAGTATTCAAATACGATTTCGAATTAGGACATAATGCTACTCATAACGTCAAAAAAACATTTGGAAGGAACATTATTGCAGAGCAAATTTGTCTGAATTTGTTCAATAGGCTTTGGTCCGGCAATATAAATATTAGTAATAATTCTTGAGGGAGGCCAAAATTGTTCGTAATGATGAAAACATATCGGCAATCACCCACGAACAACGGTTCGAGCACTTTCTGAAGTCTGTGGGACTTCAACAGTGACTATGCACGTAATCTGAAGGCAACGGGAAAGGGGATATCACTAATTTAATGCTTTAGGGCTATTCGTAGTTGATAACGGCGTGTACAATGGGGTCGATGACCCGAGTGCAAACTCCGGTCGGGATTGATTAGGTTCACTTCGCACTAATACCCTTGGGAAAGGTACGAATCCTCAAGTCATAGGTAAAATAGCAGGGCAGATTGGGGTCTCTAGTCTTACGAAAGCAACCAGTCTAGGAGAAGGACATCTTTGATTCCATATCAAGGAGTGGAGCCCTCTCAACGCGGTTTGATGTCCTATTCAACATCTGTCCGATAGCTTTTGCTGCCAAGCTGTTGCCAGACATATCGTTCTCGGTTTTCCTCTACATGGGGATGGGTGTTTCATTGTTTGTAGAGACAGAACGGAGGCCATTCAATTCCTGAATTTAACCAAGTATAGTGTCAAGCGGATGACATAAAGCATTCAATCAAAATGTATTCGGCTAGCAGTAATTCTTAATTGGGTGAAGACATGCCCCTTAGCGAAGTGAGTAATTTCAAAAGGGGGTGCGGCCTTTCAGGAAAAACGAAAGAATTTATCTAATTATTTGGGAAATTTTCTTAACAAATGTTTGCATAATATCGTGATAACATAGTACATTGAATTTTACATTCTTTTCACATCACCTATTTCAAACTAATCATTTGGTTGGAGATATTGGGGTGGGCATGGAGGGAAGGTTCAACTTCTAAAGGAGACATGATGGTAAGAAAGGTTTAGAACCATTTGGCTAGCCAGTCAGCGGATGGAACTAATTAAAATCAGAGACATATCTGACAAGGCACGTCAAAATCAACCCTTCATATCCTGATTTTTTAAAAATTTCCAAAATTAATCGACAAAACATGTGGTACTAGAAAACACTGCGAGTGCTTAAAGGGTCAAATCTAACTGATTTATGTTGTTACAATGATATCAGCGAAAAATTAAGATTAAAAAATCCTTTGAGTTTGGACAATATCATTGAAAAGTTGGAAGTCAAAAATTAATTAAGAAACAGACTGGATCATGAAGGTCAATCGAAATGACATCTTAACTATAAAATGCTAGGACAGCCATTATATAGTACGTGCTGTATATGTGTATGTGTGTGTGCATGCGTGCGTGTGCGCGCGCGCGCGTGTGTGTGTGTGTGTCGATCCCATGTATAGGTCGACCATTGATTTATTTATTGGTAGTAACCAATTTTTGAAGCCAAGGATTGTTCCTAGTCGTTTCCATTATGTTGGAATTTCAATCTTACAAGATTATTACTCTTGTGAAGGTCGACATTTAATTTATTTGTTAGTAGTAACAACAAAATATTTTATAGTTTTTGAAGCCAGAGTTTGTCCGTAGTCCTTCACACCATGTTTGAATTTCAACCTTACAAAATTACTTCTTGTGCATAGGTCGACACTTTTATTTATTGTTAGTAACCATAACATATCTTTATTTTTGAAGCCAACGATTGCTCGGGGTCTTCTATATTATGTTCGAATTTCGACCTTACAAAATTATCGATCATGTATAGATTGACACAATTTTTGCTTCAAGATTCAGTCTTCATAACTCGACTTCGATAAGTAGTGGCCTTACACTTGTCATAGCTTCAGCCACCTCTGCTTGTGCTTCTCTTGTGCGATATGTATGACTTGAAAGAGACAAGTACTCGGAGTGAAGTCACTCATTCCTCCTTGTGTTGTATATCTTGGAGGAGAGATGGATTAATGCCTTTCGCAATGGCATTAATTTCAAGTGAACTGTCTCGGCTGAGCCTAATCACCATGTTATCCTCTGCTCAGCCAACCAACTCACCCTGATTATATAAAGAGCGAAGGTTTTTTGTTCAAGCATGAACAGATTTTTCTCACCTTGTTGTATAATGCAATTATGATTTTTTTTTATAACTGCTACCGAGCCACAAAGCATGTTCTTCATTGCTGCGCGGAAATTACATCAATATTTTTTATGTTCTTTATGAAATAAAAGCAAATTTATTTCATCATCATCATCAGTCTTTCAATGTCCGTCGTTGGACATAAACCTTCCCAAGGATTCGCCACACTTCTCTAACATGGGCGTCGCAGAGCCAGTACTTTCTGAATTCGTCTAGCTCGTCTCTCCATCAAATATTCTGCCATCCTCGGTTGCACATGTGATCTCGGGGGATCCATGTCGTGAGTCGTAATGTCCATCGGTTGTCCGCCATTCTTGCAATATGGCTAGCCCACTGCCATTTGAGATTTTTAGTGGATTCTATGATGTCCCTGACTTGTTTTTTCCCAGATGTGCTATGTGTTTATTTTCTCATTCATTTGTGTATCATGTATTTCAGTGGCTTGTTCATTTATCTAGCTCTGTACCACTTGATTGTAATATCCCCTGCCCTAAAATTTCTGGGGAAAATATAAACTAGAGTATAGCTTCTAAATCTCTGAATGTGCAATAATTTCATATATAATATTTCAATAAACCCCCAAATCGAACCCCACCCCAAAGAAAACGAAAAAAGAAAAAAAAAAAAAAAAACCAAACTCCTCAACTCCCATTGCCTCGACCGGGGTTTGGCCTTAAAAACAAAACAAAACAAACGTTAGATTAGATCCAAGACAGACACATCCAAGTCGTAAATTCTTGCTGGGAGACGAACATGAAATATTTAGCTAAAATGAAGTCCTCAAAATGGCAATACTGCTGCAAGATTTGTATGAGTACAACTAAATTTTCCGTATTTATTTCTCATTCATTTGTTTATCATGTACTTCAATGGCTTGTTCATTCACCAAGATCTGTATCGCTTGATTGTAATATCGCCTGCCCCAAAACTTCTATCAAAAATATAGATTCATTTACTAGGATCTTAATGCCAAATTTGAAATCGACGTCAAAATAAACCCAAGAAAAGATTTCCTAGACATAACGTCAACCTCCAAAAAAGCATATATAAACCACTCAAGAAACGGACTAAGCGTACGTGCACACCTCTTTCAATCATAATTAAGGAAATACCACAGTCCATCAACCTCAGTTTATCCGTCAATTTGTCCAATGAAAACATTTCCAACGTAGCGAAAATGTCTAGGACAACTCTTCAAGACAAATTCTTTAGCCTGTTTTCTTCCTTCTTCTTTCAGTATGGAAAAAATAGAACACACACACACACACACACACACACACACACACATATATATATATATATATATATATATATATATATATATATATATATATATATATATAAAGGCATTAAACTGTGCCTGCATCTCACAATGAACAGGAGAAACTCCCAAATTACTGGCCTTATATGCTACACACGTGGATCTCTTCACAACACTTACGTCTAGAAGAAAAATGGTCCTTTTGTCTTCTGAAAATTTCCCTGCCCAAAAAGTTTCGGGATGTGCGTTTGATTTACAATGTAAGTTTATGCTGAATCGACCCATAGATTGTACTCGGTGACGTCACGCTCTTTTTAATTCACTGCTCAAAAAAGTTGAGTGAAGTAAATCATTTATTGATCACCCATTTTCCTAATCTATTAATTGATCACCCCTAAAATGCCATCTGAAGATATTGGTCACATTTCTATTGAGTATCTAACCAAACTTCTCATAAATTTTCATGACTGTTATTTACTTTCATCTTAATTTAGGTTTAGTTGCCCTTTATAGCAAAAAATTTAACTGAAAGTAAATAATAGACATACGAATTGGTAAGAATTGATTATGTTCCATCAAATGCAAATGCAAAATGAAATCTATTATTACTGAAAATAATGATAATAATGATAATAATAATAATAATGATAATAATAATAATGATAATAATAATAATGATGATGATGATGATGATGATGATGATAGTAATACCACCACCAGTTTGTAAAAATGCCTCTATTCGCTAGCTGGCTTAATTGGTAGAGTGACAGGGCGTTAACTTGGCCCTCTCTCCACTGTGAAGGGTGTGAGTTCGAGTCTCATTTTTACTTCTGATCAACGCTATTTACTCGCTGCCAAAGGAAAATCGACCGGAGCAAAAGTTGCGCGAAAAAGCAACTAAAGAAATTAAGATGAAGATAAATGGTTGTAATAATGATAGTAATGATTTATAATACTTTATCTGATAAAAAATATATATAAAAACTTGAGGCTACGACTAGTTAGTGAACCAACAATATGCCAAAATGAAAATAAAATAGCAATCCATTTCAGACTAACCGATAATCGAATTGATTAAGGCGTCTCCTATGTAAGACGAGCCCTCGAAACATTGGCGGCGAGTTCAAGTGTTTTCTTTATTCCTGTTTCATGCTGATTACTGTACGACTGCAAATCTTAGGTTGCTTAGATATTCGCCGTCTCACAGAGAACCTACACGACCTCCAATTAATGCTAGATGAACTAAATGAAGATAGCAAAGGAGCTGGTCAACACGTAAATTTCAGTAAAACAAAAATCATGTGCAACGATCACATTGAGAATAAGGACATAACTGTCAAAATTGAAGATGCAAAACCGGGAAGAGTAGACCATTACATCTACCTTGGACAACGAATCTCGATGAAACCCACGAAAGAGAGGAAGAGATCAAGCGAAGAATCACACTAGGATGGCAAGCTTTCGGTAGAGCAAACTCAACCTTCAAAAACAAATCGATCCCAATAATTCTAAAACGAAGAGTATACAACCAATGCTTCCTCTTAATAGTCACTTATAGAGCTGAAACATGAAACCTTACCAAGAGACAGACTCGCAAACTGAGAAGCATGCAACGCTCACATGAGAGAATCATGCTCAACCTCACATGGAGAGATCACAAGACAGCACAGTACATAAAGAAGAAAAACAGAGACATCATTGAATCTATTAGGAAACTTGGCAATGGGCAGGCCCTGTTGCAAGAATGAGAGACAACCGATGGACATCGCGACTCACAACATGGATCCCTGAGATCACATGCGCAAGCGAGGCCGACAGAATACAAGATGGAGAGATGAACTAGACAAATTTAGAAATTGAGAATAAGGACATAACTGTCAAAATTGAAGATGCAAAACTGGGGAGAGTTGATCATTACATCTACCTAGGACAACAAATGAGATGAACTAGACAAATTTAGAAAATACTGGCTCCGCAACGCCCACGATAGAGGAGCGTGGCGAATCCTGGGGAAGGTCTATGTCCAACGACAGAAGTTAAAAGACTGACGATGGTGACTGTACGACTCACAACTCCATAGGCCTTAACGGGTATCTGAGAGTTGTGGTGGGAGATACCCGAGAGAGGAAGATGTGCGCTGTCTTCAAAATGGCTCGATGCAAAACAAAAGCTGAACGCTATTTTTGTTTTTGTCGAAAAAACAAAAAGATGATGTGGAGCAGACTTTCGGAATGCGGGAAACACCTGTTCTTGAATTATATAAAATGATTATTTTAGAAAAGAAACAAAAATTTGTTTTAATAGAAGAGTTCATTGTGTCAAATGGTGGGTCAAAGATGATTTTATCAGCAAACTTGTCACATTCAAGTAGAAAAGTCGATGATAAAGGACAAAGAATTCACACCGTTCATTTGATAAGTAGATTTTAATTCAAATCAAATAAAGAAAGGAATGAAGAACTGAACAGAATTAAAAAAGAAATAGATGAATCGGACGGGAAAGAGAGAAAGAAAAGAAACGAAATGTGAGAAGCAGAAAATAAAGTCAAAGACAATATAAAAACTCGGATTGTGTTATGGTTAGCAAGTCTGCTTCATACGAAGAGGGTCCTGGGTTCGATTGAGCGAAAAGTGCGGAAAACTCTTCATTAGGATGAATTTCCCTGTTCACTCAGACTCAGAGTTTGTTTATTTGCAACCTCACGACTACAAATGTGACACAAAGTCGGATTAAGATGGGGTCCCACACGTTCGAAAACGTGCAGGCACAGGGTGCAATGTCTCCAATTCTTTGTGCATGATTTCGCAAGGATGCTGGGACAAGCTTGACAATGTCAACAGGACGAATCCTGTAGTGCAAGAGTCCCAAAGTATCGATGCATGATTTTGCAGAGTCATTTGGGCAAGTTTGACTTTGTTCACAGGACGGATCCTGTTGATGCTCTCAGGACGAGCCTGAGTCTGTGATTCTGGGATGGGAGACAATCCCTGACAATGATCAACTACCCATCCTGAGGCGTCAAAGAACAGATACGACACTTTGATCTTAGCCAAGACACCGATCTTTTTATTTACATCCCCATGGCTGTAAATTTGACACAAGGTCTTCTTGATGTGGGGTTTCATTCAAAGATAGCACCAGTCTCCGCAACGTGAGTCGCAAAGGCGTCGGGAGAGCCCCGTGCCATTCTTTTTGTGCAATGGGACAGCGAACTGTTTCCTCGAGACTGGGCCAGGTAATTTTGTGAGGCCTAGGACGAATCCCAGGCCCCATGCGCTTAGTAATGCCGAGCCTCAGTGACCCCTCATCGGCCATGACATTGCATCAGTTCACCTGGGCTGGTCGAGTTCTCAGCCAAAAGGCCGCCAGAACACAGATCCGCTTTTCAGCACGAAGGCGTCAAAGGACAGATATAGGTATACTTTTGGTGGACTTTCATCTTTCAAGGTGGATGGTCTTAAAAACTTGTAGGTATAAAGTCCTGGATTCCACCAGACATGAGACTTTCAAGGATCACTATGCTGATGCATGCAACATAAGCTGGGAGTTCTTCAACGGCCGTTATACTTCATTAGACAACGTAAATGGAATGAACAATTGAAGAAAATGAGGCTACTGCAAGGTGAGTGATACATTAACTGTGTAATGATTGGAGACCATTTCAATAAGTTTCTAAATAAAACAACGCAATTTATTATGATTCTGTCAGATGACATATATTTCTTAATACATATTTATTTATCCAGAACATTATCATTATCCAACCCTTTTTGTACCATTATCCCTTCTTAGGAATCATATCCACCTCTTTGAGCACTATTTTTTAAAAATCATACTCTCCTTTTTTTATCATTATGCCCCATTTTTGTAATTTGGACCCCATTTTTTTAAAGTATTATCCCTTACTGAGAGTCCATGTTCAGAGGTCTTTTTTTTTAATCTCATAGCGTTTAATTATTTTTAACCTATTGTAAAATAACCCACGAGCTGTTTTGCTATAAGATTTTTTACATTACACATTACAGACAAAACATCGAAAACTAACAAATTTCCAGGTGGTTATATAGTCATAGTTATAATTATATAAGGTACATAAAATTAGATTGGAAAAAATCCACTCTAACTGTATGGTTAAAAAAACATAACCCTTTTGCATTGTCCATTAGGAATTAATCCTCCTAAATAAATCATAAATAGCGATTTTCTCTGAAAGGTTTGTTTTAAAGTGGCCAAGTGGGGAGCATTCGTCGCAAACCTCCAGACAACGGGGATAATCTTACTTGCAGCTTGTATAGGGGCTCGTTGGTTTATTTCTGTTATGCTTAGTTGATTTCGAAATGCCTTGGATTCCTTCACAACTAAGTGAAGCCTTTTTGCTGTCTTGTGGTTTTTCACCAGTCAACATCCAGTCGTCGCTTGCCTGCAGGTAAGTGTGTAGGCCAATGGTTGAAGTTTTGTATGACAGTCCAAACTAGATCATACCTTTACCGCCATTTTTCCCGGGGAGGTAGAGTCGATCTACGTCTACTTTTGGGTAGTACATTCTGCTATTGGTGAGGAGCTCCCTTCTTTTTTTGTCCATTCTGCGTCCGTCAGTTATGTTCCAGGTAATAAGGTTAAAGCTGTACTGTACTACAGGTATTATTAAGGGGTTGATGGCTTGGATGCAGTTCTTAGAGTCAGGATCAGATTTAAGGATAGCTCGGACCCGACTGTAGGACTCCTTTTCATTCTTTCTTTCATTAATTTGAAGTATTTATAGGTACCTTCCAGTTCATTTTCTCAAATGGTTGTGTCCAGTTCTAAGAGGAAATCTTTTGTTGTTGCCAGTTTTATCCGCCTGGAAGTTGCCGTTGCACACTTATTGAGGCATCATTTTATTTCAAAGTCATCATATAACCTCAGTTTGTAACACACCCCTTGGCTCTTTATACAGAGTTCAAGATCACCCATGAAGAGGAGGTTTATTCTCTTGTTACCGGTTTTATATCCATAGGTGGTGTTTTGAATTTACTTAAAAGAGGGATGAGGGCTAGGCAGAAAAGGAAGGGTGAAAGGGAAACTTCTTTGAAGTTTCCACAGTTAACGGCAATAATCCTGGATTCATTAGTTCCTTTACTGTGGTTGAGGAGGACTTTGGTGTTTCATAGTGTCATGCTATGCTTGAGGAAATCAATTATGGTGCGATTTTATAAATTTCAAAGGCTTTTAGCATCCAAGTAAGTGGTACACTATGTAACAACTTTTGGTGATCTATCCTGGCTGTACTCAAATTACGACGTTTGACTCGACAGTTCTCGAGTATCATCTTCTTAAATAGAAGTTAGTCTTCGCACCAATAAGAACTTCTTTTACAGCAATTTTGTTCTCGGGAAAAGATATTGTTGTTTTTAAGGTGAGGTTACATTCTATTCGATAATATTGACGAGATTAGTTTATAGGTGGTTGTGAGGCAGGTGAAGGGTCAGTTGTTTTTTGGGTCTTTTGTTTCACAGATTTTGGGTGAGAGGTAAGTGGTGTCATTGCTTAACTCTGCTGGTGCTTCATGTGGGGCGATCATGACGTTGGGCAGATATTTCATTAAATTTACGTAGGCATATGAGTGTGTCTTTAGCCGGAAATTGAGGATTTTATCTATTCTTTGCGAATTCTATTTTCGTGCCTTCCGCAGAGAATCATGAACTTCTTCCACTGTTATATTGCTCCATTCCTGCAAGGTTTTACCTTCCATTCTTTCATCTTCTTTCCTAAACCACTTTGCATCGTTTCACCGTTGCTCCGAATATTTGCCCACAATCTCTCTACATCATCTATTGAAAGTGGTTCTTCAATCACTACTGGCTGTCTGCCCATCTCTCTGTTGAATTCCTCGGGGTCTGCATTGAACTCCAGGTTTTAGCAGAGAAATTTAATTCTTCCCTCAAACTGGCTTCGACTTCGGTTTGATTTTTTTATTTATTTGTAGGAAGGTCTTTTTCTGTTGTTTGTTTATATTTCTTCTTGACTTTTCTGCATTTTTTGGTTTTAAGCTCTTTTGAGAGTTCATCAGCAATTGATAAATTTCCGCTTAGGCATTCTCACTCCTTTTGTATCGTTTCCTTCCACTTCAGTTGTATATTCCTACTTGTTTTTTGTTCCTAATGTTATCATGATCATTATAACCTTCAGGATCATCATCATGATCATCATGATCATCACAATCAGCATGATCATCATGATCATGATGATGATGATGATCATCATCATCTTACTACGTAATAGCTGTGGGACATTGAATTTATATAAGCTATGTGATTAATATTCACCACTGAATTGAGTACATTGACATTAAAATAAGTATTATATACTTATTATCATATCAATTAAGCATACCAAATTTTGTTGAGTTGCCCAAATGTTTAACCAATGTTTAAGCAGTTGGATAGATAAACAAAAATTATTTGTTGTTTTATATAAATAGATATATTGAAAAAACGTATTTTTACCAGACCATTACCTGAGAGAGAGAGAGAGAGAGAGAGAGAGAGAGAGAGAGAGAGAGAGAGAGAGAGAGAGAGAGAGAGAGAGGTTGCTTGTATAGACGCTTGGTTAAAAGTAACAAAAAGGGACTGTGTTGTATTCATACAACGACCACTTTTCAAGACCGAAGAGCTGGAACGCAAAAAATTATTATTATTATTATTATTATTATTATTTGGAATCTCACACCAGTTGCCTGGTGGTAACCGCTGGAGTTTGAGTGACAGCAAGTCTCCTCAAGTCTCCAGCCCTCCTCTCCTAGTACTCATAGGTCGCAGTAATTCTGCGATTTACAGTTTCGCACCGGTTGCCCAGTGGTTATCGCTGAAGGCTGAGTGACAATAAGTCTCCTAAGGTCTTCAGCTAACGTCTCCTCTCTCTTTCGCATATCATGACAGAGCTACGATTCGTTGCAGTCCTTATATCTCTAGCACCTTCCTCAGTATCCGTGCAGTTCCCAGTAGTGCTGTGGTCTGTACGTTCTCTATCCTTCCCCTAATCCCGATCTCCTCCAGTCTCTCCCTCAGCGTTTTGGGGACAGTTCCTAGTACTCCCACTATGACCGGTACTACCCTGGTTTTCATGTTCCACATTTTCTTTAACTCCCTTGCTAGGTCCTGGTATTTTCCCCTTTTTTCACCCTCCTTCTTTTTTACTCTATGGTCTGCAGGCACAGCAACGTCTAGTATTTAGCAGGCCTTCCTTTTTTTGTCTACTATTACTAAGTCCGGTCTTCTTGCCTGGATGAGGTGGTCAGTTTGGATGTCAAAGTCCCACAGTAGTTTGTGGTTGTCATTCTCCAAAACTGCCTCTGGCTTGTGCTGATACCACTTTTCCCCATGGTTGAATCCCATTTGTTTACTTAGTTCCCAGTGTATCATCGTTGCTACTCTATCGTGTCTATGCTTATACTCCTTCTGGGCGAGTTGACTACATTCACTGGTTATGTGGTTTACTGTCTCATCTCTTTCACCGCACATGCGGCATTTGCTGTTTGTCTGTGTTCTGTCGATTTTTGCTTTTATGTAGTTTGTCCTTATGCTTTTGTTTTGGGCTGCCATGATGAGCGATTCTGTCTCTCTCTTAAGGTTTCCCTTTCGTAACCACGTCCATGATTTCTCGTCTGCTACATCTTGTATCTGTCTTTTAAACTCGCCGTACAATTTTTTCCCTTCCCATCTTTCTTTTCTTGTTTGCTGTACTGTTCCATTGTTTTCTACTTTATTGCTTGTTGCACTATCTCTCGCACTCTTTATGATTTCTTCACTATTTGTTTGCACATATCTATCTAAGACTACTTTAGCTCTCTGGACACAATCTTCTATGTTGATGAGCCCCCTACCACCTTCTTTTCTCTTAACGTATAGTCTATCTGTATCATCCCTAGGGTGTAATGCTTTATGCATCGTCATAAGTTTCCTTTTTCGCCTATCCATTGATTGGAGCCCTTCCTTTGTCCATCCTAGGAATGGTCCTGTATACCTAACTACTGACACAGCCCAGGTGTTCATTCCTTTTATTAGATTTCTGCTATTTAATTTGGTTTCTAATATTTTCCTTATCCTTCTGAGGTATTCTCTCTTAATTTTCTCCTTCATCTCGTCCCGTTTTATCGTGTCACATTCAAGGACACCTAGGTACTTGTATCGGTCTTGTGCAGTCAATGGCCTAATCTTGTTGTTGTCCGGAAGTTCAATTCCCTCAGTCATTGAAAGCCTTCCTTTATGCATCACCATGATTGTGCATTTATTTGGAATCTCACACCAGTTGCCTGGTGGTAACCGCTGGAGTTTGAGTGACAGCAAGTCTCCTCAAGTCTCCAGCCCTCCTCTCCTAGTACTCATAGGTCGCAGTAATTCTGCGATTTACAGTTTTACACCGGTTGCCCAGGGGTTATCACTGAAGGCTGAGTGACAATAAGTCTCCTAAGGTCTTCAGCTAACGTCTCCTCTCTCTTTCGCATATCGTAACAGAGCTATGATTCGTTGCAGTACTTATATCTCTAGTACCTTCCTCAGTATCCGTGCAGTTCCCAGTTGTGCTGTGGTCTGTACGGTCCCTATCCTTCCCCTAATCCCGATCTCCTCCAGTCTCTCCCTCAGCGTTTTGGGGACAGTTCCTAGTGCTCCCACTATGACCGGTACTACCCTGGTTTTCATGTTCCACATTTTCCTTAACTCCCTTGCTAGGTCCTGGTATTTTCCCCTTTTTTCACCCTCCTTCTTTTTTACTCTATGGTCTGCAGGCACAGCAACGTCTACTATTTGGCAGGCCTTTCTTTTTTTGTCTACTATTACTAAGTCCGGTCTTCTTGCCTGGATGAGGTGGTCAGTTTGGATGTCAAAGTCCCACAGTAGTTTGTGGTTGTCATTCTCCAAAACTGCCTCTGGCTTGTGCTGATACCACTTTTCCCCATGGTTGAATCCCATTTGTTTGCTTAGTTCCCAGTGTATCATCGTTGCTACTCTATCGTGTCTATGCTTATACTCTTTCTGGGCGAGTTGACTACATTCACTAGTTATGTGGTTTACTGTCTCATCTCTTTCACCGCACATGCGGCATTTGCTGTTTGTCTGTGTTCTATCGATTCTTGTTTTTATGTAGTTTGTCTTTATGCTTTTGTTTTGGGCTGCCATGATGAGCGATTCTGTCTCTCTCTTAAGGTTTCCCTTTCGTAACCACGTCCATGATTTCTCGTCTGCTACATCTTGTATCTGTCTTTTAAACTCGCCGTACAATTTTTTCCCTTCCCATCTTTCTTTTCTTGTTTGCTGTACTGTTCCATTGTTTTCTACTTTATTGCTTGTTGCACTATCTCTCGCACTCTTTATGATTTCTTCACTATTTGTTTGCACATATCTATCTAAGACTACTTTAGCTCTCTGGACACAATCTTCTATGTTGATGAGCCCCCTACCACCTTCTTTTCTCTTAACGTATAGTCTATCTGTATCATCTCTAGGGTGTAATGCTTTATGCATCGTCAAAATTTCCCTTTTTCGCCTATCCATTGATTGGAGCTCTTCCTTTGTCCATCCTAGGAATGGTCCTGTATACCTAACTACTGACACAGCCCAGGTGTTCATTCCTTTAATAGATTTCTGCTGTTTAATTTGGTTTCTAATATTTTCCTTATCCTTCTGAGGTATTCTCTCTTTATTTTCTCCTTCATATCTTCCCGTTTTATCGTGTCACATTCAAGGACACCTAGGTACTTGTATCGGTCTTGTGCGGTCAATGCCCTAATCTTGCTGTTGTCCAGGAGTTCAATTCCTTCAGTCATTGAAAGCCTTCCTTTGTGCATCACCATGATTGCGCATTTTTCTATTCCAAACTCCATTCCTATGTCCTCACTATATTCCCTTACTTCGTTGAACAGAGTCTCAAGCTCTCCCCTATTTTTTGCGAACAATTTTATATCGTCCATGTACATTAGGTGGTTGACCTTTCCTTTTGTTTTAGAGAAGTGGTATCCTTTGCTGTTTTTCAGGATTCTGTTGAGCGGTATCATTGTTAGAACAAATGATAGTGGGGACAACGAGTCTCCTTGGAAGATTCCCCTTTTTATCCCTACCTCGGCTAGTTTGTCCCCTGCAGCTGTCAAATCTACTTTCCAGTCTTCCATCGAATTACCAATGAATTTAACCACCAGTTCGCTAATTTTGAACATTCTAAGGAATTCGAGTATCCAGCTATGTGGAATCATATCGTATGCCTTTTTGTAATCTATCCATCCCATTGCGATATTCTTTCTTCTTTTCCTCACTTCTCTTAAGATCATCTGGTCAATGTAGAGTAAATCGTTTGCCCCTTTGGTTCCTATCCTACACCCTTTCTGTTCTTCTGGTAGTAGTCCCCTTCTATCCATTGACATGTATATTCTCTCTGCTATTTGCCCGGTCAGGATTTTCCACATAAGTGGTAAGCACGCGATTGGTCTATAGTTGCTTACTACGTTCCCCTTTTCTGGGTCTTTTTGGGTGAGGGTGGTTCTGCCTTTAGTCATCCATTCTGGTGCCTTGCCTTCGTTTAGACAATTTTGGAGTAGGTGGGTGAGTCTGCCGTGTAACGTGGTGAATTTTTTTAACCAATACCCATGGATCCCGTCGGGACCCGGTGCTTTCCAGTTGGCTACTTTCCTAAAAGTATGTTTCAATGTGGTTTCATTCTTTACTATTGGTTCTCTCTTGTCTATATCTTCTAGTTCTTTTCTCATGTTTCCTAACCATTGCGGTGTTACGTTGTGTCTTTTTGGGTGCCCCCATGTGCTATTCCAATAGTTCTTGGCCTCTGTGGCATCTGGTTTCATTTCCTGCCTTCTTACCCCATTTAAATCTTGTTGTTGTTGCTGTTGTTGCTGTTGTTGTTGTTGTTGTTGTTGTATCTTTTGGTTATTCTACCGTTGTATTATAGTCCACTCGTAAAAAAATGCGAATAAAAGCAGAATATCATTTCAAGACTAACTTAATACGACTAAAACATTGAATATATTGTACCTCTTATACTTTTTGTTAGCAATTAAATACGAAACTCTTCTTTTACCTAGATATCCAAAACGTCACTTCCTCCGATGACCCCTATAAAACCCCTGGACGCACATGGTTCCAATGCTCACTTTGCCCGTCGAATGGGCCGGAGATTGGGTGTTGTAGATGGTGTCAAGACCGAGTACGCCGGTTCAGTGCGTCAGCCGATGAGGTTTTACTGAGGCTGACACTGCTAAGCGCATTGAAGGCCTTTGGACTCGTCCTTCGGCTCTCCTATTATTACTCAGCCCAGCTGCGGGAGTCAGTTTCCCCAGAGCAGCACTGCTCCTTTGTACTTAACGGAGCAGGTCCCCAAGAGGACGCTTCCATGGCGGAGGTTGCTTTGGTTGCTTAGCAAACCGAAGCCGCGTCGGCTAGAGCCATTTTTGGACAGAAGGTTCCTATTCTTCCCACGTTAAGCCTCGACCTTGTGTCATATTTTGCTGTAGTGGGATAGCGAATAACCCCCCCCCCTAACTTGCTCCAGCATCCCTAGCTGGTTATGCTTCTTGCCTCGGCCTCTGCAGCAGGCCATTCTCTTTCTTTCCTTCTCCCTGGTCCAATGCTTATTGGCGCCAGGACCCCTCGCTGGTCATGCCCCTGACCCCGGCCCTCACAGCTGGCTACTCTTCCACTCTCTTCCCATCTCGCTAAGGTCGTTATCATTTCGCCAACACACTGGCCGATCCGATCTTAACCACCATTCTCACTTCAGGAAACACGCATGGATAAAACTCCATGTTCTATGTCTTTCATAGTCTGTTTGTCAAGAGTCTAACTGCGTCTGAGAATAGCCCCCAAGTTAAATCACATACTTGGCAGTAAGGCTCGCACACTGACCCCGGTTTCTTCGTATTACACTGGAGCTATCCAACCATACGGAATCCACGCGTTCAGACAACTCTGCTACAACTCCGAAACCAATACTATCAAGACAAGAGAGCTCCCATCTTTTACTATCTCTTCTCCTAACATTATTTCTCACAATCGATCGTATTAATGATATCTTTAAATGTACCTCATCTTTATTCTTGTATTAAACGTACGTCTTTTCCCTGGCCAAAATATGTGTATATCTTCATTCCACTTTGTTTCAATGCGCGTCCAACTTCATACTTGGCGCACATTCCATTCTCTTCGTTCAGCATCCTTCCTTCCAAAGCTACAGGGCTGCATGCGCACTACAGTCAAACCACGGCGAAGACCCAATACTCTCGTTCGTCTCTCTCAACAATCCATCGCTGTTCGGATTCAACAAAGGAGACTACGCGCGAAAACTGGTGATCCATCGCTGTTTTTGTAACATAGGGGGGGGGGACTACTCAATTCCTCTGAGTATAAATTACGATATAATGTTCCCTAAACAAGAGGAGATATGACTCTGTTTCAGACCCCAACCCCTTCAACGATTTATCTTTTGAGGTATCTTTTCCGGTATGAAGTTGCGATGATAAAAAGGCAAAAAGAAAGAGTGATGAATCGTTTACCCGACAATTAGTTATTTCATTTAAGAGAAATAAACGAGTGATTCGTGAAACATCAATCGCTCCTCCACTTCCTACAGACCTCTCGGAATATGGCTGGATTCCGTTCAATGGTCTCTGTATGCTTATAGACTGCCATACGGAAACAGTACAATAATACAGAGTATTGATGCACGATGAAGAATTGAATAAGGGATCAAAACTCCAGTGAGAAAAAGAAAGATGATTTTGAATGTGGTGTACAAGGTTGAGACGAATACATGTTAATTTTCAATTTAGATTAAGAACTTCTAACGAACGAGTCATACCAAATAATTTTAAAATGGTGTTTGATATCTCTCTACTAAGCACTCAGTACAAAGACTAAGTTTGAGGAATCTCTGCCCGAGGCTAGGTTTTTACGACAGATCATGTTGGGTACACCGGTTCTCATGAAGTCATCAAAATTAAGCAATATCATTGGAAAATCATTCACGCAAGTAAAATACCCGTCGCTTTGCTACCAGTATACGTGTAATTTCATTATGCATCCATCTATCTTTCTATCTATCATATATATATATATATATATATATATATATATATATATATATATATATATATATATATATATATATGTATATGTATGTGTGTGTGTGTATGTGTATATGTGTGTGTGTGTGTGTGCTTGATTATAAGCCTTGAATAGTAGTCAACTTTACCAACAACTACTAAGCAACTTTTCACCTCTCTATCACAGTTCGTTCATTTTTCATTCGGTCTCTTTCTTAATAGTGGCAAAGTATGGCGTCATGACGTACTTTCCGATTCAGCTTGGATCCAGTTCATACTGCATAAGTACTATGAGAATCTTATTCGTTTCAATTTTCGACGTTTTTTTTTTTCATTATTTCGGCCACAATTTCGATACATACCTTCCCAAAGGGGCATTAGTGGGAAGAGAACGCAATATGATTTTGAACGGGGTCGCTTCAGGTTATTAAATCCAACAAAAAATTTCGTCATGCATCTTGACCAAATCTTCCGCTCACAGACACTCTAAAACCAAGTTCAATTGCACCTAGTTTCATTTTATGCACCCCTCTTTTCTTGACAGCCAAGTTCAGCCATTCTCGTTTGGTATATTATCTTTATTTATCATTGCATAGCCTTATCCTGTTTCCCCCTCTTCTTCCTGCCCTAATCGCCATTCCAATCCCCAACCCCTTCCAATGTAATTTATTTTATTTCCAAAGTGTGCCAAACGAACTTGTTGTCTGTTATGATATAGATAGATCAGGGTTCTCATCTTTTTTTGCATCGCTGGCCGGCTTAAGATTCAAGGAAGGGAATTTGTTTACATTTTACAAAGAAAATCAAAAGATATGGATACATCATACTGTTGCATGGAAGCTTTGTAGCATGTACTTTGAGGCCCAGTGTTTGGGTAATCAATGATTCAGATTGTATATTAAATCAATTTCATCATTTACAATATGATGCATGGTTATTGTTCTTCTGCTGTAAACAAGAAAAATGCATTTCTATCTTCAAAGCACTTCTTTAGTAAGTTCAACAACATTTCGTCGTAATCGAAAACCCTGAGAAAGTTCTTAACGTGTAGTAGATAACCAATATAATCATTTTTGTTGTTTTGTTTTTGTCCTTATTTTGGAAGCATGTGGGTGGCCACTTTAGTAGACAAGCAAATGTCCCCCCAGAAAGATAACCTTTGGCCCGTATGCCAACATCTGGGGGTCAGATGTTTCCAGCTGGAAAGATTCTTTCGCCAGTAAGTCATCTCAAACTATTTCGTATGCGTGAATTCTTTTGAGTTAAATGCTCCCTTTTTCGCTACACCCCTTATTTTCTACACAGAGGTGGCCGAGTGGTTAATGATACAAAGAATGAGATCGACGAGCAGAGTTCGAACTCTGACTGAACCAGTTTACGTTCACTTCACATTAGTGCACTTTGGAAAAGCATGTCCATCCCCATACCCCTACCGGCAAGTCAGAGGCCAACGTAACAGGGTGAAGCCCATCATTCCCATTTCTGAGAGTTACTTGGGGAAAACTTATATCCAATAACGGATCATAAAAAGCTGTTTGAAAAATTATTTGTAAGTTTCCTACGCTCACGTTCACGCATGCATACATATTTGTAATGACTTTCAGTAATTGTACAACTGTTGAGTCAAAATTTTGGAAAGTCATGTAAAAACTTCATCGAAGAATGAATATGGTCGAAATAAATTCTATTCATGGCATCACTGGCGTTTTCCACAGGAAATTTTAATGGAATTTAAAAAAAAAAATCAATATTCTGGTGAATCTAAATGTTAATGATAAACCCGTCAAAACAAGGCCAGGAAAGGCTTCTTTTCTAAAAAATAAAAAAAAATGAAATTTCTTTAGAAGAGAGCTAGCTGAGTACTGATGCCAAGAAGTGATGTGATCGTCGCCCTACGCCCTCACGACACCCCGAGTATAAGTGGAAAATTGGAAACAAAATTTCAATCTCGGGACTCAAATGATAGTGCAGCGGATAACTCCGTTGAAAAAAAAAGCAGAACGTTCCTAACACTAACAGCAGAGAGAAATATGATAAATTACTGCAAATTATAATGTCATAAGTTCTTGTCCATAAATTACCCATCGCTTTGTTGAAATTGGCAATATGTCTTTCCACATCTATTTTTTACGTACTGTTATATTTCAACGAGATATTGCTTGTAACATGATCGACATGCTGCCTAACAATAAAAGTATTAGCAAAAGAATGAATCAACGAATGAATGGTCATTCCCAGCTTAGTAGGAAATGTCACAAAAAATGTTTTTTTTTACACTGTTTGATGCCAAAATTAAACGCCTTTGAACATCAGAATTGGTCGACTTGTTGCTATCTTGAATTTGACCTCTCAGACCCCTCAGGGATCAAATATGACCACCCCATGTCAGAAAATTATTGTTATGTTAAGTGCTATGCTAGAAATGTCATGTTTTTATAAAAATGTCGACAGTATTTCATAATTTGAGAGCATATTTATTATACAATAAACTATCACTATGATCATAAATTATCATTTTACTTATTATTTTGATCTCAACGTTTCGGCTGGTAGGTCTTCGGTCATTTTAAGGAGTTTATTGTATCTGGTGTGCTTGAATGACGCCGAGGGAGCGAATAATTTCTCAAACAAGCCTAGCTGCAACAGGGTCAAACTTCACTCATATTTCTATTTAGACTGAAAGTGATAACTGCAAATTTTGTATTGTATATACGATAAATAGAAACATTCAAAAAATATATCTTAGCATCAATGTATTTATTCATTACATTGAAATAAACCCTTGCAGATATATAAGACTGGTTAGTTTGGCTCAGTCAGTAAGAGAGCCTCCTCTTGGATGTGATTTTGAACATACATAGACGTATACATACATTCTGAGACAATTGCTAAAAGGGTGACAGAATTGTGTATACAGTAGGACCTCGTTATCCACGGCGGTGTGGTCCCAAGAACCCATGCGTAGGTGAATCCGTGGATAATAGCAAATCAAATATACTAGCAGTATTGCTATATCTATTTCTAGGTTTACATATAAAATTCAAAAACATCAAGAAACATCTAGATCCCCCTTATACATATTTAAAATCTAAGAATTATGTACGGATAATAATAATGTAATTTAATTAACAATCACTTTTATTTTGATTACAGATTTTATAAAAATATATTACTTAATCTATAACTATAAATTAAATCAAAATATTTCTTATTTCATTGATTATTTTCTGACAACTAGAGGCAACCAAAAACATATAGATCTAGAAAACTCAGCTACATTAGGACAAATTCTGATAAGTGAAACTTCTGTTGGCAATTTTGCTGAGGTCACATTGTACTTGTGTTGTTCGACATTAAATTGGGAGGTTGATGCATCCAGTTTAGTTGTGAATGAGACAGAAAATTATTAGAATTTCTAAAGAAATATGTTGAATGAGGTTACAAAACAAATTGCTGCGATTTAGCTTCAAGTGAGGCAATCAGTATGAAAAAAGAAGGGAAGGAAGACAGAGAGAGAGAGAGAAAAGTGAACGCTAGAAAGAAAAAAGAGTTAAAATATGAAAGTATGAAAGCAAAATGCATGTTTGCAATCATTCAGATATACCATCAATCAATGACTAACTTTCCAGTTGACGCAACGCAATCTTATTTATCATAACACAGTACTAAATGTTTATAAAATTCTCAATACTAACCAATATTTTCATATTTCACATCCTCCCTTATCCTACGTTTGTTTTAGCATTTATTAATACCTACCTACCTACTTACATATATATATATATATATATATATATATATATATATATATATATATATATATATATATATAGTTACTTTTTGATTCCTGTTAATGTGTTTTGTTCAGATATTTTGTGTTATACACAAAATATTAAGTTTCGTTACTGTTATTCAAATTTCGATTCGAATGTTGTACGTTAAATTTTACATTGAAAATCCTCAGCTGTTTTAGTACGGACCAATTCAGGCATTTTCCATGACATCCACTTGTTGTATTGATTGGGCACAACCTCCCACCTGTATTTCATTTTTAAATTCATTTTGTTATCATAACTTGGGATACTGAGTTTTTCTTTTTCTTTTTCTCAACTTTTATTTGTTGTTTGTAATTTAGATTATTATATTTCATTTTACAGTTATTTAATGATTTAGATGCCCTAGGTTAAAATTATGGACTCTATCTAATTGACGTAGACCATTTTTCAGCATTTTATTTCACTGTTTATACTTTGTAGCACCCCCTATTCTTTTAGTTCGGAATTAGATTAGAAACCCCTCTTTTGGCTAGATATCGAAAACGTCACTTCCTTCGACGACCCCTACAGAAGCCCTGGGCGCACACGGTTCAATGCTCCCCAGTGCCAGCGCCTCTAGCTGATTACGCTTTTGGCCCTGGCTCTTGTTGGCGGCTACTCTCTCTCTCTCTCTCTCTCTTTCCTTCTCCCTAAGATCGTTATCACTTCGCCTACTTCCCAGCCGATCCGATCTTAACCAATTTTTCTCCATGACCTATCTCTGTACTGACTTCGCCCATTTCACTTCGCCTATGTTGAGGTATCGCACATATGCACAGCTAGTCCACACCACCTGCTCCAAACGCATATGCAGCTCTCACTCTCATGAATGAAATGGCAATGCTTTTTACTTTTCGATAGTCACGATAATCTTTCCTAAATTTCTTTACTTCGAGGAACATTTATGGATTAAAACTCCATGTTCTCTGTCCACCGAGTGTCTATCAGCGTCAGAGAATAGCCCCCAAATTCACGCACACAACTTGGAAGTTTGGCTCGCACACTGAACCCGGTTTCCAGTTATACCTGGGGACGATCAAAGGGGATTCAGAAGCACTTCAGACATCTCTGCTTCGACTCCGACGCTAGTGCTATCAACGACAAGGATGCTCCCACCTTTAACAATCTCTTCTCTTCTGATCTCTTTACGCGATCGATCAGATTTGTTATCCTTATATGTACTTCATTTTCATTTGTCATTAATGTCCTTGAATTCAATGTACATCTTTTTTGTCCATCCAAATCCTTGTAAGAGTTCCTTTTACTTCATTTCATCTCTACGTCTATGTTCATACTTGACGTGCATTCTCCTCGTACATCTCTCTTTCTCCTGACACATCTCCGGCGACGCTGCTGCTAACATCAAACCACGAGGAGACAAATCCTTCGTCTTCAACATCCATCACGCTACATCGCCCAGCATTACTCCTCAATCAGAACTAGAATCATCACACTATCAGAACTATTCAGAATAAAAAAGAAGTTACTATAAACTGGTCTGCTGGCACTAATGAGCATTGGACTATGCACGTCCAGGGCTTTTATAGGGGTTGTCGATATCTAGCTAAATGAAGGGTTTCGTACTCAATTCCTAATGCTCCACAAGGAGTCATCAGATTTTGTTTGGGCGTAGTAAAGTTTTAGTGTTTCCCAGAAATATTTTGCACTTATATGTTGTCGGTGGCAGCAGTTGAATCATCAATAGAGATGGCATTAAAAAAAGGTTGGAGAGGAAGATGCGTGGGAGGCTGATATTTATTCATTTTACAGCTCCAGTTATCTACTCAGTGTGAGCGAACAGTTTTCGTCAGAATGCATTGAACGATCTTTATCGATATTTACTAAGCTTAATATGGATCACCGTGTTTTAAGCGTTTGAAAATAGCATTGACGTGATGTATTACATCTCTTCAGTGTGGCTATAGACTTTCCATTAACCCATCCAGTACCGCGAGGAAACCTTCACCCCAGACCCGTAGGCCGATATCCAACCTCTGGACTACGGAACTGGACTGGCAGTAAGGCTGAATTAAAGCGTTATATCCAAATTACACAGAAATCCCTCATCCACCAGAGTGCTTAATTCCTATAGAAGGGCATTGCATAAGCTTACAGTGGATAAGTTACCTCACTTAAAGAGTGCTCAACCCTGAATAGAGGAGCAATAATTATATATATATATATATATATATATATATATATATATATACACACACACACACACACACACATATATATATATATATATATATATATATATATATATATATATATATATATATATATATATATATATATATATAACCGATTATCGTGGCCCAGTGGTACAGGACTTGCTTCTGATACAGTAGGTCATGATTCAATCCACCATCGTCTTATCAAAGACATTCAAAATGGTACCTGATGTAATTTTTTTTCTTACATTGTCAATTTGTTATCTGTTGTACGTTTGCTTTCCGACGTAAAACCTGTGAAAATCTATAAAAAATCACGAAAAGTTAGCATTTTTTTTTATCATGAAAAAACTAGATATCCTATACAGACAGATTATTCGAAAGTGTGTTAGAAATAATGAAAAAACGACGAAAAATAGAAATGAGCATTATACAATACTTTTCAATATGAATTATGAAGTTCGTCGTGACGTCAGATTTTGTCACTCGATTAAGAAAGGAAAAAAATGGGAAATGAAGAAACTATGATAGAAAGGAAAAAAATTGCTAAGTAGTTGTACGCAAAGTAATCACACACGCACGCGTGCACACACACACACACACACACACACTCACACATATTTAACACATATATATAGAGAGATAGACGGATAGATAGATGCATGATGAAATAACTTGGTGGAATTGAGTACACAGTTCCAATCCTAATATATACTTAGTATACTTATACCAAATATAATTATGTGTGTGTGTGTGTGTGTGTGTGTGTTCGTGCGTACATGCGTTTATGTGTGTGTGTGTGTGTGTGTGTGTGTGTGTGTGTGTGTGTGTGTTTATGCGTTTGTGCGTGTGCATAAAGAAAATAATAGACGCATATGCACATAAGTCCTGGGGGAATGAAACTGGAGGGAGAAAGATAATGAAGAGGAAAAAGGAAAAAAGACGGAGGAAAAAAGTGGAAATGTAGGAAGTGATAAAAAAGGAATGATAAACAAAAATAGATGATGGTGAAAATGAGAAAAGTCGAGACAAAATCTTTAAGACAACAAAAAATATACAACTAATCAATACAAAAGAAATCGATCCGGAAGGATTGAAGCTTATCTTTTGAGAAACATCTGTTAATCGATTTATATATGAAAGGTTAAATCTTTAAACATATTTGAAGGCAGGCTGTCTACTGTACACATTTCTCTTTTATGTAAATCTGAAGAACTGCAGGACTTTTGCTAGAAATATAATTTTCGACACAGTGTTTACTATGTAAATAAGAGTGCAAGTGATAAAATACAACGCTATTTTTTGTTTTCTTTCATCTTCCACTTACACTCAGAGTGTCAGAAGTGGAAACGGTTGATGCGTTATTTTGTCAATACGTTTTTATTCTCCTTTATTTTACTTGAGCAATTTATTTTAATCCACCCCGGCTCGCTAAGCCAGTCGAAATTTCACACGCCCCCTTTAACCGCATATTGGCAGCCTCTAACGGTGATGGATGACGGGTCAGGCTCTCCCAGTTTTGAATTCAGTTGTCTATTTCATATTTCGTGCTGCTAACTGTTAGGCTACTTGTACCCCCACGCTGCAGTAAACCATCCAAAGTAGAATTCTTTTAGTGCAAATGCCTTCTGGAAAAGGTAAATGCCCATCAGAATCGCACTGTCTCAATACACTTAAAAAATACGGATTTACTAAGTTTATCTTAGTCTATGTTGACTCTTGTCAAACTGTTTAGACTGGAAGAACCTCTGAAAAAAGCTTCATATATCAAAGAATTCCTGATAGCCCGTAGCTGTAAAATACAAATGGCCTACATCAGACACCATAATATCCTGGCTTCTCACTGATCATATCATACAAGTATAATACCACTTGAGTACAGAGAATCCATTTTTGCAAAGTCTTTTTGCTTTTAAGGTCAATTTTAAGGTCACATCGGTCATATCAATGTTGTTTTGTGTTCTGAAGTGTTTGCAAGGTTATATGTAGTTACATTCTGTCCGATTGGGCAAACTCTCCAAAAACGCCAATGGTTTTTGAAAATGTTGTCACCATTTCAAATTTTGACCAAGAGTCGCCAAAATAATAATTATCGGGCTCTATGGCAGGTTCATCTTCCAAAGCGAGTATGTCTAATTAAATGTGAAAAATGAGAAGCTTAATTCCTCCGTTGATTTGAGGAATAACATTGATAATGATTATATGTAAGAAATATAAAAAATAATTCAAAGTAATCGATTTAAAATTTATATCAATTGGAACCCAAACTCTCCTTACAGCCAACCTTTTCCAACAGTAGCCTTCAACACTGTTGATAGTTCCTTCTTTGGTGAATCTAACCGGTGAAACACTACTGATCACACCTTTTATGAACCCAATCGGAGGATTTCATCTATGTTGATCGATGCAGTCTTTTGTGAATCAAACTAGTAGAATACACTACTGGTGACCTACCTTTGATGAATCGAACCAGTACAATACAGGTGGCACCATCTTTTAATTTCAAAACAATTACTCTTCATTATTTCTTGTTGAGGAGCAATGAAGGTTCACCAATAATGCCTCATGATGGTTTTACAGAGAATATCACGTTGGACGGAACGTATAAGCAGGGCTGGATAGAAATTCGATTTTTTCCAACTTGATAGTAACTTCTCTCTGACAAAAACGTCATTATAACGATTAAAGTTGATTTTTCTTTCATGATTTCGGAAAACGATAAAAATATAAGATTGGTAATGCATGACAACATTAAAAAAAAAAAAGGTTAACAGCTAAACACAAAATGGAGAAAAGTAATTAAATGGAACACAATCCTGAACTCAATTCAGTGTTTAAACATTCAAATTTCCCTTTGCAAGCTTTGAGACGGACACAGTAAAGCATAGGATGCACTGACATCTTCCAAAACTATCCAATATGGGACCTATGTCCTGAGGCACTCATTTTATTCAGCAAGATATGTCAGATGCAATTGCTCCCGCAAAGGGAGTTTTTTTTAATGGAACAAGGCTGATTTTATTGGTGAGATGCTCTCCAGAAATCTAAGATTGTGAGTGAACATGAGCTAGTAATACTGGAACAGTGCTCACTGTACATTATAACTGTAAACTGCTTCATGCGCATCAAATGGAGAGGATTATGTTAACGCTTCTGTAATTTTTATCAAGCTGAGCAATGTTTCATTTACTTAAGGAAATTTCATCAAAGCATTTCATCCTGGCTTTTTACTAATTCCTACCATGGTAGATGTTAGATCATAACCTGTAAAGGTATGGAGGAAGGGTAATGTCTAACACTTATCAGTTCCAAGCTACAAAATGATCTGTGTACTTCTTTCCACCCCCAAAGAGAATCCACAATTCAGTAAGCCCCAGATTTTAGAATGTTTTGAAGAAGTGGATAAAAAATACAATGGCATCAGAATCAACTTTCCGGTGGAAAGCTTTCTTATTATTCCTAATGACTGCCTGCTGCAAGTGCAGCATCATACTGCTGTCTGCCCCTTCAAGGCCAGATGGGGTGATAGGCTGACAGCCTTGTTGGACATCTCAAATGCCCCTTTTATTGTCAATAGATAGTATTCGGATATGGAGGTTGCATTCAGCATCTAATCAGAAAGAAGAGTTCATCATTGTTCTCACTAACTCCCAGGAATGTCTTTTTCATCGGGGATAACCTTTTCTGATACTTGTGTTTCATATTATAGATTATGCTGGGGACAACAATACCAGACTGCATCAGTTCTAGTGGTAAACATGTAATCATTTGATTCTCAATGGCAGGCGACGTTTTCCATTATAATCACCATAAAATTGGCTCGTTGTGGTTTAATGATATAAACCAAAGCAAGCATATCTAAAATGTCTACTGAAACTAGATTTCTTCCACGTACTGGAATATCCAAAAAGCTGAAAGGAATTCAAGGCCTAGTACTAATTCGCAGCTTTCCTTTATTGGAAAAAGAACCTCATCTGTGTACAAATCAGAACAAGCTTGCAGAGAAACAAATATTTGTGTCACAATTCCCGCAGAAGTTTCACCTGAGGCCAGTTTGTCTGCACCTTGATCTTAGTTCACTCAGTTTGAGGAATGTATCGAGATATGCTTTGGGAAATACATCAGAGAGTGGTGTGATACATTCTTCAGTCTGCTCCTTAACAAATTTTGAATATATAACATTTTCAATGGCTGGCAACTCCTGAATACACTTGCTCATTTTAGGGATCATATATTCACCAATGTTCAATGTCCAGTTGATTATCACTTTATTCATAAGAGTTATCATTTACTAAGCCACCAGGCCTAGAAGAGATTTGAGCTGGTTGACGGTACTTTGCTGCTCAGATTCTAGGTGTCCTATACTGACCGATTGTGCAGTATGGGTGCTCACATATTCAAATTCCTATATGACACCAAGAACTTCTGCCTTTGAGTTATCATAAAAAAATTACCTTTTTCATTTCAACAAATCTTGACTTTATTTTTTCCAACCAATTCCTTTAAATTATATTCACCTTTGTAATTGGTGTAAGGACCATTACTTTTACCTTGTTAATCTTATTTTAGGGAAACTACGGTTTGCTTCTTTGCTTTAAAGAATCAACCAATTTAGGGGAAGCATTTCAAAGTTACCATCTTTAACTCAACACATCCAAATTATAACTTTTAAAAAAATCAGACCATTAAATTGAAGTAAGAATGTTTTCGTCTTTACCTTGCGTACTTGTGTTGAAGCTATTAAGTAGTACAAATATCCAAAATTTGCATCGAAAATATTCACAGTTCTTCAAAAAATACGAGTAATCCTTTCTGGAGTTCATGTATGCGATATGGTACCGTACCTCTTGAGAGCCATCAGACTTCTGTGTGTAAAAGGAAGTGCTTGTGCTGGGAATCAACACAAATTTGTTCAAATAAACGATACTACAATGGTATACTTTTAAAACAGTTAAGGTCTATGTCCAACGACGGACACTAACAGACTGATGATGATAATGATGATGATTTGTGCTATGTTGCTAATGTCTGTAGGTTCATCAACTTGTAAAGAAAATTCTGAGTTCTGAAGTTTGTTCTGTACATTTTCTTCTGTATCAGAAGGTAAACATATAATTCCCCATAAGGATTGTATTACTTGAGAGCAGAATTTTTTTTATTTCTTGCCGGGCTTCATCATCTAACATGGTCTCAACCATCAGGCAGGATAATTGACTCAGCTAAAGTATGCCGTTTCGTTTGTTGTGCAATTATTTCGGATATCTCAAAAGAAGCGACTTGAACCTTTCTAGAAATTGTAAGTTTTTTTCTGAAAATAGTTGCTGTGCATGGATTGCTGTTCTAACTATCATTGAAAACAATTCAGGTCTTCATCATTAAGATGTGAGTGTTTAGTTTTGAAATGTCTCTCTGTTGGACATCTTTTCACCGTAGTAGGGGAGGTTGATCCTCATTTCCAGTTCGATGAAACACTAACTTATAAAAACTATTGCAATATTGCCTTATTATCACTAGGATTAGTTGCATTTGACGAACAGTCACTTTTAGATTCACAATCGCCACTAATATGTTTTCTTTTAACAAACTTATCCATTTTGTGGTTAATTCAATCAATATGACTTGAATCGCGCAAAGAACACAGCACAGTATAAAACTGAGACAACCAACATCTCACATATTTAATAACTGAACGGTGAGCAGACGTGAAGATATGTTTGGAATATTTTGTTCAGTTTTATTCATTATAGCTAAAAAAAAAAAACCTAAACTGATACTTATTTGAGAATCTCCTTAGACAACTGGAAACCATGTCCAACAGGAATACTGGTCGGAAATCACTTTAATCAAATCTTTGTATCCTACGCTTGGGTGCTTTGATAAATTTCCAGGTAGTCGGGTATTTTGGCTATTGGTGGGAAACAATCATCGTTGAATCATATCATTTCAGCTGAAGAGTCTTTCAAAATAAATTGAAAAAATGGAAATTCCTATCACCGCGAAACAAATTGAAAGATAGTTATGGTTCCGATCTGCGGCAGTACGTGAGGACGTATGAAAAGATTTTATTCAACAAATAACGTAAATTTTAGCTCAATAGTTTTTTTTTCTTCAAAATCCATTATTGAAATAAAAACTTCTGCTTCGACTGAAACAAACTGAAACATAGTCATCGTAAATAGCAGCGTACAAATCGTAGAATATAATTAGAATTTCAGTTTGTAATTTTCACATTTAAAAAAAAAAAATCTTGCTTTTTCGCAGCGCACCTAATTTAATCTTGAGGCACACCAATGCACGGTTTGTGAAACACTGTGAGAGAGATGCATATAGATATACATTTTTCACTCCAATACTATTTTAAAATACTGAAATCCAAGCTTCTCTACACCCATTTCTTATCTTTACAATTTTCTTTATTTCTCCCTTTATTAATATTATCTCAGGCTTTTCAGGAAATGATGTACATAAAAAAATATATCAATTATGCTTCCCCTATTCTCACAACAAAAAGACAGTGTTTTAAAAGAAACGAACATTATGTATGTACATAGTAAGTATTATTATTATCATTTTTGCATTTGTTTTCCGCACGAAAGAAAGTATTGCAGTTTATATCACACAGTCAAGTTACTATAATCAAGCTTCAATTTTCAGTTGTTATATAAATGATATTTTTCCAAGTGTGATTGTTGTTTTGCAAATATGATAAATCATAAACAAACTGAGAGGATAAAAGAGTTAAGCAATGCTTACTATTGAGTACTGAGTTATTTAGATGCAAAAGTCGAAAACAAAAGAGCAGCAAATCTTTCGAATATAAAGATGAATAAAGTTGTCATGAAAATTGATTTACTGGTTACTTTCGATGTGACAACCCTTTCAAGAATAACAAAGAGCAATTAAAATGATTGCTGCTACAAGATGGCAAAGGAGTCTATCCCTTTTTATACGTGCGTACGTTTGTCTATCAATCCATTTTGATATCTTATCAGTATAGGACACATATCTACAACAAATTTATCTTAAAGGTCGAAATTCCCCAATAGAACTGTAGAGTTTGGTTTTACCAAACACCAGCAGCCAAAAGATCCTTCTCTTACATCAAAGATACCACAGGTTTTGTGAAACATTGCTAATATAGGAACATCACAATTCGTTGAAGAAGAATTTTCTCTCATTACCACGGATGTTTCTTCTTTATACCAAAAAATTGACCACGAAGGTGTTCGTGCTTGTGAAGAAGCCCTTGGTGAACGGAAAGGTTCTTTAATACCATCAGACTACATTTCTTATATAATTTCGTTCACTCTCATGAGCAATACTTTCAATGTTAAATGGGAATTTTATCATCAAATGAAAGGAACCGCTATGGAAACTTCCGTGACGGTATATATGTGGCAATACTCTGACTTATACGGGGTCTACACTCAGTAGAGTGATAGCATCAATGACCTTGGGAATTTCCATTGTGTTATAGACTTTCTTGAAGTCGATAAATGCTATAGCAAATGGTATTTCATATTCTGCTTTCGGCAGAGCAAGTTCAACCTTCAAGAACAAAAAAAATTCTCATTCTCCCGAAAATGAAGGATATGCAACCAACGCATACTGCCGACAGTCATCTATGGAGTTGAAACATGAAACCTAACCAAGAAACTGACTCTCAAACTGAGAACCAAGTAACATGCACATGAGAGAATCATGCTTAACATCAGACAGAGATCACAAGACAGCACAGCATATTAACGGAAAAAACAGGAGTCCAAGACATCATAAAATCAAATGGCAATGAGCAGGTCATATTGCACGAAGGTCAGACAACTGCTGGACATCACGACTCACAACATGGATCCTCAGGGATCACATGTAAAATTGTGGTTGGCAGAATATAAGATGGGAAGACAAACATCAGAAAGTTCTCCCCATCCCGTAATGTTCATAATGGAAAAGTCCGGCAAATCCTAGTGAAGGTACCAACGATGGGCGCGAAAAGACTGGTGCTGAAGATAATGGAAACTCAAATGGTGGTCAATTTTGCTAATCTATTCATGTCTAGGGAACGGTCATAAGCATTAAAAAAATAAATAAATAAATAAAAATAATGCAATGCAAACCATTGTCTTGGATGATGTACATTGATTTTTTTTTCAAATGGAGGGGTGTTCAAAAAGGTTTTAGAACATTCCTTTCATTTCATAATACTTTTGCCAAAAGGAACAACACAAATCAAAGATAAATTTTAAGCTGTGGATTGAAGAAATAGTCATTGAGACACGAGAGTAAGAATCCATTGAAATTCCCATATAGAATTATACTGCAAACCAACTTCTACTTAAGTACAAATACCTTCAGTCTTTCAGATAATCCAGATTATATCATCAGATAAAATCTTTCATAAGAATTAGAAGGGATTAGCAGTCTTGATGGAGACTATCAAAAGTATGCTCATGAATTCATAAATTTTCATGTCAACAAGGGTTATCCTCAAGTTGACTAATTTGCATGGCGAGAGAAGTTGGGGGGAGGAATTGCCGAGACATTCTATCTTTACATAAAGAAAAAAAATAAAGCTAGAGCCCTTAGTAGTCTACTGGCACAGAAAATTCAAAGGACTTGCTTCTATCCTACATAGAAATCATAAGATATTAATCGAGGGTCACCCAGAACTTGATGCAGGGTTTCCAGAACCTCCAATAATTATGTACCACCAAAACCGAAACATTCGATAATTCTTAGTCTCATGTCAATAAAAATTTAAAGAAGTATCAGGACCAAGCATCAGATGTACAGAGGAAAATTTCAAAAACCGCCCATGCATATTATTACATAGGACAAAAAGAAACATTGAAAAATGTTAGATCTGACAATATATGCAAAATTTCAGGAAGTTCTTGTCGATCCAAAAATATTATTTATGCAGCAGAATGTTCAGTATAAACATTTTGTACAGAAAATATACATCAAATATAATACAAAATATCAATGAAATGTATTAATCGCAGCAGAAGAAAATGGTCTCATTGATCCTGGTGCTGGATCAAAGATCCATAGCCTTCATGATTGACGATTGCAAAAGGTCCAAAACTAAAAAAAAAGAAATGATAAAATCTAGTCATTCGCTGGAGTTAGCTTAGTTTCTCTCATATTCATTATCATCCTGAATACTACATTATGGCCAACACAGTGTAAAGTCTACTTCATATGAAACTAGAATCATGTTTCATGTCATTTGCTCTTGGTTGACTCATTAAGGCTCCTTGACCTTATGAGCAACTGAATGTGGATTTCAGAAGTCCACTACCATTTGCAATTCTGTGCAAAGACATGTTATCCATTGTTTGGAATCAATATTTACTTATTATGCTGGGCATCTAATAACATCCATTCAGACAGAGATTTAGGCTTCTTAGCTTGGATTGTGCAGGAATAGCTCTGCTGCATTGAGATGTCTCCTGCAAGACAACCCCTTACCACCCACAAGTAAACAATACTATGGGCTCAATTGCCTTTGCCTAAAATCGCAAAGCTTACCTGAATCACATAAGGAGCCGGTACAACCTCAAACTCTGCAAAGCATCAGGCCTATACTACAAATAACTTCTCATCAGAGATTATTCCCATATTACCGATGGTCATCAATAGGAATGTCCCTCCTATCTTACCTATCCGAACCAGGACCCGTTTTTTTTTTAAAACACCTTTGATGATGGTCTTGAGTCTACAGTGTCGCCTCGCTCCTTGTTCGGCACAAATGCCAATATGTGCAACCCAACAGGAAATAACACCACGGGAAAAGACTATGCTGGCTCTTTACTCTGCTATCCCATAAAATTAAGTCTTGGACTATGCACGAACAGACTAGGCTTTGATGACCATTGCCACAGTGTTCTTAGCAAGAAGGATGTGCTCTTCAATGCTATGGGCTGTGTAATTAAGCACCTGGAGTGAGTTATATATTTGATAATCATACTGGGAGATCTGAGAAGGATCAAACTCAATTAACAATGGTCAACGGGATTGGCTTAGTTATTCACATTTCACCTCAAAGTGTCTACCGTTGTGGATATCGTTGGAGATTATTGGTCTTATCCAGCAAGAATTAGAGAACTAACTTAACTATTTTTGCCAAATCAAGCTTTGAAGTTAGATAAAGCCAAATTTTATTTTATGGTAACGTTTTTGTATCATTTATGACACTCAAGATGGCCAAATGCATTCCAAAAAGATTTGCATAAGTGTACCAAATTATGTTTTCATCACAAAATGTCCGACTACTAGGGAAGTGCTGAGATGAGCAGTGAAGTTGGCATTCCTGGAGATTTGCTGTTACTTAGTCCTTAGCGATAACCACCAGAAATATCTAGGGCAAATGCGTGACTAATGAGGAATCATACGAGGTGTCTCAGACACTTATAGTATCAGTGATGGCCATCAGCTCCCACTTCTTTCATCTACTTATCAAACTACCACCCTTCTGCTCCTTCCCTCATATTAAGCTATCTTTTTCTCTTCCGATTGTCTGTCACACTTATAGTATTAGAAACAGCCATCAGCACAGCATCTTTTTCTTAAAATTGCAAAGCGTTAGATTCTTCAAAATGTAAGTCCTTCTTGTGTATTGGATTGATGGATGCCTTGGATGTATTTCTTTTTTAATCTTCCTCTCCTAATTCATTCTCTTGTTAATCTATTTTCAGCTTGCAGCCAATTCATATTAGATACATGAATTCTTATATAATCACTTCTGTTGAGCAATATCTAGACCTTTCAGTATGAGAGATAGCTCAGGAATACCAGTTGCTGTAAGAATGGCGAAATGAGTGACACCACCTTGTGTGCTTCTTGTCACTAATTCTATTTCATACATAGCAAGCCAAGACGAGAAGTTGTGGTGTAAGATGCATATTGAAGGGCAAGTGATGCCTAAGCCAATTTAGGGCACCAATTAATAATTTCTTTGTTAATCTATTTTCCAAAATCTAAAATATATGTTTTTAATGAATTAAATTATGTCCACCAGCCAATTTACTTTTCCTTACAGTAAACAAGAAGATAAAAGAAAAATAAATCAATGTTCCTCACAAAAGAAAAATGAAAATATACTGGGTACCAGAAGCGGAGGGGATTTCTCGTTCCCCCTCCTCTCCTGATGCCTGTTGGTTACAGTTTTATTGTCTGGGTGATGAAGCGTAAAATGTGTCACATACAGAGATGGAAACGGGTTTGGGAACTAGGTATTCAGTAATAACTCCTTTGGTAGACACTGAAAATATTTAAAAAAAAAACCCTGGAAAATGGAAAGTAGAAAAAACACACAAGGGGATGGCAGAATCTTCCACTTTGGGAAAACCATAATTTTGATGGTTGAAATACGGAAAGATCAGAATCCAAAAAGGCTAAAATCCTGAAGACCAGTTTCCATTCAAAAAAAGCTAAATAACAGTGGGTGTTCTATTATAGAGATTGTTCTTTGCCTAATACCCTTGGAGGGTTCTCAACTTTTTTAATGTTATTCTCAAACTATATTCCT
The DNA here is from genome assembly GCA_963457665.1 of Thysanoteuthis rhombus. Lineage (NCBI taxonomy): Eukaryota > Metazoa > Mollusca > Cephalopoda > Oegopsida > Thysanoteuthidae > Thysanoteuthis > Thysanoteuthis major. Next base: position 99,839 of record OY735212.1, on the reverse strand, counting down.
TAGAACAAGGGAGTATGGTAGGGTTGATTCATATTTTTTTTTTCTCAAGTCAATGTTTTTCAAATAAACCCCCTTTTAAAACTGAATGCTCGCCAGAAATTTAATTTTTTCCTGAAATATATTTTCAGGATTTTGACTTTTCACGATTTTGGTCTTCGGAGTTTCAATTATAAGAGCTGTACCTTACAAGATTATGGCCCAAACCCAAATTTGTGAGATGCAAGAGTACCATCAGTGGACAACCCTAATCTTTCATAAACTGTACAGAAGGAATATTTTATCCTCGGTAATATGTTGGAGAAATTTTTAGTGGCAAGGGCAAAAAATATATAACAAATTTAATACTAAAAATTTATTCAGTACATACCAGCATCAATTTCAGTTAACAAGAAACAAAAATGAATTCAAATGACCAAGTGTAAAGTGGTCAGATTTGAAAAATCTATTTTCTTTAAAAACAAAATTTTACATATATATATATATATATATATATATATATATATATCTCAAAGCAACAAGCATACTTAATAAATATGTTTAGCAGCACAAATGTTGCCTTGAACAGGGAAGAAAAAGAAAAATTTCCTTCACTTAAATAAATAAAGTTTTGCAGTTCTTCGTTATATGTATGCCACTCTTACCGGAATACAGAAAACGAATTTTTAAAAAAATAAATAAATAAAAAAATAACTTGGAGAAAATGGGTAATAAAATTTACAAAAAAAGAAAAAAACCTGCGAGAAATCAGTAGGCTTCCAATATTGACAAAAAAAAAAAAGAAAGAAAAAGGAAAAAGCCTCAATTATCTTATCCATTTAAGAGTTTTTCTCTTATTTTCCATCTGAGCAAGGAAATCTTAAATATATTAGTCTCAATGTAAACAAGTCCAAATGGCAAACAAATGTACGTGAGAAATTATTCTTTACGATTGAAAGATAAATGAAAAAGGACTCAATAACAATTTGAAAGAAAAAATAACAAAAACTTATTTAGCTCTTAAATCAAGCAGGAAACCACTCCAAAACCCAGTAGAACTCTGATGAATAGAAAAAGAACAAAAAAAAAAAGGATTAAAAACTTACCTATAAATGTAAGGGAAGTAATCATGATAAGTTATTCCCCTTGATTTGAAATTTACATATTTCTTAATATCGATCTAAGAGTTATTATCAATCTATATGAATTATACCACTTTTGAACAAATAAATCACAGAACATGAATTTCAAAAGCTACCTTATAAGTAGCTAACCTGATTTATTGCAGTTCTAGGATAAGAGTTGCGGCTATAATATAACCAGACTGGGCTTATCTAAGTCGAAACATAGTGCACATGCGCAAACCATGTGGTATACATTCACCAATGGACAAGCATAAACAACCCCTAAAAGTTTCAATCTGCTTACATCATCTGTTACGCATCACTTAAGTACACTTTTTTCTGAAGAAACAAAAAAAATATTGGCACATACAGGTAACTTCTTCATATATCCCTTAAACAAAGGGAGAGAGATAGAGGTATGCAACCATAGATGTGTACCTTTCATGCAACATTCCACACAGTGGTATGTTAATGAATCCCATGATTCATGCAGGGGAACTCAGGTGATAATTGAAATCTAATGAATGCAAGTGGGAACATAAAAAGTAATCAACAACTGCAGGTGAAAAAGAAATAAACATGCATGATTGGAGGCACAGTTCATTCCATTATTCAATAGCACAGTAGTCCCCAACCAACAGGCCATGGACCGCTAATGGGAGCAAAGCATGTGCACTAGGGCGAGAGGAAACTATATGATAATCTTTTATTTTCTTGGTAAAAAATAAAAATAAATTCATTTCTTTGGTTCTTAATAATAAATTTGTTAGATAATCCCTTTAAGAGCATATTAACTCCACCCTGTCAGCTGGTCCGCAATAATAATGTCAATATTAAACAGGTCTGTGGTACAAAAAAGGTTGGGGACCCCTGATACACCAGCCATGTATAAAATAACCAAATAATAAGGAGGAGGTGCATTACATTCCAATGTAACAAAAAACAACAAAAATGTTATATACATAATCAAGAAATGGATATTATCAATGATGTAATTAATAATTTAAAAAGGAAATTACATGTTTTCTTTATTCTGGCTTTCCTTTTAAATACAAATATTCAAACTGGAGTGGAAAAAAAAATTCATATATATGAAAAAAAAAACCCTTGAACACTGGAACACTGGATGTATTGAGCAGCAGTAAAACTGCTATGATGGGTAAAGCAACCATTCTCAACTGGGGGCCCTAGCACATTTGAAAGGAGTCAGAGACTACAATGATATTTGAAGAATTTGTCTACCTGTTTGTGTTGTATCCCTGTTAGAACCTGATAAAAGCTCTTGAAGGGCCTGTGATAACAACTACAAATTCTCCAACAAGTGACCAGGATGTTAAACCTTGAACCTATCAAGCCTATGATGCAATTGTTAACTACCAGTAATCCTGACAGTCCTTTTCCAGACTGTTCTGATTAACTGTGTATTGTAAGAAAAATTTGTTACTTTGGAAGTGATAGTACTCAATATCTCTTTGTAAGTACAGAACTGTAGTTGTTTAATTAATATACTTGTATCCATTTCATTTATATCAATAAACTGTATCATTTATATTTATGTGTCAGATTTATCCATTTAATTTATATTAAATATACATTTAATGTGATATTATAACGCTCCAAAGATAGGAAACATGTATAATTACTCGACCAAAGCTGTATCATCAAATAATCATTAAGTGGATATGTCAATCCAGCAAAATTTATAATCTGCTATGATCCTTGAACTAAGGGTGCTGAAAAATTGGCAGTGTACTTATATAAGAGAATCTCACTAATGATCATAAAAAGTCATTAATGTTGCAGTCAAATTGTGACGTGGGAAAAAAAAAGAAAAAAAAAAAAAAAGAGAGAATAAAAGATAGTATTTCAAGACCATCAACTTACTCCATAACTGATTCCAATCCCATTACATTTTCAATTATTCATAATTATTTCAATTTTTTTGCTTTACTCGATTGACTAATACTTTAAATAAATCTTAAAAAAAACACATCAGGATTAAAAACAAATAATCATTTTTTCCCCTTGATTATAAGGAAGGATGTTATCAATTTTGGGGAGAAGATGATTGTTTTAGATAATACACCAATCGTTATTTGAAACTCACCTTCACGTTTGAAACCAAAATGTTCAAGCTTCTACAATTGGTGCAGAATGAAGGGGTCTTCATGAAAAAAACCTTGAAACCTAATAGCAGACCACAACAATCATGTTTCCTGTAGATTAAGGGCATTCTATGATATGATCTGTTGATATACCTCATACATACATGCACATAAAACTCCAGAGAGCAACTGCTCACATCTAGATTACAAGAGATTCAACATTTTAATGTACAAACACGATTCTCAACAAGGGCCATATGGTTCAATGAGTGTATCTGGCACATTTGAAGGGGGCCCACAAACTGAAATGATAATAAATTAATTTGTCTACCTGTTCAAGTTGTATCCCTGTTTGACAGAGGATGAAGCTGAGAAAAACTCTAAAAGGGGTTGTAACCAGAAAAGGTTGAGAACTCACTCATTCACTCGCTTGCAGTTGTATTCACATGATTAATTATCGTATACACTAATCTGGTTGGACCAATAGCATCAAAATTAGACTATGGAGCATCTCGAATCAACTGTGATTTTTATTCACAAGCTGAAACTTTGGTTCATACAATGTCACAACTGAACAGGTGAAATTACTGATCAAAGCCTCAGTTATTTTGATTAGTTTAGCAGTCTGAACAATAACAGGTATGCTGAGGTGTAGCTTTCTAGAGGGTGCATGAAAACGGCATCAGATGCATTATAAATCTCACTAAATGTTAGAAGGGCTTCCCATGAAGCTAAGCTCCAATGGGCACCTGAATCTAGAGCTACGCCTTAATAGGTATGAACATGGAGCAGTAAAAAGTGTACAGGTATTAACTGAGAGGAAGACAATGTAGCCACCCAATGTTCACACGTTCAACCCACTCACACAGAAGAACGAATTGTCATTATATTCAAGCCAGAACAAAAATATATTATATGCACACAAAATGGGGTTTGTTTTGTGCATTCGCCAAGTCCCAGGGGCAACCATGAGTTCAAGAAACAAAGGCACGGCAACATCTGCCATTAAATTTCAAGAGCTGTAGCATCCTGCAAGCGGGTCAACTCCGTAAAATCTATCATGAAATCCGAGTTATTTCCCCTAGAAAAAAAAATGCCACCAATAAAAATATTCATTATGCTATACTTTCATTTACATAACATGCAAATGTGAGTGTATATGTATATATGTATACACGACAGAGTCACAAAAGTAATGCCCGATTCGTCTAAAGCTTAATACCTCCCCAAAATACCACTGGCATTGATTTTGGGACAAATCAGGCGTTACTTTTGTAATACCCTGTATATACATACACACACAATACAATCAAATGTATTACACATACTACAAGTACATCTATCATATTCAATTACAAATATATACTGCATATATATGACAGAAACAAAAGATGTGCAAATATATATGCATATATTACATATATGGGTGTATCATACATATTTAAAACATAGAAGAGAACAATTAACACAGAAACAAGGAGAAGGCAGGGGAAACATATTAAATAATTGAAAACAGCTATATGTACAGGGCATCACGAACATAATGCCTGATTTCTCCAAAACTTGAAGCCACTTCAAAGGAAAGCATCTATCAAATAGTTGCATCTCTCTGATAGGACTGGCAAAGTTTTGAGATAAATTGGGCATTACTTCCATGATACACTGTATTATGATTATATACAAACATATAACCATAATAATAAATGCTCGAGAGACCCACATAGCAAACTGCAGCAGCTGGGTGCAAAAAGAGACACAATGTGGAGAATCAGCAGTGTTCATATGGGCAAAAGAAGAAGAGAGCTTTGTTGGATATAGAATTACAAGCTTTTAGGGATGAAATAGACTGTGAAAAAGCAAATCGTATGGATCTGATGAGTTTCACAGTTTTGAATGAACAAATTTTGTTTTAAGAAGAGCAGAGAGAGGAGACACACACATACACGGAGGCAGTGTACTGATGGATTCATGATAGATACAATTCGATGAGATGAGTAAACCAGAGGTAACATGGCTCTGCAACATTAAGGAAATGGATAAGAAGGGAGGTAGGGAAAGAGAGGAGAGAGAAAGATTCCGTCAACAGGGTGTGGTGATGGAGATAAAAAATATTCAGATTTTTTCATATAAAGAAAGATTTCTTCAACAATTAGTTTTTGCTGATGCAGAGGACAAAGATCATGATGTCATCTCACATCAACCCTTCTTCCTGCAATGCTCAATTACCATTTGCTCCCTGTTAGAATTGTTGTCAAAGTTGTCAGGTAAGGAAGGGAGGGGGAAAAAAAAAAAAAATAAAGAGAAGAAAACATTCAAAATTTCTTCTCAGAGTCTTTGTCTTCTTTCTCTGGCTTCTCTCATCATTGGCTGCTGCTGAGACTCTTGACACTGATGACAGACCCCCAATAAAAAAATGGTGAGGGTGGTAACCTGGCAAGGACCGCAGCCCCTAGTGGCCATCAGGCTTCACTCTCACCATTCAGGGCCGCTTGGTCTTCTAAAATCGGAACAATCAGATTGTCTTTAGGCATCAGATTGTACTTGGTTACGAATGTAGTGAAACGTCTACAGAGGTTGGTCTCATTCTGGGAAAAGAGAAGAAATATAGATAGACACAATAACATTTCCTAGGGACTACAATAAATACAGAAATTCGAAGATTGCCCTTACAAGTTCATAATTTCATCTTAATTCATTGCTTTTAAAACTATTTTAATGTCATTCGTCCTCGAGTCTTTTGTCATCAAATTCCATCTGACCAGGACTAAATTTCCTTATGTTTTTCATTATTTTCATATTATTGGCCCTTGTGTATAATTTAGCAAAGAATAGATTCTGCATGAGCAAAAAATAAATAAATAAATCAACTCATTTATAATTAAAGTACATCATTCTTTTCAAATATAGAAAAATTTTAACATCTGAGTAAATCAAGTGATTCACCCTTCATTCACCCCAAGAAACTATTTCATTCACCCTTAGGTGAATCACTCACCAGTTCAAGAAGCATTGATATCAGTGATGCTAGACTAAATATATAACAAGCTCTAAAAAACATCAGTTTTTGATAGACATAATCAAAATGTGATTATTTGTTTATTCATTTGGAGGCAAATGTACCAGATAATATGAGAGAATACAAGTAATTTCTGAAGCTTTCAAGAAAACAATGGCCATAATCAAAAAGCTAACATGCAGTGAAGAAGTCTAGGACAGTACTGAGAATGTTCCAAGTTGTCAAGAAGGCTAAGACTGAGGTGCCAGATTAAGATCACTCCACTGCTGCCAGCATAGCAGGGTAAAGCCAATCACACTCAAAACAACAGACCTAGAGGGAAGTGTTAGTCAAACAATAATAATGTGATTTTATCACTAATACATGGAATTTTGATTTCAAAAAATTATTTGAAGCTTATCTATGTAAAAGCAAAATCAATTTTAGACAATGAGAAGATGAAGGATGAGTTTAAGAGTAGAATTTGATCTATCAGCCTTGAAACTCCAAGAAGCTCCTCAGTCGGTAGGAATGGAGTCATACATAGGTAGTTTCCTGAAATAAAAGGGATGCAAGTTCAAATCTTGTCTAGTAGCTTTTTATACTTCATTTTTGATCAGCGCCATTTACTCACTGATGTAGACTGACAGTCTGGATAAATTGTGATAAAAAGCAACTAAGAATAAAAGATGAAAATCTGCAGGATTAACTCAGGGCTAGATTAATAGTCTGTGCATGTGATGAAAAAGCTACTTGGGATTGAAAAAAAAAAAACAAAAAATTCATTCATCAAAAATTGATAATGGTTCAACATATTTTTCTTTTTAAACATTCATTTTATACATTTACAGTAAGACTATTTTAGAGCAGAAATTAGACCCTATTACTGGGAATTCTGTCCACCTCAACATATCCATCATAAATAGGGTATATTTAGGATAAATCAAATTGTAGGTTAACAGAGTATGAAAAGATTAAGAAGGGCTGAGGAATGGAGACAAATTACTTACCTCAAATTCGTCAAAAAGCATTCTGTGGTGAAAATAAGCATGAGAGAATATTCGATAGACTCTCCTGCAAACAGAACCAAGCTTAGCAACTGACGATTCTTTGATGCTCACTCTGAAATAAAATCAAATTTAGCATAAACTTGCATTGTGAATTGAATCCCACACCTTAAAATTGTTGGGGGGGGGGATTTGGAAAAAAAAAAAAATTCCCTCCATACAATAAATTCTCAGCCCTCTATCTCCATTGGTGCATTGTGTACATATGATACATCCACTGATAGCCAGCAAGGCAGAATCACTTAGAAACTGAAGAAACATATATTGACAGTTGGTTTCTAATAATAAATCTGAAAAGTACCCCTACCAATTTTGCAATCATGGTATAAAATTTGCAAAGAAAGTATAATTCGGGAGAGAGGGGGGTACTTGACCCATCTATCTCACCCTGACAAAAATTAACTAGTCTACAATTCTATTTATGTATTCACCCAGTTTTTGTTACATAAATTAAATGTGCAATTTTTTTCCACGCTTTGTTCATAAAGAAGTGAAATACTAAAAACTAATGTTTTCTTGCTATTTTTTTTAATAGCAGGTATTTTTCTTTAAATTTATTTAAGATTCTGTTACTTTGATTTTTTTCAAAATTGGCAAATGATTGTAATGACTCAATTTTTTAAAATATTTATTTTGAATTTTTTTTGCTACACTACTCACTAGTCTATTGTTTCAAGCCTTAAACTCATTTATTCAGATGATCATTCTAAAAATTTTCTGTCAAAAGAGTAAAAAACAACCTCATCAAATACATCTTGTAAGGGTAGAATTAGTCTAAGTGGTATCAAATAGTAATTTTACAATCAAAATATTGGCCCTGGTGTAATAGCAGCAGTAAATTTTGATCCCTAATCAGGTAAATTGGCATCATTGGAATGGAACGGTGAAATTCCAAGTCATCGTATGCAAAAACTCTCCAATCAAAAATTTCTCAAATGAATTTCAATATAATCAGTTGCATAATTTTGTCAATTCTATCTATCATCGATTATTTTACTCGTCAAATATCAATTCCATTGAACGACACAGTAAAATACCCAGGAGAAAAAAAAAACAAAAAAAAAACGGAGGTAATTAAGATCCCATGTGAGAGCTAAAGGGACAGGTGTCTTAGTTGAATGTTGGCACGCAGGTATGTCAGAGGATTATGTTAAAACATTAAGTTTAAAAAATGTTATTTGTAAGTTTTTTTCTTGTTTTTGATAGAAAGAATGAAGCCCATAAATTTGTCGAGGAAGGAAGAAAAAAGTCAATATTACATTGAGAAATCAAAAATTCAAAAAATATTCAAATAATGACCCGATCTTCTTGAATGAAGCATTAAAGACAAAAACATAAAAAACACATTTTTTTGTAAAAAAATAAAACAACAAAAAACCAAAAATAATAAATACATAAATTTAATTTTTTTTTCTGGTTGCCATAAAAGTAAGATACAGCAGATGGTCATTGACAAACCAGTTTTGTCAGCAACAACAAATACCAACGTCAAGAAAATTTATCAGCAAATTCAAGGGTTATATCTCCCACTCAATAAAAATCATTGCTGACTAATTTGAGGCATGAAACCTTTGCTCCCACAAATGATTAATCAAAGTCACTAGAAAATTAATCTATTATGAATGCACTTTTTCTACCCAATAGATTTCTACAAAAAAAAATATGCAGACAAAACTCTGATCATACCAAGGATAAATTATACATTTTAAACCTTAGATAAAAACATTGTAGACAAAGTTAATTTTTGCTTAAGTGAGATAGATGAGTCTTCCTAGACAAAATTCATGTATATACACATACTGAGAGGGAAGGAATCTTGTATTTCAAACACATGTACTGAAAAAATTATCAAAACTATGATATTTTACTTTTATGATAACCAATATCAATACGAAAATCATACCTAAAATTAAACCTATTCAAGAGAACATGGGTTTACATAATTTTGGATAAAAAATTTGGGTCACTGTCAAAAAAGGTTGAGAATCGTTGGACTACATTGATAAAAAGGAGGAGGGGATGCATTCAGGCTCTGTGCTTCCAATATTACCTTTGGAAAATTATTCCACTTATATTTGATAGCTTTTAAATCAAGACTTGAAAAAAAGAGAAAAAAACGTTACAAATTGAAAATGTTTATTTACCTGCTTGGGAAGTACTTGGTACTGTTAAGCAGACATGCAGCTCCATCTAGTGTGTGTCGAGTATAATCAATTGCAGGACACTAAGAAGAGAATGAACAAAAATATCAGATAGTCATCTTCTAATATAATTTGCCATGTGATAAGATATATTTTTTGTCTGTAACATTTGTCATGGGAGATAATCATTTAATGCAAATTGAAGAGTTGTCCCCCTTATCTCTTTTCTTCAACAAATTCGTAAAACATCAGGGTTCATTCTGATCAAACATTAACAAGAAAATGCGAAGAAACAATGCTTCTGATAATTTTGTAATAGCACTGAAAAATATTTAGATACACCATCAGTTTCAATAGCATTGATAGTAATGTACTCTAATAAAGAACTGAGTGATTTTCTTGGTTTGCTGGTGGTAACACTGGACTCTTCCACTGTAGGCTTAGGAAGGGAGTTGGTGGTTAATTTGAATGAATAAAATACTCCCTACCCACTATTTCACAAACTAGGCACTCTTCTTAGTGAGAAAATTCTGTATACCAAGAAATAGTTCCTCCAAAATTGTTCCTGAGTAACTATCTAAACCATTAACTATGGACCCGTACCAATTGGGGAAAAAAAACTACATGGTAAAGGATACAAGAGGGTGCAGAGCAGACTTCTTTAGCTCCCCACATAGTGGTAATAGTACCAGAAGGAGGAGGAGGGAGAGGAAATGTGGACCGATCACGCAAAGGTCTGAACCAAGTGTCATTTCAATCTAACACAATAGGACTGAAAAAATTGATATTCAACATTACTAGTTGTAGCAGCAAGAGGAAAAGGAAGATGTGGATGGTTCGTCTAGACCAAGTTTTATATCAATCCAACATCATATGGCAGACAGTTCAACTGAACGATAAGCGTCTTTTACAGATGCATTTGATGCATCTTAAGAAAAATTCCTATTTTTTTTTTACAACCAGAAGAACAAAATTCAAAGAATGATTGCTTGTAATACGACAATATACAATTCAGCCTGCACTACATCTCTCAACTGAATACACATTTCTAGAATTGCTACTAAATTCAATTACTTCTTTCTAACCCCATGATCCTGCCTTCCACAAGATTTTATTGAAATTCATGGAGATATTGGGTGGACAATAAGACATGGGGTAATACAAGTACCAATGTCTGGATAAATAGAGGTGTCAAATAATCAGTTAAGGAAAATCAGTGTTGTACCAGTACCTGTATCTACAAAAGCAGAAGTGAAAAATAATATGCACATATTAACTGTGGTTAAATCAGAAATTCTGATCAAGTAACAAAGTAAATTTTGTGTCAACTATTCATATCCTAAATTAATAATGACATCTGTTCTGTCTCAAGGGGCACTACATTAATATACAGCAACAATTGTATCTTACCTCTTTAGGTGTTTTATGAGCAGCACACAGGAATATCCATTGTTCTGTCGCAGTCATTTGTGTACAACTATCAGGATTACATTCATGCTAAAAGAATAAAATTAATTTCCAAAATAGGAAAGAGAAATTAAAATAACATAGCTTATAACATAATAATTCATACAGTGCTTCTTAACCTATTTCAGTGTCATTCACCCTAAGTCTACATTACAAAATCTCATTCACAAAGTTTTCTTGAAAGCATAAGAAATTTAGGTGTATGATCTTCTGTAGCAAATTTTGCCAATGGTTTAAAATGCTGAAAACGGCATGGGTTCCTTTACTGAAAGACAATCAATTGTTCTATGAAAGTTTACGATTGAAGTTATACTAAACCACACACTCCTGCTCACTCACTGTTAAGAATGGCATACAAATAATAACAATAAATGAAAGAAAGCCTGAAAGAAAGCCTAAATCTGAGTACTGTTATTGCTTTGAATGAATTGAATTGTTAGAACTTTTAGTTGCGCATCATTATTAACATCGAGTGGGCAAGGGTATGAAATATACAATCAGATCAGTTAGTTTATTGAAATTCCATAACCATCCTTTTGATCTATCATATAAAATGACTGGCTTGGTTTGTCACTGTCCCACTCTTAAACATTAGAACATCTCAACCAGATTTGGCATGTATACTCAATTGACAAACGGAATATTCCAAGTAAAAAGTTTTGAGAAAAATCTTCCTTCAAAAGGTTTTATAGGGAGGGTTCTTTTCAAAATGTAACTATAATGCTAAACTGAACCCTTACTTTCCATTTTTTATACATGTATATACTAGCTTGAAACTGCCCAATAGGTAGTATAGATATATAACAAATTTTACTTACTTGTAGTTTGACAGCAAGGCCATTGAGTTCCATACAGAACTGCCTATAACACAGAAAAATCAAAAACATTATCAGGAATCTGGGTGAGGGAGAAAAAATAAATATCAAGCAAAAATTCCACCAATACAAATTTCCTGAACATTCAGGTTTTCAGACAACTGAATTCCTTCTCCCAGCTTCTTCTGTTCACACAACATTTTAGTTAAATTATTCTTTGGGTGTAATACACAATATCTGTTTGAGAAACAGCCTCTTCTTTGGGTCTCTTTCTTTGGTAGTGTAAATATAATAGTATATAAGATATTATATATCACATCTGAAGAAGACTGCAGAATGCCTTAGTTCAATCAGTAAGAAGTATTCTTACTCTGGTGGTATTGCTAGGTGACCTTTTCCATGAATAATATGACATGTTTCATTTCTCACCAATTAGGAATTTTCTTTCAATTTTACATTTCTAAATCTGATTTTAAAGTGGTTTCCTTTGGTGGTAAATCTGATATTAGTCAAATCTATGATACACATAGCAAATAAATATCATAATTCTCAATCTAATAAAATTAAAATAATAACAATAAGATACAAAACATCTAAATTGTTATGCCATAAAAATTGATCAAGTAAGAAACCCAAAGAATATCTACCGAAGATGTTCATATTTCCACACTCCTTCATCCTGACCTTCAGGTGGAGTAAGAATAGCTTCAATATTCGTCACATCTTTTCTTATAGCCTGTTGGATAAACTGCAAATAGAGAGAAGAAGACATACATACATAAAATATCACACAGACAATTGCAAACTAATGTTCTGAACTGAAACTAGCTGAAAAATTGCACTATGGGCAGGGTTTCTAGTTATTTCCTGTAAGAGGTTGGCCCTATTAAGAGATAAAAACTGTTGTGAGGTTTACTAGATCATTGATTTTATAATACTGGCTTCAATGTATCATTTTGACAACTCAGAGGCCACATAAAGATAGACGGAATACGACATTTAGTATTATATAGATAGATGAAAATAGCATCATTATTGTTGGGGAGAGTACGAACACAGACCACACATTTTTTTTTTTGAAAGACTCATCTGCGCTAATGAGATACCATCAAATGGTTTGAGTAATACTTGTATTTGCTAGAGAAATTGATTTTTGACAAGTTAATTCAAAGCTTAGTTTATATTTGAGTTAAATTTTCTCAAATTTTCTGCTTTATTCTGAATTGGTTCTATGCTCATATAGTAGACATATTCAAGTATATGCATTAGCTCCTTCAAAACTGACAAAATAAGAAAAAGAAAAAATTAATCACAAACAAAAACTTTTTTTTATTCTTGAAATATAAAATAGGCAACTTGGGTATACAGATGTAAAATATGGTAATTTGACACATCATAGAGAAGACCCCCAAAATATTTCTTTCCATAAAAGTATAACTAAACAACATATAAATTAGATCTCGATGCCATAACAAAATTAAAAGCCTTTATTTACCTGTTCTTCATCAGAATATAGTGCACCATGAATTCATCTAAGTACATATAAACTGACAGATGCAAAATATGATCAAATTTGACATAAACTTATAGGATTTATCAAGTAATTATCTGAAAATTTCATCAAAAACCTTTTTCAAACAAGCATAAAAATACAAAGTGTTTTATTTTCAAATCATACAATAATGTCACATTGTGCTCCAAGTAAAGAAGGATTTACTTTTTTAAATGAGCAGTACCAGAAGTACGTGTTTACTAAAACACTTGTTTTTCAGAATCCTTAACTGATGGATTCGTCACTAACACTTATAGAAGCAAGAGATCACACTGCTTGAAGGCTAAAATGAAGCTCTACTTTCCTGCCTAAAAGAAGACATTTTAAACATTTTCTACTTGAACCATGAAACTGTATTAGAGACATATTTCAGAGAATATAAAACCTGGAAAGCAATGGATTTGAACCAAAACAACCCATGAACTAAGCCAAACCTCTTGAATGATGAGTAGATTATTTTTTTCAAAATAATGAGTGAACTTTTTTTTCCAGGTAAACTATATCCTTAAAGGATAAATTAATGAACAATGGTTAAGGTTTTTTCTGGCGAGTGCTTTCAATCAATATAGGAAATATATTATGTATATATATTATGAGTCTAAATACAAGTAGGAGTCAGGGTTGAGATTCACTTTTAAAAAATATCCTGAGCTACAGCATCAAAAGAAAAGAAATTTGTATATAGGCAGTCTGAGAAAGACACTATTAACATATACATCCTCCCTTACAAACTGAAGCAATTAAAAACTAAAACAATGATCATAGAAGGCTATGGAAACTACTTGTTTTTTAAAATTAACTCAATACTTTTCATTATAGGAGTATACATCTGCATAAGCTCTCATGTACTATCAATCAATGAGAGAAATGAAATTTTCTTGGGTGGGGTGGGAGCAAAATATTGTCAAAAATAAAATGTATACAGGGTCGAAAATTTTTTACCTATAAAACATTGTGTCATTTGCAGCCAATACAAAAATATGATTATTGCTCTTTTTCAATTCAGAACTTTATTAACCAACCCATACCCCATATCTTTTCCATCTACAGCGCTGTGAACACCCATACCTACCTTCTAAGAACAGAGAGGAAGAGTGTTAAAAGCCCGTAGAGCTCCAAGGCCACAGTTCATGATATCAGCAATGACCAATCCACCAGTCCCCTGCCAACATGTCATAAGCGATAGTGACTACCCAAACACTTCACAAAAGAACACTTGCTCCTGCTGGATCATCGGTCCAACAGCAACTACCCAGACATAGCCCCAAATCCATCATCAAAAGAACAACGTTATACATTGGCACCTACAACATCAGAACACTCTAAACTGACATACCCCTAACCAATCTAGAAAATGAAATCAAAATCATCAAATTGCACATTATAAGCATTAGCAAAAAGAGAAGACTCTGAGAAGAACTAATCAAACTAAGGAGCAAACATCTTTATAGCTAAGGAAAAGAGAAAGTAAAACAAAGTGCAGGGGGCCTTCCCATAGAAAAAGGCTTCGAAGCCATCTTGGACCAAATAGCCAGCATCACCATAGAACTTTCAAAGAGGTACATACTGAATATCGTCCAAATCTATGCTCTCACTTTGCAATCAACCCCAGAGGAAATAGATAACTTTTATGACTCAAACTCTCTACTCCAAGACACAAGAAAATACTTCATCCGAGTCCTAAATCAATGCAACATAGGAAGCGACCACTAAGAAACTGGCTATTCTATTCAACTTATGTCTAAAACAAAGTAAAGTCCCAGAAGATAAGAATACTGCAATCATGATGCTTTTACATAAAAAAGGAAACCCAAAAGACATCAACAACTACAGACCAATAAGCTCCTCAACTGCATCTACAAACTTTTCAAAAAAATTATCAATTGAATCACAAAAACACTAGGTGAAAACCAACCACAGGAGCACGCAGGCTTTAGAAGAAGCTAATGGACCACCTGTATTTGATAAATCAGCCGAAAGAAAAAGCAGCAGAATACAAGCTGCTACTCGCTGAAGCATTTACCGATTTCAAAAAAGCCTCTTGACTCAGTGAAAATTCCTACGATCACGAAGGCCATCACTGTAGGAGGTGTAGATTCCGCATATGTCAGAGTTCTGCAACATGTATACAGGCATAGCAGCTCCTTCAGCTCCAAAAACGGTTAAGACAAGGTGACACCGGCTAGCCCAAACACTTCACAGACTACCTCGAGATGATCTTCAGAAACCTAGACTGGGAGAATAAAGAAATCAAGATAGACGGTGAACTTCTGAACAACCTCAGATTTGCAGATGACATTGCCCTTTTCACAGAGAACCTATTCTACCTCCAACTAATGCTCGATGAACTAAAGGAAGAAAGCAAGGAAGTCAGTCTACACATGAGCTTCAACAAAACAAAGATAGTGTGCAAAAATCACGTCGGAAATAAGATCACAAAGATCAAAATCGAAGATGCAGAACTGGAAGAAATAAACCACAGTATCAACCTACAGCAACGAATCTCCATGAGACCCTCAAAAGAAGAATCACCCTAGGATGGTAAACCTTTGGTAGAGCAAACTCAATCTTCAAAAACCAGACGATCCCAATAGTCCAAAAAAGAAGAGTACACAGCCAATGCATTCTCCTGATAGTCACTTATGGAGCTGAAACATGGAACCTAACTAAGAGACAGACCCGCAAACTGAGAACCATGCAACCTGCAGATAAAAAAAAATCATGTCCAACCTCACATGGAGTGACCACAAGACAGCACAATACACCCAGAAGACAGGAATTTGTCTTGAAACCATTGAAAAACTCAAATGGTAATGGGCTGGCCATGTTGCAAGAATGGCACACAACTGATGGACACCACAACTCAAAACATGGATCCCACAGATCACATGTGCAACCGGGGCCGGCAGAGTACTAGATGGAGAGACAAACTAGACAAATTCAGAAAGTACCGGCTCTGCAACACCCATAATAGAGAAGTGTGGAGAATCCTGGAGAAGTTCTAGGTCCAATGACAGGCGTTAAGAGACTAATGATGATGAAGCAAAGACAAAGAGGGAAAACAGAGAGATATTCAGTGAAGTAATCAGCTGGATGAAATAGTGCAGTAGGCAATAATTTGCCGACCCTGTTGGTAACAGGAAGTGCTCAACTGTCTGCTCAGTAATACTGAGAATGAAAACTATTTCAATTTTTATATAGTGAGTATTTGTTTAAGATCCAAGAATTCTATGAAGAATTCCATTTCTCATCAAAATCCTCATGTAACGTGCATAGCATTTTTGCCCTGAGAAAAGGAAAATGTTACCTGCTGTACAGCAAGAGTACTCTCCATTTCATCAAAGGATTCATCAGGCCATCGACACCATTTCTAGAAAAATGAAAAATAGAAATTCATATAGCATTATAGGATACATCAGCTACGTATACTTCATAGATCTAATTCATTGTGCCTGGAACATTCAACAATACAAGGCAAAACATGTTACAATCCATTTATTTTAATAATAATCATGTAAAAAAATTCCATCAAAGAATAAATCCTATTTATGACATCACTAAAAAACATCTGAATTAAAGTACTCCCCCCCCAAATACACCGAGAAGAAACATGGAGATTCTAGATGTTATTAATAAACCTGTCAAAACAAGGCCTCAAATAGGTGGAAAAAGCATTAAAAAAAACAAAATTAAAAAAATACAATTCATAGAAGGGGTGTAGTGGAGTAAGGATGCCAATTCAAGTTTGCAGACAATACTGTACGGCCAGAAGTGCTGGAACACACAAACATATAAAAAGGGATATAGGCTTTAGAATATGAAATACTGGTATGAAAATGTTCATGACATAAAAATACGAAAATGAAGAATTACACCTAAAAATTAAGTTCCTAGCTGGTCTAGAAATAAAATGATATCATTTTCAAGTTTGTGAAAATCTCAAAATTTGAATGCATATTTCATCAGATCATAAAGAAGAGCTTGATTTCATCCAAAAATGTAAAAATGAGATAATTAGTGTTGTGAGTGGGTAATAAAACCAACTTCATGTACTTCTGATACGAAATGACAAAAAAATACATCTATTCCTACAAATTTTGATAACCCACGTCAAATAATTGAGTTTTTTTGGAGAAAAAAAAATCGTTCAAAATATTTATGTTGAAAAAGTCAGGTAGTCAGCATATTTTGAGATCTGGCTTGGGAACCAAAATTTTGATATCTCAGAGTCTCAACTTGACTGTCACAAATCAAGATATGTGCTTACTTCAATCCTACTTTATCTTTTATTTCTCATGTATTCTACAGTTATATAAGGTTTATGAGCTCAACTATTCAATTAACACATCGGGGCCACTGCAACCAACTTTTTCATCATTATTGGGATCTTACTGTTGAGCAACAGCTTTCTCAAATAAAATTTCTAATTTAACATCCTTTTTACAAAAGAGATTCAATAAATGCCAATAAAATGCCAACTTGTTGATAAATTCTTCATCTCTTCAAGAATAAAATATCATCTAAAATAGTTAAAAATGTCGGGAAGAACCAAAACCATCATTACCCAGTCTTCTACTTACAGAGCTGAGTTTGCAGTTTATAAACAGATCATTGCAAGTCTATATCTCTTCCCTTTATAGTGCATGTAGCTACATCAATGCATTTCTCAACTTGTACAGAACAAATGCATCAAGTTCAATAAATTTTCCAACAAGTAATGAACAGTCAAAGGTACAAAAGAAACTCAGACCTATTACAACACGGGTATTAAATGGAAAGGGTGTATAGGTACAGTACAAAGAGCTTGGAAAAATGACATTGAAATCAGTCCTACATGTAGGACGGGACAAATTTTCTCCTGAGCATGGTAATACTTGTGAAATGGTATTAAAAATAGAGATGGTGCAGGTCAACAGGTTATGAGTTGAAATATTATTCATTCCAAGGGAAATATGTTCTAATATGGTATTACTGCCTTCTGGCTAGTTTGTAGGAACATAGATAGAACATCACACACAATTTGGAAAAAATCATACTCCCAATGCAGCTCATACATTGTGACCATTATTCCTTATCAGAGACTGAGAAATGAAGACGTTTTAAAGATATTTATAACTACAACTGACAAGGCAAGGGAAAAATTAGGGAGGGAATATCTACTAAGTATGGCAAACAATGGAAAGCCTTGAAATTCAAGCAATCAGACAGTGGCTTCGGGGTAAGCTGATTGTATTTGGTGTTTTTAAAAAGGAAACAAGAGGACTGGACAACAACAAAAAAGTTATTAAAGGCTTTTTAATAGAACAAACTGCAGAGGACACCCCAAAATTGTACAAAGCAATTTGTCAATGAAAATGTTTGGTGGTGATCATTTATTTGGAAAAATACAGAGAAAAATGTGGCAACCTTAGGTCTACTTATCTGGTTCAATTTCATCTTGCATCAGCTTGCAGGGAGGGGGGTACTAATAACAGTCGAAGAAAGTTTTTCATTTTTCACCTTACATTGTTAAAGAATTCATCGGTCAACCCATGATTATGATGATTCAATAGGAAAAAGGGATATTCATTACTGAATAACTTACTTCTGTCACATTTTAGTGAATCACTACTGAACCTGAATTTTTACAGAAACAAGAATGAACGATGCTGGACACAAACTTCAACAAGCTTATATTGTAAATTGAACCATCTTCCCCACAAAAAAATGGGTGGGGGGTAAAAAAAATTGTTTTTCTTGGACATAAGGAGTAAATGTTTAAATTTCAACAACTCGCATGTACAATACATAGATCGCCATTCAAAAAAACTTGAAAACTAATAAAATCTATGTTGATGCTTCTAGTTTTGGTAAACGGTTTCTAAAAAATTAATTTATTCACTCTAAATATTCCCTGCTATGCCCCTACACATTTAATCTTCTTTGGCAACAAATTGTCTATTTCCTACCTGAACGATCTTTTGTTTTAGGAAATGACAAATTCCTTCATGAATCAAAACTTGCTAATGATTTAGCAGCTTCCGTCTGTACCGTTACAAAAATCAACTGAAACAGACTGAGAAGGAAACCAACACCACAACACTAACTCGGAAACCTGGGAAGAAAAAGACTCTGGTCTCAATCCATCTGGACAGCTGAAGGAGTGTTTGAACAAGAACATGACATAAATTAACTAAAACAAAATAATGCTAGGTAAAAAATGATGACACTCCCTCAACTCGGCTGGAATTATCTTCAGGAGATAACAATCTAGGGATTAGGGGTAGTAAGTCACGCAGGGCAAAGTTAGTTAGTGTTCGGAGAATCTCAACTTTTAAAAAAACCATTTCATAAACAAAAATACGGTGTGCTGTATCAACTATATTTGGAATAGTGGGAGCAAATGATCAATATTTATCCTTGTAGCAAGAAAGTATAAAAATTAGTAATAATATTTAGCAGGGTTAGCCTTGCAGGAAATAAGTTTCCTGGTTACTTTTATTTATTACAATAGGTAAGAATTTTCTGTCGAGTTGAAAACCATTGATGCTTCAATTCTGAATTTGATGAATTACTAACGAAGGTCAAGTTTACACAACAATACTACAAATGGATAAAGTAAATATCCTGTATCCTTCACGATCTCAAATCAGAAGTAAAAAGGGGTGATCGGATGAGGGAAAAAAAAAAAAAAAAAATTAGTGAAGGTGGTTTCCGATTGAAATCCAACCGATGTCAGGTTAGCATACGATCCGTCCAAAATTTTATGAAGTGATGCAAAACAATTTGACAATCCAATTTATGAAAAAAAAAAACAACAATATATACATTTACTATTGTTTTTCTTTAATGAATTCTCGTATATATATGTTTTTTTATTTATGCACCGTGTTTAACATGCAGTATGAGATTTTCACAGAACCCTAATCTGGACCACTTTTTACAATAATTGATCTCAGACTAGGTAAAATTTATTGAACAGTATGTACACATACATGCATAGATATTGTGATTCAGATCAACAATAGTAAAGAAACAATTAAAACACACACACAAGACTGGTCACAATAGAAAACTACATGGGTCATCGAGTTTTTCTTGTTTGAAATAATACCAGTAAACATTAAAAAAAAACATTCTAATCGTAATCACCCTTGACTAAAGGATTGTAAACAATTGACATTACAAAAAGGAAGATAATTCACGTAAGCCATACTTACATGAAAATGACGAAAGTCAAGTGCTCAGTTTAAGATTATAGTTCCATTGTAAATAGAAACCCCCTCTCCTTATGGAGCCCAATTTTTTTCTCTTCAAAAACTAATCGATTTCAGGATGGTTCGATTATCTGACAAATGGAAAGTATCTAAAATTAGATAAAAAAAAATCTTCATGGGGAAACTATTTTACGAACTTAAATTATGACATTACCCAGGAAACAAATACTATCGAAAAGACGGGGGATCACAATACAATACAATTCCTATCGTAAATTGAACCCTCACTTAGTAACCAACTGGCATTCTACACAATCGACATAAGCAGATAATTCATGTAAGAAGTACTTCCGAAATAATTATTAGATAAACCTTATTTATTAGAGGACACTATTAAAAAGAAGGGGGATCAAAACACAGAATATTTACATTAAAAACTGAGCCCCAATTTAGTAACCAGCCCGGAATTGATATGTGTACAATTGACATACAAGAAGGTTTTTTTCTGTTTATAGAAAGGAAACTAAACAAATAAAATGGACGAAGGATTACCTCGATGTTAGTGCCTGGCCGATTGCGTCGCACAACGGCAGGAGCATCAGCCATTTTCATGATTGAAGAAATTTTCCGTGTTTTTCACCCTCAGAAATGTACAAAATAGAAATATTCACCCACAAATATGTCGGTCGGTCGCCGCCTACCCTCAAAATAATTCCGACCACCACGATCCTGGCGGCTGCACTGTAAAACACGACGGTAAGATAACTTTGACACATACCATCTCTGAGATTATCTCCCTTTAGTACGGTCACCACTAACGGAGGGTTCGGAATTACAAGTAAACCTTGATTAATGTAGTTAATTCATTGCAATATTGTCTATACTGTTAAAAACCACATTGTATAAGGTCCTATTATAAATTCCTGTGTTTTTCCAGCATATACTCAGCTACATTATTGGTGCAACATCCTAAAAGAAAACCCGAGCAAATCTAAACCGCACTAATCAAAGTATAGCTGTATTTGGGGTAGCAAAACAGAACTTAACGGGAAGATAACCCCAACTCGAACTATCTCTTTGATTATCTCCCTTTAGTAAAGTGGGTCATCATATATCAAGGTTTCTTAAAGGAGTGGAATCCTTTCCAAGGAAGAGGGTGTCGCGTAAAATTATTTGGGGTCTTAAAGCCGAACACAGCGGAAAGATAACTCTGACTCGTCCAATTGTTTTGATTATCTTCCTTTAGTAACTTTTAGTAACTATTCTTAATCAGTGTTTTTCAAATTAGGGGTGGGAACCCAACGTGGGGTCGCGTGAAGATTTTTTTCGGTTACAAGCTAAACATAGCGGAAAGATAACTCTAACGTCTACAATGTCTCTGATTATCTCCCTTCCGTACAATGATAATCATACTAAATAAGTTATTTTCAAGGTAAGAGTTGGAACCTCTGCAAGGGGTCGGGTAATGATTTTATGGGGGGTTGGTGGGATCGCACAGCGGGAAGATAAGTGCAGTGTTCAAGTCTAAATTAGGGCTTCTCCTGGGGTTGTGTAAAGATTACAAAAATACCTTGATTAGTGCAGTTTAGATCAGTGTGGATTTTGATGTAATACGGTTAAAACTGTAAAAATAATGTAACTAAGAATAAAACAAAAAAGACCCTGAAAACACATAAAATTATGAGAAGACCTTGAACAGTGCAGTTTTGAACAGTATGGAACATTTTGGAACAAATAAACTTCACTATCCGAGGTATATCTCTCAAATATCATCTTGTCTGATTATTTATATCCAAATACTGATTATATATATATATATATATATATATATATATATATATATATATATATATATATATATGTGTGTGTGTGTGTGTGTATAAAACGATGGATTTATTTCATGAATTGCTCAATACATTCAAATTGAACATAAACTTAACTTAGAGTAGACCTTAAAATATGATGAAAGAAAGGTTTCGGTACACAAGCATGTTTATGTTTCTGCACTGTTTAGGCTTCTTCGGACGAATGATTTGATTTTTTAAAATCTCTCTTTAGGACATTATTGGGGGTGTTTATTTTTCTGGGTGGAGAACCTTCCTCTTATTTTTATATCTTTCCTTTTTTCTTCTTGTTTAGTAATTGGTCACTGCTTGTTTCATTTTACATAGTGGAGATAAATTACTGTCTGGTAGTTATTAATTATCCAGGGATGCTGAAAACACTTTTTATCAGTGTTTTGTTAAACTATCAGCTGTTTTTGGTATGTTTCCTCTCAGGAAATATATTCTCACTTGAATCTGCTCTCCAGTGTTGGGGTTCATTTTTACATGACTTTAGTTGATTATGTTTGATTTTTTTATATTCTAGGTTTAGTTTGTTTCTATATATCAAAGATAATTATGAAAAGTGGATTGGGTTGTTCCTAAAGTTTCAAGTAATGTGTTGACAGTAATTGACTGTTTTTGCATTTGTTGTTTGTAGAGGATGATGTATGGCTGACTAATCTTAGTTTAAAGGGTGCTGTAGATATTCCTATATGATATTTTGCTTTTCTCTAGGGTTGATATTCCAGCTTGATATACAATATTCGATTCGAGACATTTGTTTTGCAAAGGGCATCTGTTGCTGTATAATTGCAATTTGCATCATTTATTTTTTCTCCACTAGTATTATTTCTTATTACTCTATCATTATGTTTTGTTATGAATCTATGAAATTGTTTTCAACAGCCTAACTGTGAAGCAACGGGAAGCTTCAAATCCCTTTCTACGGATGATTCCACAACAATTAAACTTGCAGATAAAGGTTTTGTTATCGTAATTATGGATACAAAAGATTATTGTAGTGGTCTGTTTATTTCTATCTAAAATAATTACTAAAATAAGTAAGTATTAGCTTTAGCTACAAAATTCTGATTTCAGTTAAATATACAAAACATCACTCCCTCCGTCAACTCCCTATGAAAGCCTTGAATGCGCATGTACACTTGCTCATTTGCCCTGGTTCTATTAAATTGGTACTCTCTCTTTCTTCCTTTCTTTCTCTCCAGAATCGGTATCATTTCGCCATTTTCCCGGCTGATCTGAACTTTACCGTTTCACTACCATGACCAATCGCTGTCCTAAATATTGCACAATATATTTCATAGATGTCGAGGTATTTCTCATATGCTCACCTACTCAATTATGTCCTCTTCTCAAGCTCAACACGTATCCACCTTCATCTCTCGTGAATGAAATGGCAATGCCTTTACCATACAATAGACACAATGGTCTTTTTGATTCATCTTACTTTACGAAGCGCACATGGGATAAACCTCATGAGTTTTCTGTGACTGGAATAGTCAGTTCATTGTGTGTTTTTCAATGTCTGAAAATGACCCCCAAGTAGTTCATACACGATCTCAAATACATCACCCACAACTTGGGTAGGCATACCACTGGTACCCTGTCTCCATAATCATTCCTTGGTCTTCTCCAAGCCTTATGGATTCAAAGCATTTCAGTCACCTCCGCTTCATTACTACTACTACTATTACTACTACTACTACTACTACTACTACTACTTATTATCACGGAGCTCCTACCTTTAGCTTAAAAGCTATCTTCTATCCTCCTCATCTACTCAGCTACAGGTTAACACTTCCCCTTCTATCACGGATCCCATCTCCTAAACTAAACAAACCTCTTCTCTTCACGATTGATGGTATTAATGTTTCCTTACATGTATTTCTTTTCAGTCATGTATTGTTATAAATACCTGGTGACTATCGCCCCCGCCCGCCTTCAATATCTCAGTGACGTCAGAGTGCGGCAGGAAGAACTAACAACGTGAAGACAAAATCCTTCTTCCTCAACAACTACATCATCTCGTCGCAACACATAGAACACCAAGTAAGTCACTACTTTACCTCATTCACTTTAGGAACCACCTACATATCGTGACATTCCAAGAACTAGTGATACAACTAATATTTATATCTGATGTCCCCAAGAATTATACAGATTAATAATATTTATACTACAGAAAGGCTTGCCTTGATATCTTAACGGATATTCAATATCATAAAAAAAGATGATCCCAATCCAAAAACCAGATATTGATAAGGCTTAAAACTCATCATTGAAATAGATGACAAAAAATTAAGAAAATGTGCAAGGACTCCTTATTTCTACGGCCTCTCTGAAATTCACTATTTTCCTTTTGGATTTTCCAGCTTTAAGACTAATTTATTGTGGGTATGAATCCTGTATTGCTAAGATGTCAGAACGGATTGACAACTATCTAAAATCAGCAGTCAAGATTCCTTTTTTTTACATCACAGATTACTCAACGTTTTGAAGCACATTGCTAAATCAAAAACTTCAGAATTTATCAAAAAAGAATTTTTTCTTGTAAAGATATTGAGCGAAGATCACCCAGAACTCGCTGCAGTCCTTCCAGGACCTCCAATAGTTTCGTACCGCTGAATTCAAAACTTTCGATCATTCTTAGCTTCTTGTCAACAAAAATTTAAAGAAATATCAAAACCAAGCATCAGATACACACAGGAAAATTGAGAACCCCCTCAAAAAAAAAAAAAAAAAACCCAAACAGTCATACAAATTATTTAACTACGTGGAACAAACAGAAACATTGAAAAATGTTAGATCTGGCAATATATATATATATTTTTGGGAAGATTCTTGTCCATCTGGAAATAAGATTTTATTTGGCTTCCCCGCAGCTGGGCCGAGTGATATTGGGAGAGCTCAAAGACGAATCCGTAGTAATGCACCAGCCTCATTGTACCCTCATGTGCTGACGTATTGCACCTGTGCACTCGGTCTTTGATGCTTGCCACACCACAATCTCCGGCCCACTCGGCAGGCAAGCGTCAGTAACGGCGCCTCGGGCTTTTCCGTGGAACAGATACTACACTTTAATCCATGCCGAAAAGGCCGGAAAAATAGAGGGTCTATTTATTTAGTCTCCTACCAGAGCAAAATACGACCCAAGATCAAGGCTCTACGAGGGGAAAATAGGAGATACCCATCAAAAATAGCTCTAGCCGATGCAACTTTGGTTGCTAAGCAACCGTGGTTACTAAAGCAACCGCAGTCACGAAAGCGTCAGGACGAACCCAACCTGTCCCTTTAAATGCAATAGGACAGTGCTGCCCCGGGGCTACGGATCCCCTGCAGCTGGGCCGAGTAAGAGTGGGAGAGCCCATGGATGAATCCAAGGCTCCCAAAGCGCGTAGTAATGCGCATTGCACCGGCGCACTCGGGCTTTGATGCTCACTAACACACAAGCTCCGGCCCATTCGGCAGGCAAGTGTCAGTACCAGCGCGTCGGGCTCTGCTGTGGAACAGATGCTACACTTTAATTCATGCCGAAAGGCCAGGAAAAATAAGGGGCAGCATCCTACCTATATAACTGTCGACATCATTTTCGATGACCCTGACAGCTCCTTCAACAACTGGTATTGTTTCAGTCTTAAATTGCTGTATTTCTGCGTTCTCAATTTTCAGGTCTTTGTACGTTTTCTATGTTGTAGTTTTTGTATTACAGTCTATGCGAATTGGACTTTTCTTTTCTTTTCTGTTGAAGTTTACATAAGTATACAATGAATGATAGAGCTTCTCTCTATACATGGGCAGTGAATTTAAGGACTATTTTTTGGATTTTACAGTGAGAAGGGTCGCCGGGAATTTTTGCAAAATATTTTCCAGCGTCTTCCTTGATCATCTCGAGTGCCCCGACAATAACAGCGACAGTTTGGGCATTCAAGTGCCACATCTTCTGTATTTTGATTCCAAAGTCCTTGTATTTGACTAGTTTCACTATGCCATTTGCAACTCGATCAGAAGGCACACTCATATCAATTGAAAGGCAAGTTCTATGGTGGTCCTTGATTACTATGTCGGGTCTATTGGCTTTGATGTTACTTTCGGTATTTATTGCGAAGTCCCATTGTATCGTGGCATTCTGCCTTTCAGTCACTTGGTTTAGTCTAATTGACGTTCATACCAGCTATTGCCTGTTGGGATTATGTAGTGTTTGCAGATTTTTGAATGTCGATATTGGCCAACTTTGTCATGGCTAGACCTGTATTCTGTAGGCGTTAAAACAGAGCAACCAGACACAAAGTGGTGTATGGTTTCTCCATGCAGATCATAGGAAAGGTATCTTTCATATTTGCTTGGAAGTTTCGAGTATGCAAGCTTTGGTCTTGAGCAGTCAGTATAAATCCCTCTGTTTCTGCTTACAATCCAATGCTCTGGAGCCACTGTTGGGAGTTTTCTCTTGTCTACATCACCGTATTTGTCTCAGAGGTCATATTGTCCGTGCAAAGTTTTTTGACTCCACCTATCTTCAAGTTGTTTATGACCCAGCTCCTTTGCATGTTGCCTCATCTTCTAGTTCTCTTGCGAACTTTTTACTCTATTTTACCATTGAGTGCACTGTTTTGTGTTTTGATGTTCCTTAGATATTTTAACAATCAGTCCTGATAGACTTCTAAGTTCTAGTGTAATCCTATTGTGACTATTTTGTAAGACAGTTCGAGTTACACCATTCCAATGTCAGATTTTGGATGGTTTATTCTTTGACACGTTATTAGTTTCCTTAATTCAATTTTTTTTCATCTCATCTAGATTTCAATTGATCATATTAAAACTATATGTTACAGCAGGGAGGAATAGCTCGCGTATTGGTGGCGTATATTGACATTTTTGTTGTTGTTGTTGTCTTCGTTGTCGTTGTTGTTGATATCATTATAACTTCAAATTCTTCTTCTTCTTCTTCTTCTTCTTCTTCTTCTTCTTCTTCTTCTTCTTCTTCTTCTTCTTCTTCAGTAGTGCTGTCATCTGAGTACTATCAGCTCTTCCCTGGATTTCTAGAGTTAGATGTAAAAATTAAAATGAAGGTCAAGGTTAAGGTCAAATTGGTGATCGATTACGTATATGGCCTTGATGTAAGGTAAGAATCATGGTCAACATAAGGGTTGGGGTTATGTTTCGGTTCGAGATGAAATAACATACATTTTGATTATTTCCCTTTCATTTACACATAGATTATATGACAGAAAGAGAAAATAGATGTTACTTTTGTCGTGTCGGGGGACCAGATTTAAGGTTGCTAATATATTAGCTCCCTAACACGTGTATAACCTAGAATTGATCTAAGAAGATAAATCCTGGTAAGTAGCGTGTTCGTTGCTTAAGCACAAAAACAAGGTTAGTACACTGTAAGTTGAATCGTAAACAAAACGAAGAAATAAGAACAAACAAAGAAGTAAACAACAGTGCCAGGTTTAATTCATGAGTGAATTAAAATAAACAAGGACCGGAGTTTCTACCGACACGAATATGAGGAGGGATCTACCAGGATAAAAGATGTAGAGATAGGAAGGATGAAGGGAAAGTAATGTCACTAAATAAATGTGAGATAGAGTCTAAAGAATGTCCGTCAGTATGGGTCATCCTATAGTAGCCACTATGAAGTTATCTTAAGAAGTCCGACCTAACTACGATGAGAGTGCTCAACTTGGATAGGATGTGTTCTTGAGATGAATATGTGATGATGCGTGTGGTGGGCACTACACTTTTTTCAGTTCTCGATGTTAGAGAGACCTCCATCTAATTGATTTTGGGATAATTTTTTTTTACAATCTCCATGTAAGGGAAATAATAGAGCTACAGATGATCTTCCTTACACCTACATGTAAACATAATTCATTTTTATTCATTTCAGCGTGAGATCCCTTCATTGTAATTGATTAGAGAGTAACTCCCATTTACTGTAATTGTGAAGTTTTGCGTAATAATTGAAGTTAACATCCAGGTTGTGCTTGCAGTCAAGTTCATGGTTAACATTCTGGTAAGATTCGTGGTTAGGATTGAGGTA
This sequence comes from Thysanoteuthis rhombus, assembly GCA_963457665.1. Classification (NCBI taxonomy): domain Eukaryota; kingdom Metazoa; phylum Mollusca; class Cephalopoda; order Oegopsida; family Thysanoteuthidae; genus Thysanoteuthis; species Thysanoteuthis major. Next base: position 71,508 of record OY735212.1, on the reverse strand, counting down.
AGGGATAAAAATTGTGGTCAATTTCAAGACAGGGATTATGTTTAAGGTCCAGGTCAAGATCAGGATCAGGATCACGTTTCAAGTTTTGTGTTTGATGCAAGAATCAAAGTCCTGGCAAATCTTGCAACAAAATAACAATTTATTGATATTTATTAAACTTTGAAAAAAGTTCGCCTTTACTTTTGTCCCTTGAAAGTGGAACAAGTTCACCTTCACCGTTGACCCCTTAAGAGGGATAAATTTTTCCATTACATTTGACCCATTGTGGGGGGAGTTTTCCTCGTTTTTACTTTCAGACCTTCCCCTGAGTCAGTTGAGTATGCATGGCGAATTTGGTTGGACTGCACCCATGTTTAGGTGGTTTCTATTGCATGACATACATACATGTATACAGAGAGACGGAAAGAAACCTATTCTATGCATACAAGATACTCGTGTTACCAATGGCTTTTTCTAGAAGGTATGAAAACAAATCACATCGCTTGATTGATGGTTTCTTTTAGAAGGCACGAAAACAACTCATATCGACTGGCTGATGTTTATTATTGTCAGCAACAATTGTTGTAACATTGGCTGGAAGGATTTTGAAATCATATCTTTATTCAATAAAGAATTCCATACCCTGTCCCTGTTGAGTAGCGGATTGAGTAGTTTGATTACATGTTAGACACAGGATATGGAATCGGCAAACTGAGTTCAAATACCTACTGATGTGGACTGGGAAAAACATGAGTCCACTTTCATACCGAGGAAATAGCACACCAGATGGAGCCTCTCTGAGAAGAGCCATGAAAAAAACTTGGCATTCAACATGGCTATCTCCGCTATCTATGCTACCGAGGAATGACACCCCAGCATGAATAAGCGATGATCAGTGTGTGCTGGATTTGATGTAGTTTGCAATTTAGCCCATATTGACAGAAATAGCCAGAATGGGCATGGAAGGTAGTTCTAGCACATGAACCCTCACAAATGGTCTTTCGAATATCATTTTTACCTATCAATTTTATGGCTTTTCCTGGCGTAGTTTGACGTGCTGATTACAACAATACCATTGGACCGGCTATATTTGATGTAGTTTTCGATTTAGACCATTTTGAAGGAAATAGCCGGTATCGGCCGGGAAGGCAATTCTTACACATGAGCCCTCAAAAATAGACTTCCAAATGTCATTTTTACTCATCGATTTTATGGCTTTTCCTGGCGTAGTTTGACGTGCTGATTGCAACGGTACCATTGGATCGGCTGTATTTGATTTAGTTTTGAATTCATCCCATTTTGACGGGAATAGCCGGTATTGGCCGAGAAGGCACTTCTAGCACATGAGCCCTCAAAAAAAGTCTTTTTAATGTCATTTTTACCCATCGATTTTATGGCCTTATTAGCCCATTTTGATGGAAATTGCCAGTATTGACCGAAAAGACACTTCTAGCACAAAGCCCTCAAAAATGGTCATCGAATATCATTTTTACCTACCGATTTTCTGGCTTTTTCTGGCGTAGTTTGACGTGCTGATTGCAACCGTACCATTGGATCGGGTGTATTTGATGTAGTTTTCGATTTAGCCCATTTTGACAGAAATACCTGGTATGGGCCAAGAAGGCACTGCTAGCATATAAGCCCTAAAAGATGGTCTTTCTAATGTCATTTTTACCTATAGATTTTATGGCTTTTTCTGGCGTAGTTTAAAGTGCTGATTACAACAATACCATTGGACCGGCTATATTTGATGTAGTTTTCGATTTAGCCCATTTTAACAGAAATACCTGGTATGGTCCAAGAAGGCACTTCTAGCACAATGTCCCTGGAAGATGGTCTTTGGAATGTCATTTTTACATATCAATTTCATGGCTTTCTCCGGTGTTGTTTCATGTGCTGATTGCAACAGTAGCATTGGATCGGCCGTATTTGATGTAGTTCTCGATTTAGCCCATTTTGACAGAAATAGCCGGTATTAGCTGAGCAGGCACTTCTAGCACATAAGCCCTCAAAAATGGTCTTTTGAATGTCATTTTCACCTATCGATTTTATGGCTTTTTTCTGGCGTAGTTTGACGTGCTGATTGCAACAGTACGATTGCATTGGCTGTATTTGATGTAGTTTTCAATTCAGTCCATTTAGATGTAAATAGTCGGTATTGGCTGAAAAGGCAATTTTAGCACAATGTCCCTGAAAAATGCTCTCTCGAATGTCATATTTACCTATCAATTTTAAGGCTTTCTCCGGTGTTTTTTCATGTGCTGATTGCAAAAGTACCAGTGGATTGGCTGTATTTAGCCAATTTTGATGGAAATAGCCGGTATTGGCCAAGAAGTCTTTTTTGGCTTAGGTTTACGTGCTGATCGCAACGGCACCATTGGATCAGCTGTATTTGATGTATTTTTCAATTCAGCCTATTTTGACGGAAATAGCCAGTGTTGGTCGAGGAGGCACTTTTAGTGCATGAGCTCTCAAAAATGGTCTTTTGAATGTCATTTTTACCTACCGATTTTATGGGATTTTTGGCGTAGTTTGACGTGCTGATTGCAACATCACCATTGGATCAGCTGTATTTGATGTGGTTTTGGATTTAGCTTATTTTGACAGAAACAGCCGGTGTTGGACGAGAAAGCACTTCTAGCACATAAGCGCTCAAAAATGGTCTTTCTAACGTCATTTTCACGTCTCGATTCTATGGCTTTTTCCCGGCGTAGTTTGACGTGCTGATTGCAACAGTACCAATGGAACAGCTGTATTTGATGTAGTTTTTGATTTAGCTCATTTTGACGGAAATAGCCAGTATTGGCCGAGTACGCACTCCTAGGACATGAGCCCTCAAAAATGGTCTTTCGAATGTCATTTTCACCCATCGATTTTATAGCTTTTTCTGGCGTAGTTTGACGTGCTGATTGCAACAGTACGATTGCATCGGCTGTATTTGATTTAGTTTTGAATTCATCCCATATTGACGGGAATAGCCGGTATTGGCCGAGAAGGCACTTCTAGCACATGAGCCCTCAAAAAAGGTCTTTTTAATGTCATTTTTACCCATCGATTTTATGGCCTTATTAGCCCATTTTGATGGAAATTGCCAGTATTGACCGAAAAGACACTTCTAGCACAAAGCCCTCAAAAATGGTCATCGAATATCATTTTTACCTACCGATTTTCTGGCTTTTTCTGGCGTAGTTTGACGTGCTGATTGCAACGGTACCATTGGATCGGGTGTATTTGATGTAGTTTTCGATTTAGCCCATTTTGACAGAAATACCTGGTATGGGCCAAGAAGGCACTGCTAGCATATAAGCCCTAAAAGATGGTCTTTCTAATGTCATTTTTACCTATAGATTTTATGGCTTTTTCTGGCGTAGTTTAAAGTGCTGATTACAACAATACCATTGGACCGGCTATATTTGATGTAGTTTTCGATTTAGCCCATTTTAACAGAAATACCTGGTATGGTCCAAGAAGGCACTTTTAGCACAATGTCCCTGAAAGATGGTCTTTGGAATGTCATTTTTACTTATCAATTTTATGGCTTTCTCCGGTGTTGTTTCATGTGCTGATTGCAACAGTAGCATTGGATCGGCTGTATTTGATGTAGTTTTCGATTTAGCCCAAAAAATGCGCTCAAAAATGGTCTTTCTAACGTCATTTTTACCTCTCGATTCTATGGCTTTTTCCCGGCGTAGTTTGACGTGCTGATTGCTACAGTACCAATGGAACAGCTGTATTTGATGTAGTTTTTGATTTAGCTCATTTTGACGGAAATAGCCAGTATTGGCCGAGTAGGCACTCCTAGGACATAAGCCCGCAAAAATGGTCTTTAGAATGTCATTTTCACCTATCGATTTTATGGCCTTTTTCTAGCCTACGGTTACATGCCGATTGGAACAGTACCATTGGATTGGTTATATTTGATTTTGTTTTCGATTTAGCCGATTTTGAAGGAAATACCTGGTATGGGCCAAAAAGGCACTTCTAGCAAATGAACCCTCAAAAAATGTCTTTCGAATGTCATTTTTACCTATCGATTTTAGGGTTCTTTTGGCGTTTTTTGACGTGTTGATAGCAACGGTACCTTTGATCGGCTGTATTTGATGTAGTTTTCGATTAATTCAATTTTGACGGACATAGCCGGTATTGGCCGAGCAGACACTCCTAGCACATAAGCCTTCGAAAATGGTCTTTCGAATATCATTTTTACCTATCGATTTTATGGCTCTTTTTGGCGTCGTTCAGCGTGCTAATTGCAAAGGTACTATTGGATCGGCTGTATTTAATGTAGTTTTCTATTCATCCCATTTTGACAGGAATAGCCGGTATTGGCCGAGAAGGCACTTCTAGCACATAAGTCTTAAAAAATGGTCTTTCGAATGTCATATTTACCTATCGATTTTATGGTTTTTACTGGCGTAGTTTGACGTGCTGATTGCGAAGGTACCGTTGGATTACCTGTATTTGATGTAGTTTTCGATTTAGCTCATTTTGATGGAAATAGCCGGTATCAGCCGAGAAGGCACTTCTAGCACATGAGCCCCCAAAATGGTCTTTCAAATGTATTTTTACCTATCGATTTTATGGCTTTTTATGGCGTTGTTTGCCTTGCCGATTGCAACAGTACTATTGGATTGGCTGAGTTTGATGTAGTTTTTGATTTAGCCCATTTTAATGGATAATGCTGGTGTTGGCCGAGAAGGCACTCGTAGCACATAAGTCCTCAAAAATGGTCTTTCAACTTAAAGTTTTCCTCATCAATTTAATGGCTTCTTCTGGCGTAGTTTGACGTACTGATTGCAACGGTACCATTGGATCGGGTGAATTTGATGTATTTTTCGATTTAGCCCAATTTGATGGAAATAGCCGGTATTTGCCAAGAAGGCATTTCTAGCACATAACCCCCCCAAAATGGTCTTTTGGATGTCATTTTTACTCGTCGATTTCATGGCCTTTCCTGGCGTAGTTTGACGTGTTGATTGCAACGGTACCATTGGATCCGCTGTATTTGATGTAGTTTTCGATTTAGCCCATTATGACGGGAATGGCAGGTGTTGGCTGAGAAGGCACTTGTAGCTCATAAGCCCTAATAATGGTCTTTCGAAAGTCACCTTTACCTATCGATTTTATTGCTTTTTCTAGCAGAGTTTGACGTGCTGATTGCAACCGTACCTTTCGATCGACCGTATTTAATGTAGTTCTCGATTTAGGCCATTTTGACAGATATAGTCGGTATGGGCCGAGAAGTCACTCCTAGGACATAAGCCCTTAAAACTGTTGTTTCGAATGTCATTATTACCTATAGATTTTATGGCTTACTCCGGCTTAGTTCAACATGCTGATTGCAATGGTACCATTGGATCGACTGTATTTGATATATTTTTCGATTTAGCCAATTTTGACAAAAATAGTGGGTATTGGGTGAGAAGGCACTTCTAACACATAAGCCCGCAGAAATCGTCTTTCGAACGTCATTTTCACCTATCGATTTTATGGCTTTTTCTTGCGTAGTTTGACGTGTTAATGGTAACAATACCATTGGATCGGCTGTATTTGATGTAGTTGTCGATTTTGACCCATTTGACGGAAATTGCCAGTATTTGCCGAGCAGGCACTTGTAACACATAAGCCCGCAAAAATGGTGTTTCGAATATCATTTTTACCTAAAAATTTTATGGTTTTCCCGGCATAATCCAACGTGCTGATTGCCATGGTACCATTGGATCGACTCTATCTGATGTAGTATTTTTTTCAGCCCATTTTGACAGAAATAACAGGTATTGGCATAGATGGCCATTGCAGCACATAGGCCCACAAAAAATGGTTTTTCGAATGTCATTTTTACCTATCGATTTTATGGCTCTATCTGGCGTAGTTTCATGTGCTGATTACAACGGTACCATTAGATTGGCTGTGTTTGACGTAGTTTTCCATTTAACCCATTTTGACAAAAATAGCTGGTATTGGCCGGAGAAGCATTTCTATCACATAAGCACTCTAAAATGGTGTTTCTAATCTCATTTTTACCAATCGATTTCATGGCTTTTTCTGGCGTAGTTTAACATGCTGATTGCAATGGTACTATTGGATCGGCTGTATTTGATGTAGTTTTCGATTTAGCCCATTTTGACAGAAATTATCGGTATTGGCCGAGAAGGCACTTGTAGCACATGAGCCCTCAAAAATGGTCTTTCAAATGACATTTTTACCTATCGATTTTATGACTCTTTCTGGCGTAGTTCGACGTGTTGATTGCAACGGTACCATTTGATCGGCTGTATTTGATATAGTTTTCGATTTAGTCCATTTTGACGGAAATAGCCGGTATTTGCCGAGATGGCACTTCTAGCACATAAGCCCTCAAAACTGTTGTTTCGAATAACATTTTCACCTATCGATTTTCTGGCTTTTTCTGGCATAGTTTGACGTGTTGATACCAATGGTACCATTGGATCAGCTGTATTTGATATGGTTTTCGAATTAACGGACGGAAATAGCCGGTATTGCCGAGAAGGCACTTTTAGCACATAAGCCCTCGAAAATGGTCTTTCGAATATCATTTTCATATATCAATTTTATGGCTTTTTCACGCGTAGTTTTACATGCTGATTGCAACGGTACCATTTGATCAGCTGTATTTGATGTAGTTTTTGATCTACCCATTTTGACGGAAATAGTGGGTCTTTGCCAAGAAGGCACGTGTAGCACATAAGCTGTCTGAAATAGTCTTCCGAATGTCTTTTTTACCGATCGATTTTATGGCTTTTTCTTGTGTTGCTCGACGTGCCTATTGCAACGGTACCATTGGATCGGCTGTATTTGATGTATTTTTCAATTTATCCTATTATGACGGGAATGGCCGGTGTTCGCCGAGAAGGCACTCGTAGCACATAAGCCTTCAAAAATGATCTTTCCAATGTCATTTTTACCTATTGATTTTATGGCTTTTTATGGCGTAGTTTGACTAGCTGATTGCAACAGTACCATTGGATCGACTGTATTTGATGTCGTTTTTGATTTAGCCCATTTTGACGGAGATAGTCGTTATTGGCCGGGAAGACACTTCTAGCACAAAAGCCCTCAAAACGGTGTTTCGAATGTCATTTTTACCTATCGATTTTATGTTTTTTTCTGGCGTACTTTGACGTGCTGATTACAATTTCAGAACACCTGTTAGGCAGTCATATTCTTAAAATCATGCAGAATTCTTCGTTAGAAATAAGAGGTTTTAAAAAAATCTCATCCCCACTAATGGAATTACAAGCAAAACGAGTCATTTTAATCAAAACTGTATTGTGTGTTTCTGGGTTAAGGGTTATTCTTGAAAAGAATGCGAGAAAATGGCCGAAAAACATTTCATACGTTCATTGTATTTTGATGGATATCGTAATTATGACAATAAAATTCACTTTGTACATTTGGTAAAGAGGGTACAAATCAAGCTTATTGCGTCTCAAATAGTAACCACCTCAATGTATTCTCATATATCTTTCAGGTGTAAAAAATATGATAAACATTTCAATATTCGTAGTGTAGACAGCTAGTACGGATGACATTCAGAGCAGACAAGATTGAGTTGAGAGTAACTCATGAATTTGATATTGAAACCGCTTCCAGTTATATTCATTTTGGAAAAAATGATGAATTCACAACAAGTATTGCTATTTGTTTAAGAGAATTTCTGTAATTGTGTTTATAAGTGCCAGAATGAAGCTTTTAGCTCTGAAAGGTAGATTTCAAAGTTATCTGGAAATCAAAGATGCAAAACCATAAAAGGAAGTTGACTTCAAAATACTTACCACGTTCATTTCATTACCTGAATAGTACAAAGAAAGATCGCAATGGATTTATTGTTCCTGATCATTTTCACTTACAAAAATGAAGACAAATTTTGAAAAGTCTTTTAATGCGACAAAATCTTGACACTTTTTCACCGAGCAAGAGCATAACAAAATCAGTAAAAAGTTAAGTAAAAGTTTTAGATTGGTTTCAGTTGTCGCAGTAAATCTCGAAAGCTTTTCTTACTGACACTTCTGAAAAGGAAAATTCGTCCGAAACTGATAAAATGTACAAGTGTTCTGTCTTAATGGTTGGAATAAATTTGAAAATGTTGGACACGATAAAATAAGACACGATGAAGGACGACGAGTTGTAAATGGCGTGCATAATTAGAATGGTCAAAAGGCATAAATGTTCGTAATAAATACAAAAACAGCAATACTAAAAATAATGTTTATTTAGAGACAGATGGATAAATAATTAACAACACTTACTTCAGATTGGTGGTCCGCAGCAAGATAGATTTCTTAACCGTTAATTCCCACGAAGTAACATTGAATGCCATCTTTTTTCTTATTTTTTTTTTGTACAAGAAATAGACGGAAATTTCTTGACCGGAAGTGACGCCAGAGCTTCTGACATGACCGCTAGCAATTGGGAGAATAGACTGAGGGGAGAAAATTGCTACTTTTATTCATTACATTTGTTTATTTTATACGTCAATTATTTTGATATCTTCATGGGGGGTTGACAGTCATATTTCCGGGAGGGGGCTCAAAAGTTGACATTTCTAGGGAAAGGTGCTAAAAGAAACATTTCAGGAATGGAGGGGTCAAAAAGATACCCTTCGAGGTGGGGATGCGAAACAATTCATTTCTAGGGGTGGGGTTGCAAACAGATACATTCCCAGGTAGGGATGCAAAGCAATTCATTTCCAGGTATGGGGGCCACAGAAGGATATATTTCCAGGCGGTGGGCACGAATTGATATATTTTCAGGGGGCACAAAAGGATATATTTCCACGGGGTGCAAAAAGATCCATTTCTAGAGGAGGGGCACAGTAGGATATATTTAGGGAGCTCGAAAGGATATGGGGAACTGGATATGAGAAAACGCAGTATTTTGGTGAATGTAGAAAGAAAGGAATACTCAGAATAAATGTGGTATGGTGGAAGAAATATTGGAGTTCATACTTTTAATTACAATCTTAGGATCGCCCCACCTAATCATGTTTCGTTTACCTATTTACTTAGAGACTGCACTTGGGATCTGTGAGGGATGCATTCGGACCTAGTTCTGCCAGTGCAATAAGTGAAGTAAAGTATACTAGATGAATCGAAATAAAGAAATACGTTTACAGGTCGTTTGCTGGGTCGTGAGGTTGGCACTGACCCCCTTACTTTTTTGCAAATCTGACGTTCCTTCTTCATGTAAGGACTTCGTACAGAACTCTCCATACGTTTCTATAATCCTATCGTTGTGTTAAGAACATTATTTTTACTTTTTTCTAATTGATTAAGAATTCTACATGAATTCGAGAATCTGATTGCCTTACAAGCGTGCCATAATTGTGCATTGTTTGAAATTCACAATGTATCGTCTCATTTACCCAGTTCCGTTTAGTCCATGGGCAAGGGCCCAAAATTTGTCCTGTTACACTTGGTGGCACTAAACTTGACAATTTTGGTTTTCTACATGTCTGCAGAATATGAAAATGGTTGATGGACTTTTGGGTCGCCTAGTCAAAGAGAGAAATCAAAGTATAATTCTCAATGTGTCAGGAGCTTAATTCGGTATACTAGTAGCTCAGTCTATCTGAAAGTGGAAGTCATGACTGGGGGTGGGGGAAAATATTGGCAACCAGGGTAAATCATATATCTAAAAACTATCCAGGTTAAGGAAACACATTTTTTATTTTAAGGATGGCTATTTTGAGATTCAAACTGGACGACTGTGAGTGTACATTTCTTCTGATTATAACTGAGTCATTCAGCATTGGTCCGTCCCAGAATTTAATCATTTTTTTTTTTTAATTTATTACCCTTTCTTTCACGAAATTTCATTGATAGTATAGATGAATTTTAGATTTTGTCGGCGGACAGGGGCAAATATAGAAATGTGCAAAAAAAAAAAAAAAAAAAGAAAAACACACAAGGCATCTCAATCGGAAGCCAAATCCTGGATCAACCCCAATACTCGATCACTTTTTCCTTCCGATATGACCCACCTTTCCACAAAATCAGATTGAAATTCATTAAAATATATTGAGAACTTTCGGAAATATTCAGTAGAGAGACAGGAGCGAATATAGAAGTGTATAAGATATTAAAATGTAAGAATATCTCTCAATCGAAAACGAATTCCATACCTCTCTATCAAGGGTATTGCTGAGCCAATACTTTTCGAATCTATTTAGTTCATCTTTGCATCTTGTATTCTACCGGTCTCGATTTTGCATGTGATCTCTAAGGATCCATGTTGTGAGTTTTGATGTCCCTCGGTTGTCTGTCTCCCTTGAAACATGACCAGCCAATTGCCATTTGAGTTTTCTAATGGTTTCTATGATGTCTCAGACTCACGTTTTCTCCTTGATATATTATGCTGTCTTTTGATCTCTCTATGTTAAGTTGAATACGATTTTTTTCTTGTGCATGTTGCATGGTTCTCGGTTCTAGGGTCAGTCTCTTGGTGAGGTTCAATGCTTCAGCTCCATAGGTGACTAACAAGTCATTGGTCCGTCTTTTTAGGACTTGTTTTTGAAGGTTTAGCTTGCTCTACTGAATGCTTGCCATCCCAGAGTGATACTTCGCTTTATTTCTTTTTCTTTTAATGATTATATGGAGATTCTTTATCCTAGGTAGATGGTCCACTTTCTCTAGATCTGCGTCTTCAATTTTGATCTTTGTGTTCCGACATGATTGTTGTATACGACATTTGTTTTACTGAAGTTCCTGTGAAGGCCGACTTCCTTGCTTTCTTCATTTAGTTCATCGAGCATTAGTTGGAGGCTGTGTAGTTTTTCTGCAAAAAGGATGATATCATCTGCAAATCTGAGGTTGCTCTATTTTGATGCCTTTATTTTCCCAATCTACTCCTCTGAAGATTATCTCGAGACAGGCTGTGAAGAGTTTGGGTAAGCTGGTATCACTTTGTCTTACCCTTTTTGGGAGCTAAAAGGGCTCAGAGTCTTCATGTAGCCTGATGAAGGAGTTGCTGTGACTGCATATATGTTGCAGTACTCCGATGTATACAGGGTCTACACTTTGTGGAACGATGGCTCTCATTACCATGGGAATTTTCACTCTATCGAAAGCCTTCTTGGAGTCGATAATTGCTTCAGCGAGTGACATCTTGTATCCTGCTGTTTTTACTTTCAGCTGATTTATCGAGTGCAGTTGGTCCATACTTAAGAAGCTCCTTCTAAAGCCAGCTTGTTCGCATGGTTGGTTTCAATCAAGTGTTTTTGTGATTCGCTTGGTGATTTTTATGAAAAGTTTGTAGATGCAGCCGAGTTGGGCTATAAGACTGTAGTTGTTGAGGTCTTTCGGACTTCCCTTTTGTATAAAAGCATCATGATTGCCGTGTTCCAATCTTCCAGGACTTTACTTAGTTTAAAGTTGAATAGAATAGCTAGTTTTCTCATGATGATCTACCAGCCTTTTTGAGTAGGATGATAGTGATATGATCTGCTCCAGGGGCCTTCCCATTATTTGTTTGTTTTATGGCTTGCTTCATATCCCATAGTGTAACTCCTGAGAAATCCTTCAATTGATTGCTAGTGTCTTCTGTATTCTGTTTGTTGTTTTGTAGTCTTTGCTTGGAGGAGTAGGGTTTTTGGTAGGATTCTTAGATATGTTCAACAATCCTGTCTGTCTGTTGTTAGGTTTGCATTTCCTTTGAGTATGCTAGTTATTTGTTTCAATCCTTTACTGAGAGCTGTATTTATAGTTTTGAAGCCTCGACCTTTTTTGGGAGTTGTGTCGATTATTGCAGCCATGAATCTTCTTATGCGTTCTCTTTGTTTCTTTTTTGTTGTTTGATTCAGTTCGGTCTCTTCAATTTTCTCTCTTGTTGTTGTCGGTGGCTTGAGGTTCCAGCGTTTTTCAATTAAATTCCTGGCTTCATCTGAGATTTTATTAATAGTTTGTGTGCTCCTCAGTTTAAATAGAGTGATGACTCCTATTAGAGAGGTTGTTATATATGTTGTTGAGTTTGTTGATGTTGTTCTCTTCTGGTTCGGTAAGAATTATATATCTGTTTCTCAGTTCAAGTTTGAAGGATCGAGTGAGTTCTTTTGGTACATTCAGTGGTTGCAGTTTGGTGTGGAACATTTTTCTGCGTTCTTTGTTGGTGTTTTATTTTTGTTTATTTCGGACTAAGCTAGTGCTTAGTGCCGTTCCTGCGATTATTGGTGAGCCAGGCAAGCTGAACTTAACAATACCAGTTCCAACGCAAAAAGGTAAGCGAACCAAAAATATCTCAGTGGAAGAGTACTTTTCAAATGCGTAGCATAATTAATTGGAACATTCTTTTTACATTTTTTGAATTTTCAACATCCTGTCTTTACGTTTAATTGTCTCACGTTCAGTAGTCGGCCAACCACCCTTTCCCCAACAAAAACAATCATTGAAAACTTTTGGAGATAGTGTGGGGGAAAACATGAGGGACTGCTTAAAATTTCCCAGAAACTGAAAATGAAAAAGTATTTCTCAATCGAAAAAGAATTCCTGAATTTGAATTGTTTTTGTTTTGTTTTTTTTCATGATCGATTGTGCCCCCTTTCTTGACATTTTTTTTTCAAATTCATCAAGAACTGTTGGGGGTATTGTGTGATGTGGATATATAACTACGATCTGGAGCACAAAATTCCTGGATCCATCTATAAATTGATTACTTTTTCTGTTGTCCATTGTCCAGGTTTTCAAATTTCCATTGAAATTCGCAGACATGTTGGTGATGTCGTGCAGAGGGGACATTTACCTACGATGCATCGGAGGAAAAAAACCCTGATCCACACCAAAACTCAATCCCTTCTACAAAATTTCATTGAAATGTTGAAATGTTGGAGATGTCGTGAAGAGGGGACATATAGCTAGGATGCATCGAAGGAAAAAAACCCTGATCCACAGAAATACTCAATCCCGTCTTTCGTATTACAATACCCACCCTTCTACAAAATTTCATTGAAATTCACAGACATCCTGGAGATGTTGTGCAGAGGGGACATTTAGCTACGATGCATCGAAGGAAAAAAAATTTGGTCCACACCAAAACTCTATCCCTTCTTCCGTATCACATTACCCATCCTTCTACGAAATTTCATTGAAATCCACACACATGTTAGTAATGTCATGCAAAGAGGACATTTAGCAACGATGCATTGAAGGAAAAAAAACCCTGATCCACAGCATAACTCAATCCCTTCTTTTGTATCACATTACCTGGCCTTCTACAAAATGTCATTGAAATTCACCGACATGTTGGAGATGTTGTGAAGAGGGGACATATAGCTAATGCACCAAAAGAAAAAAACCCTGATCCATAGCAAGAGTCAATCCCTTCTTTCCTATCACATTACCCACCCTTCTACGAAATTTCATTGAAATGTATTGAGAACTTTTGGCGGTATCGTATGTAGAAAGGGATGGAAAAAAGACGTGGGAGAATACATTCACCGCTCCCAACTCCGGTGGCCGGGTATAATATTTAAGTAGAAGCCAAAAAATGTCTTGCTGTAACCAGGAATAGAAACATGTTTATCTATGCCACAGCGTTTGGTCCGACATATTAGACAGTCTCAGATAACAGTCCAAAGTTTAAAATGCTTGCTTTATATCCTTTCTGAAGACGAGAAAATTTGAAATTCATCGAGAACTGTGGGAAATATTGTGTTGCATTAATATATAGCTATGATGTGGAGGAGAAAAACATTGCTGGATCCGCCCAAAATTTAAGAACTTCTCTCATAGCTCATTGCTCAAAATTGAATCTGGAATTTTGGAAATGTTTTGTAAACAAACAGGGAAAAACAGGTGAAAACATCTATTCCTTCTAGCTTCGTTGGTAGCATCTTTATCCGTTTTCATATCAATAAATACGGAAGAATGATCAGTTAGATTGAAACCATTTTGGGCAAAACTATATTACTGCAAGTTACAATCGTATTTGGACGAAAATCATCGGTCAAAAGGATAACTTAGTTACGAATATTTTAACAGAATTTGTACTGTTCAAGTAATTTAATCGATCATTTTTGTTTTGTAAATTCCAATGAATAAACTTTCTATTGTTTATTTCGTACCCTGGATATGTACAACCTTTTAAATAAAAAGGTATGGTCATGTCTTTATAAGAAATTTATTTTATAAATTTGAAAGAATGAATGTTTCTAATTTCATTTTCACATTTAAATCTTAGGAACATGTTGCTTGATGTGATGATTTAAAAAAATGCATTTTTTAAGCGCTTATGTATGACTCAATAAAGTAAACGAATTTTAATAATTTTGTAAAGTTTTATGGAGATTGTTTTATGTTTTTTTTAAAACTTCCATACCGTATGTCACTGGAAGATTAAATATTTGATGGTAATGGTTAATTTGGTATTTCTTACTTAAAACTCGCCCCATATTCTCTAAAAATTATGATTTCTGAAGATTATGTTGCTTAATTGTACTTTTTTGAATAAAATAAATATCTAAGTACATTTTTTTCTCTTGATTTCAGCATCAAACAAAGTGTCCCTGAAATCAAAACTGAAATATTGAGTGAAATTACGTACTTAACTAGTACAAATTCAGTCTGATGCCTTTTGTCAGAACTAAAATACTAAATGAAACTAATTTCTTAACTAGTACAAATTCAGTTGAAACATTCGTAACAACTGTTTTCCTTCTGAGTGATGCCTTTTGTCAAAACTGTAATACGAAATGAAATTACGTACATAACAGATTCAGTTGAAACATTCGTAACTAGTGTCTTAGCATAACTGATGCCTTTTATTAAAACTGAATTAGCAAATGAAATTACGTACTTAACTAGTACAAATTCAGTTTGAACTTTCGTAACCACTGCTATGTTTTTGACTGATGAGAGATTCCGGTGGCTAAATTGGTAAGTGGAATGCAATCATCTGGAGCAAAGGTCATCATAATAGATAACATTTAAAAAAAAAAAATTTCCAATAAAAAATTCTGAGGAAAAGACCTTGTTCTCACTATGATGACCCCATTCCCTCTTAGTTCAAAAAGAATCATAATTGCTGTCGAATAATGGGTTTTACGCTTATATAACGTTAGATCAAGGACAAAATAAATTCTTTTCACCTTTTTGAAAATGCAGCTTCAGAATCGGCACCAAGGCATAATTTATGAAATTAAAAAACTGAAAATTAAAGTAAAATATTGCTCTTCTTCTGGGCAAGTTTTTACTTTTGTTTGCTTACTCATATTTACGACTATTTTCTATAAAAAAAAAAAGAAATATTTTTTCAATTATTTCGATAAATCAAATTTTTCAATATTTTATTCTCTCAATTACTGTCTGCTTAGTTTTATCAAAAATATCTAAAACATGACTGCTTCAAGTAATTTTTTCATATATTTTTTGTTTTTGTTATTTCTAATTAGTCCCTAACTAATTAGGTAAATTGTCTTCCGGTGGTTTGAAAGAAATTGATTACATTTTATCTTGTATTTCATCACTTAAAACCCTCCATACATATCGCTTGCAATTGTTGACATGATTCGAGATGTCAATCATTTTATTAATAACTGATTCTACCATGCAAGATATGATATTTTATGCTGCGTATTACGATGTTTTATGACATTTCAGTAGAGCGATGATGGAACTGAATTTTTTCAAAAAGAATTATGACAAATTATTAGATGACTTATCAATATATACCATATGAAATTTTGTATTTAACTAATACAAATTCAGCAGGAACATTTGGAACTAGTGTTATCCTTTCAACTGACGGTGTTTGTCAAAATTAAGATATGTGAAATTAGGTATGTAACTAATACAAATTAAGTTGAAAAATTCGGAACAACTGTTATCCTTTCAACTGATGCCTTTTTGTCGATACCATATAAAATTACGTATTCAATCAATGTACATTCAGTTTAAACATTCAAAACTACTGCCATCCTTTCAACTGACAGATTTTTTAAAAAGTAATATATGATAATGAATTACTTATTTAACTAATACAAATTTGGTTGAAACATTCAGAACTACTGCAAGCCTATCAACTGACACATTTTCTAAGAATTAAGATACCATATGAAATTACGTACCCGACTATTACAAATTAAGCTGAAACATTCAAAACAACCGTTATCCTTTTAACTAATACTTTTTGTCAAATTCAGATACGATATGAAATTATGGATTTAACTAATATCAATTCAGTTCAAACATTCGTAACTATTGTTATCCTTTCAACTAATGCTATTTGTGAAAATCAATATACCATATGAAACTACATATTTAACCGATTCAAATTCAGTTGGAACATTTGGAACTACTGTTACCCTGTCAACAGATACTTTTGGTTAAGTATTTAACTTTTACTAATTCAGTTGGAACATCTTGAACTACTGTCATTCTTTCAATTGATGCATTTTTTATGAATTAAGATACCATATGAAATTACGTATCTAACAAATACAAATTCAGCTCAAACATTTGGAACGACGGTTGTCCTTTCAACCTCATGTATTTGACTCAAAACAATTCAGCTGAAACATTCGGAACTATTGCTATCCTTTCAGCTGATGCCTTTCCTTGAGATGCCATATGAAATTACGTACAAATTCATTTGGAAGATCCAGAACAACTGTTATCCTTCCAACCAATGCTATTTGTCAAAATTAAGATACCGTATAAAAGTATGTATTTAACTAATACAATTCAAGCTGCAAAGTTTCGAACTACTGTTATATCTTTAACTGATGTTTTGTGTCAGAAATGTAATACCATATGAAAGTACGTATTTAACTAATACAAATTGAGTTGAAATATTCAGAACTACTGTTAATCTTTCAACTGATGCTTTTTGTCAAAATTGAGATACCATATGAAATTATGTATTCAACTGACGCAAATTCAGTTGGAATATTCAGAACTACTGTTATCCTTTCAACCGATGCCTTCTGTCAAAATTGGGATACAGTATGAAATATTGTGTTTAACTAATACAAATCCAGCTGAAACATATGGAAATACTGTTATCTTTCCAAATGATGCTTTTTGTCAGAATTAAGATGCCCTATGAAATTACATATCTAAGTAATATAAATTCAGTTAAGCATTCGGAACTTCTGTTATCCATAAATTAATGTTTATTCTCAAGATTCAGATACTACATGAGATTATGTATTTAACAAATACAAATTCAGTTGAAACATTTAAAACCGCTGTCATCATCTCACTGATTCCATCTGACAAAATTAAGATACCATTTGAAATTACATTTTAACTGATGTAAATTCTGTTGAAACATACGGACCTACTGACATCTTTTGAACTGACACTTTCTGTCCAAATTGAGATACCATATGCAATTACGTATTTAACTAATAGAAATTCAGTTGAACAATTCAGTACTACAGTTATCTTTTCAAATGATGCCTTTTATCAAAATTAAAATACCATACAAAATTACATATTAATCTAATTGAAATCCAGCTGAATAATTCAGAACTACTGCCAATTTTCAACTGATGGTGTTTGTCAAAATTAAAATTCCACATGAGATTACGTATTTGACTTACACAAATTTAGTTGAAACAAATTGAACTACTGTTTTCTTTTTAAATGTTGCCTCTTGTCAAAATTAAGTTAATATAAGAAATTACGTATTTAACTAATAAATAATCAGTTTAAACATTTGGAACTACTGTTATCCTTTTAACTAGGGCGCTTTATTAAAATGAAGATACCATATGAAATTATGTATTTAAATGATAAAAATTCAGTTAAAACATTTGGAACTACTGGTATCCTTTTAACAGATGCTTTTTGCAGAAGTAAGATACCATATGAGATTACATATTTGATTGATACGAATTCAGTTGGAACATTCAGATCTACTGTTATCCGATCAACTGATGCTTTTGTTCAAAATAAATAAACCATATGAAAGTAAATATTTAACTAATCCTGATTCAGTGTAAAGATTTGGAACTACTGTTTTCCTTTTAACTGATTTTTTTTCCTGTCAAATCTATGATAACATTTGAAATTACGTATCCAACTAAAACAGATTTAGTTCAATGCTTCAGAACTACAGTTACCCTAACACATTACGTGTTTGATTCAAACCTATTCAACTTCAACATTTGTAACTACTGTTAACCTGTAAACTGACACGTTTTGTGAAGATTAAGATACCAAAGTAAAAGAAAATACGTTTTTGACTCATACCAATTTAGCTGATTTAATTGGAATTCAGTTGAAACATTTGGTACAACTATTATCCTTTCGACGGATGGTGTTTGTCAAAATTAAGATACAATATGAAATCACGTGTTTAACTGATACAAATTCAGTTGAAACATTTAGAAATACTGTCCTCCTTTTAACTGATGGTGTTCGTCAAAATTAAGTTACCATATGAAATTTTGTATTTAACTAATACAAATTCAGTTGAAACATTTGGAACTACTGTTATCCTTTCAACTGAGTTGTGTTTTTCCAAAATTAAGTTACCATATGAAATTATGTATTTGATTAATACGATTTCAGTTGAAACATTTAGTACTACTGTTATCCTCTCCATTGATGGTGTTTTTCCAAAATTAAGTTACTATATGAAATGATGTATTTAACTAATACAAATTCAGGTGAAACATTCGGATATATTGTTATCCTTTCTACTGATGATGTTTTTCTAAAATTAATTTTCCATATGAAATTTTGTATTTAACTAATACAAAGACAGTTGATACTTTCAGAACTGCTGTTGACCTTCTAACTGATGGTGTTCGTCAAGATTAAGTTACAATTTGAAATTATATATTTAACTAATACAAATTCAGTTGAAATATTTGGAACTACCGTTATCCTTTCAACTGATGTTTTTTTTCCCAGAATTAGGATACCCTATGAAATTACGTGTTCAACTAATACAAATTCAGTTGAAACATTTGGAACTACTTTTATCCTTTTAACTAATGGTGTTTTTCCAAAATCAAGTAATCATATGAAATGATGTATTTAACTGATACAAGTTCAGCTGAAATATTAGGAACTACTGTTATCCATTTGACTGACGGTGTTTTTCCAAAATTAAGTTATCATATGAAATTATGTATTTAACAAATACAAATCCAGTTGGAACATTTGGAACTACTGTTATCATTTCAACTGATGGCGTTCGCAAAATTAAGATACCATATGAAATTATGTATTTAACTAATACAAATTCAGTTGAAACATCCAGAACTACTGATATTCTTTCAACTGATGTTTTTTGTCCAATTTAAGATACTATATGAAAGTACGTATTCAACTAATATAAATACATATATCGAGCCCAACACTTTCAAATTTATTCCAACCATTTAAAGACTGAACACTTGTACATCTGAACAGTTTTGGATGAATTTGCCTTCTCAGAAGTGTCAATTGAAAAGCTTTCAAGATTTATTTCAACAATCAAAACTCAAAACTTCAACTTTTTACTGATTTTGTTATGCACTTGCTAACTAGGAAAGTATCAAGATTTTGTACTATTATAAGATTTTCAAAATTTGTACACATTTTTATAAGTGAAAATGATCAAGAACAATTAATCCATTGCGATCTTTATTCGTACTATTCAGGCAAAGAAAGCAATGAAATGAACGTGGTAAATATTTTGAAGTTTACTTTCTTGCTAGCTTAAAGTAGCTATATTTTTTCTTTTTTTTTTCTCGGTCTTTCTTTTCCCGCTGTGTGAAAATTGTCTCTCTTTAGCGAGAACCACAATTCGGGAGCCTTATTGGATATGATTTTAAATAAATTTGAAATAAATCTCCAAAGAATCTACCTTACTTCCCACATCAAATATTCCTGTCTAGATGAATTTTTTCATGATAAAAAGATAATGTATTTACTATAAATCATGACAACTTTCTTTATCTTTATCTTCCAAGTGGAAGATAGCATGACTTTATTCACTCGATGATAAAAGCAACCCCCTCCCACTTTGAGTAACTTCATAATCCACCCCAAACGGTTCAAATGAACATAAACAAAAGCTGTCTCAAAATATTCAAATCTTTAATTGAATCATATTCATAAATTACTCTCCATCCAATTTTTGTCTACTCTCTGCTAGTTGTATGTATATTGACATGTTTGTATCTTGTCTTACATACATATTTTTTCCGATGTGAAAAGTAAATCCGTTTATGAGAATCGATAAACGTGGTCAACACCTTATTTGAAAAATGTACAATAATTGAAAAATGCTTCCACAAAAATGCCTTTTTTTTTCTTTTTTTTTAAAAGAAACTATGTAGTGTCAGATGTTTCCTATAGATTTTCTTTCTCTGGTTTGGCTCAAGTAACCAGATGTATTTTGACGTACGGGAGATGATCAAATTTTGAAATACTGGGAGATAACATTGCAGAGGGGGAGAAGATATTTGATATCGGGAGAGTTGGCGTCTCTGCAGACGGTGCCCGGAATATTGGACACCTTAAGTTTTGGCATCTTGTGCCACACACATGGACTTGAAACAATTTACAGGGTAAAATTATTGTGGCTAACAGTCGTGGTGTCTTATTTAACGAGAGTATTGTGATTGCTTGCTCAGTGACAAATATATCTAATGGCTACACAATAATATTTGACTTCTTTGAAAGTAAGAGCACCATTGTTACAAAACGTAACTTGAATTCGCTTAAACTTGACTACCATAAGCATGAGTTATAAAAATATATAATGATTTTTACCAGACATAGAAATTTCTTGAATGTCGATTTTGCGGTGAAATTGTTTCATCATTATTCATACATACTGTTTAACGATGTTGAAATTATCTGGACAACGTGAAAAATGACTTTCATTCGGTAAAACGCCTTATTTTCAGTTCTTCTCTCTCATGCATCTGTGCGATACGATCATGGTGATTGGGTTTTGGTGTGTCTTTAGATGGATTGAATATTAAATTTCTATCACTGTGTTTTCATATCTCGTCTATAGTTCTTGCATATGAACTTCGTATATTTAGTCTCAAAATACTCCTCATTTTTCTTTTCTGCAATATGAAATCTTTGATTTATTAGGAATTTTGGAACTAGTTGAATAACCTCCCTTTTCTCTTTCAGTCAGGAAAGAGAAGTCTGTACAAGAACTCCCTTTATGAACACCATAAAGAGCTGGAAAGGCAAAATATCAAATATATTCTTGGTCCTTTCCCTCTCACCGAACCCTGAAGAGAGTATCCAGATTTTCCCAGAAAGGTAAACTTCCTTTCAAGATATATTTCTGATGCAATGGAAACAACGAAATCAGATGAATGATTCAATTTTGGTTTTACTACATCTTTATTGAAGTGTGATTATAATTAAATTTTCTCACAAGATTTTTTCTCGCTTCCTGCTTGGATGAGGGGTCCAATACATTGATTGTAATCCATCTTGTGGCATGCTATAGCTCATGATAGACAAGAGCATAAAGTCTTTTGATTTATTCGGCTTATTCTACACTGTAGGCATACTTTTTGCTCAGTTACTGACACTAAGGATTGAACTGGAAATTGAGTCCTGAACCGAATGCTGCTAAAACGATTATGCTGATAAGAAATAGACGTTGAAAATATGAAATTCTGATAGACTTCAAAGTAACAATTGCATTTGACTGATTCTTTTTCTCTGATTTTGAATCGTCAGAACATACCAGAATCTTTTTTCTTCCTCCACCAAAGTATATTCCCACTGAATGCTTGCACAGATGTAAACTAAAAATTGTTTAGAGATAATTTTTGCATACACTTTCTCTCATGACTTACTTCACTATATTAATATAGTAAAGTATGATTAAATCCGTAATGCTTTTATACTTTTCAACAACTTTATTCGGTTTCAATAAAAATAAACCTTAATTGGTATTTGCGATATGTTGACATAAATCAATAACTCCAATCAATTAAGATTATTGAAATTACTGGATACAATTAAATAAAAATTTCTTACTATATTATTCTAGGTGATAAACTTACTGTGTTTGGGATGCATAGATTAACTAGAAAGTGACTCGGAGGAGTCAGCTGGAGAGGTATGTATTTTTTTCTTTATTTTATTGTTTTATTCAGCAAATGCCAGATCGACGGTGGTTTCAAAAACATCTTGTGCTGAGCTAGTGTTGGCACAAGGCTCAGCTCTTGGAGCATCTACAGAAATTGAGCTCCATTGTTATAACTTGAGGGGGCGAGTATAGCAGCCTGTACTCAGCAATGACATAATACTCATTGGTTTGGGATTTTATGTTTTGAGGCTGAAAGTTTTAAACAAAACTTTCTGAATGTTGATTAACTGAAACAATTGCTCTTCATATCTGATGATATGTTGATATAGTTGAACCAGTGTCCTCATCTTACTGTCCTAATGAATAAAAATAACTGTTTCATTTTATTGATATCAACTGTTGACAGTATAATAGGTAATTATTTCATTTTGTGATGAATTCAATTTTGATTTTAAAATTGAATAAAATATCCTCTAGAGTTTATTCCACCCCTTTCAGGTTTGATCATAATTCTATCATTAATTTCACTTGCAGTAATCGAATGTTTGGCTAAACTCACTGAAATACTTATTCTGTAAGCATTCATAAGTTTTTTAATCTTTTATTATATAGTCACTTTTTAACATTTCTCCAGTATTTCTATTACATAATTCAACCTTTCAGTACAATACTTGAGCAAATTTTCTCGTCCTTTAGATGGTAAATCTGTTTTATTACCATGCCTGTCATGAATTTGTAGCTTTCATTTATTTCATGAATTGGTATTAATTCAATTTTCTTTATTACTTCACAGGATGTTTGCCCCACCGACGACTCGTCGAACTCTATCGATATCCCACTCGAAACGTTGGATGATTATCTGCCAAAAAGTTATTCAAATTAAAAATGACTTATTTTTTCTTCAGCTGTCTGTGATATTTTCAGAATCAATAAAATTTATTATAGACTTTTAATTGAATTCATTGTTTGGTGTTTTTTTAAATTTTTTATTAAATGATATGGATGTTGTGTCCTGCAGCCTTTTTCAGCCTGTTGTATTCAGTAATGTTTGGATTTCGAACTTAACCCTTTATATCTTCGTGGGTGAACTTCTCGTTTCACTATCCATGCTACGGATATCTCTACTGGAGAATTTGTTTGTGATTTTTTTTTTTTTTGCATGGAATTAAATTGAAAGGAGAAAGTTTGAAATTGACAAAAGCAGTGGAGGTACTGCTTGAATATGTATGTATTTTTTTAAACACCCAAATAGTCACTTCGTTCTTATTTTTGCCCGAACGCCCTCCCACTTTCATTACATATGCACCTTCAAATGTCTGGGCTCTTAATCTTTATCTCTTTCCTTGAAAGATCGACTGTCGTAGAAAACGTTTTGATAAGCCATCTGCATTTTTTTTAATTCTGGAATAAAGAATTTCCAAAAACACTCAAATATTCATTTAGCGCATACTGCAGAATAATTACCATTTGTGTTATAAGCCATGATAATAACAAAGGAAGATTCTCCAATTTCTTTCATCTTTACCTGCAGCAAATCTACCAGGATATCGAGCATCACTTTCTGAACAGCTTAGAAATAGCCATTTTTCAAGACCGTCCTGTAACCTTCCTGTTAAGCTTATTGATCAAGTTTTTCTTTATTATCTACGCTTAATAAAAGCAATAAGGCAACCATATTGTTATGCTTCTTTGACGTTTCATGTTTTTCAGTTTGGTTTTTTTATTTCATTTTATTTATACTTTTAAAACTGTCTTTTGTACATGTTACAGCACCTGGGTAAGTGAGCGAATATATGGTGAATTTTCAAACAATGCTCAAATAAGGCACACCTGTTGAGCAATCAGATTTTTGAACTCATGCAGTATTTTTGATTAATTAAAGAAAGAAGATATGATGTTTTAAAAATACAACAATTCTCTCTTTCTTTCTCTTCTTTACAGATTGGATCATAGAGACGGACAAAGTTATTTATAGAGTTTTTCATGAAAGAGAATGTCAGTTTTGCTAAAAACGTGGGAGGGCCTGTGTCTGCTCAGACCCTCCGACGTCACGGGTCCTATAAACGCATTTGTTAATTCAGATATATATTTCACTTTAATTATGGTACTGGTGGTGGGGGGGGGGGGCAATTCCCCCTCTGTGGCTCTCTAGCCCTGCCTCTATATGAATAGGTAAACGAGACGCGATCGGGTGTTGTGACACCATGAAGGCATGACCACATATTTCAATAGTGATGACACGGCGCCCTAGAAGGACTTTTTTGACCGGTAGTGTGGTGGATATATTAGGAGATCATAGATAATCATCGGATTAAATAAATGGAAAGTAGCACTTAAGGACGGCCATAAGATAATTGGTTAACTAAGCAAGATAAATTTGTGTCCTTAGCGACACTAGTTACAACGTGTGGATTCGAGGCGGGTTAGGTTAGACCTAAAAAATACACAGAGCCCAGCCGCGACCTTAGAAGAGAGTATAATGACCCAGAACGCCTCACTTAAATCGGTCAAATGAACAAATTAAACTGTTAAGTACCAAGATGATAATTTGTGATCCCCCTAATATTTCTCAACCATTCTCTCTCAATAGTTTGTTTACCGCTGTTCCTTGCATTCTTTGAATATCTGTTTAAAGTTCCGCCCACGAGCGGATTTCGAGGAGATAATTGCCTTGGTGTCGCTAAGGTGCACCTAAGTTCATCTGGCTCACCAAGTATCCTAGGGCCGGCCTCAAGCGCTAGTTCCGTCCTCTGGGGCATTGTACAAAAATTGCTATATACATTCATGTATATCAGTGGCGGCAAGAACAGAGAACACAATGACCCCGGCCGCCTCAGGTCGGTCGAATAGACAAATTAAACCCTTAAGGTTATCGGAATGATTGTGCTCTCTTCTAGGGTTTCGGCAGTGTTTTTCGAGGCTAGAGTCACAGTTGCTACTTCGATTGTATAAATCCCGATTGTGTTATTATCAGGGGTCATCAATTAATTATATGACTTTATTATTGTAAATAGAGTGGATCCGTATGATTTTCCCTGATTCTCTTTTGACTGCAGATATGAAAGATCACTTCCATTAGTCATCACCTTACCGTGTAGCGAATTAACCCCAAAGAATAGAGTCAATAAGCGATATAGTCATTTTTACAGCGCCGTATTATAACGTTTTTTTTCCATAAATTATCTATTGTAAAATTTGTACAATAAGATTTAGTGTATGAAATATCGTATATAAGATTTAAGAAGGAAGAAATATGCCTTCGATCGTTTGTTAAATGTAAGCGAAAATGTAACTGAAGCAGTAACAATACAATTCATAAACTAAATTTTATTGTCTTTGTTCATAATGTGTCTTTACACGTATGATCTTAAGTAAAATCAAATGTAAATAGATAAGAGAATTCATCAATGTGGTTTAGCAAGTTGGCAAAAATTCTTATAGTGAAAATGCAATTTATAATGAATTTTGCCTTTTTTCCTAACTTTAAAGAAAGCACCAACATTTTTTATCTCAAATGTTTTCATGAAATATTGTATTTCCAAAACACTGGTTGAATTCTTGTTTCCTATAACTGATGCAACAAGGTTATTTCAACAGGGTCTTAATTTTACAATCCATTTTATAATAAAATTCATCTATTGTGAAATTAAAAATGTATGTTCTATTTATGTACGACAAAATTCTGTATTTAATACATATATGTGTCAACTTATACACTACGCGCAACAATTTGAGGAAAGAAAAATTACTATCTCTATTACTATCTCTATTACAACACAAGTACAAATAATTGATACAACATTTTATTGTAACTACATCACTTCAAGAATTTCAGCCAACGGCTAAATCATATCTTATATAATGTATCTATACACATACGGACGTAAATACATCCAAAAGTTCTTGAATTTTTTGATTGAGAGATACATTTTCGTATCCCCCATACATTTATGCATCCTCACACGTTTGGACATCCACTATCTCCAAAAGTTATCCATTAATTCCAACGACATTTTGTCAGGAAGGGGTTGGCCTACTATGGAGCGTGAAGATCACATTCAGATAAAAATGTGAAAAGTGTTTTATTTTAAAACACTAGGTACTTTTAAAGTATTCTTTTACTGAAATATTTTTGTTTCTCGGATGTAGTTTCTTAGATGAAGGTCGAAAAAATGGACAAAAATATTTCTGTGAATATGAGCTATCTTGGAAAACACATAGAATATAGGAAAAACCAATGATATATAGGCTATGTCGTAGAACTGCATTTCTGGAATATCGGCTATTTCCAAGAATGGCATTTTCAAAAAATATGACCCGTCTAAAAATTACATTGAATATAGGAAAACCAATGATATCATAGGAATCAGCAAATCAAACTACATCAAGAACGACCTCAAAATCGATATGTAGAAATGACATTCAAAATCATATTTTCGGTATATATAGGATATATCGTAGAACAGTATTTCCGGCAAATATCTGCTATTTCCAAGAATTGCATTTTTCAAAAATATGACCAATCTAGTCAATATATATTGAATATAGGAAAACCAATCTAATAAATATATATTGAATATAGGAAAACCAATGATATCATTGGAATCAGCGAATCAAACTACATCAGAAACGACCATAAAATCGAATTGTAAAAATAACATTCAAAATCACATTTTCGGGATATATAGGCTCTCGTAGAACTGCATTCGTGGCAAATATCAGCTATTACTATGGATATGAGCTATATCAAAAATACATTGAATATAGGAAAACCAATGATATCATTGGAAGCAGGGCATCACATACCAAGAACAACACTAAAATCCATATGTAAAAATGATATTAAAAATGATATTTTCTGCATATATAGGCTATATCATAGAAGTGGATATCTGGGAAATATCGGCATTTTCCGTGAATTCCATTTTCCAAAAATATGACCAATGTAGAAAAAAACAACAACATTGAATAGAGAAAAACCAATGTTATCATTGGAATCAGCGCATCAAACTAAATCAGAATCGACCATGAAATCTATATGTGAGAACAACATTCAAAATCACATTTTTGGCTTATATTAAGGTACCTCGGAGAATTGCATTTCTGGCAAATATTGGCCTTTTCTATGAATACAAGCTATATCTAACAATACATTGAATATAGGAAAATCAACGATATCATTAGGATGAGTGCATCAAAGTACATCAAAACAACCAGAAAATCCATTTGTAAAATGACATTCAAAATCACATTTTTGGCATTTATAGGCTATATCATAGAACTACATTTCCTGCAAATATCGGTTATTTCTAAGAATGGCATTTTCCAAAAATATGAGCCATCTCAAAAAATATATTGTATATAAGAAAACCAATGATATCATTGGAATCAGTGCATCAAACTACATCAGAAATGACCGTGAAATCGATATGTAAAATTGACAATAAATCACATTTTTGGCATAAATAGGCTATCTAAAAGAATTGCATTTCGGGCAAATATCAGCAAATTCGTGATAATGAGCTGTATCTAAATATACATTTAATATGGGAAAACAAATGATATCATTGGAATCAGCAAATCAAATTACATCAGAAACTGCCATAAAATCTATACGTGAAAATGACATTCAAAATCACATTTTTGGGATATATAGGCTATGAGGTAGAACTGCATTTCAGGCAAATATCAGCTATTTCCATGAATATGAATTATCTCGAAAAATACATTGAATATAGGAAAACCATTGATATAATTGGAATCAGTGCATCAAACTACACGAGAAACGACCATAAAATCGATTTGTGAAAATTACATTCAAAATTCATTTTTGGCATATATAGGCCATCACGTAGGTCTGCATTTCTAGCAAACATCAGATATTTCCAAGAATGCCATTTTTGGAGAATATAACCCATCTAAAAAAATACATGGAATATAGGCTATATGTGAAGGCTATATCATAGAAATCCATTCCCAGCAAATATTGGCTATTTCCGTGAATATGAAGTATCTCGGAGAACTCATCGAATTTAGCAAAATCAATGACATCAATAGAATCAGTGACAAAAACCTCGTCAGAAACGACCATAAAATCGATATGTAAGATAAACATTCAGAATGACATTTTTGGCATGTATAGGCTATGTTGTAGAAGTGCATTTCTGGCTAATATCAGCTATTTCTGTGAATATGAGCTAACTCAAAAAATATATGTAATATAGCAAAACTACTGACATCATTGTAATCAATGCATCAAACTACACCAGAAACAACCATAAAATTGATATGTAAAAATGACATAAAAATGTAATAGAAGTGCATTTCCAGCCAATATCAGCTATTTCAGTGAATATGAGCTATCTTGAGAAATACGTCAACTATAGTAAAACCAATGACATCATTGGAATACATCGAATATAGCAAAATCAAGGACATCATCCGAATCATCACATCAAACTACGTCAGAAACGATCATAAAATCGATACGTGAAAATGGCATCAAAAATCACATTTTTGGCATGTATAGGCTCTGTGGTAGAAGTATGTATATTTCCGACATATATCGGCTATTTCTGTGAATAAGAGCTATCCCAAAAAATATATGTAATATAGCAAAACTACTGACATCATTGTAATCAATGCATCAAACTACATCAGAGACGACCATAAAATCGACATGCAAAAATGACATTCAAAACCGCATTTTTGGCATTTATAGACTATGTATAGGCTATGGAACTGCATTCCCGGCAAATATCGGCTATTTGCAAGAATTGAATTTTTATGAAGATATTAGCTAACTCAAAAAATACATCGAATATAGCAAAACCAAGGACATCATTCGAATCATCACATCAAACTACATCAGAAACGATAATAAAATCGATATGTAAAAATGACATTCAAAATCACATTTTTGGCATGCATAGGCTCCGTGGTAGAAGTATGTATATTTCTGACATATATCGGCTATTTCCGAAAAATATATCGAATATAGCAAAACCAAGGACATCATTTGAATCTGGGCATCAAACTACATCAGAAACGACCATAAAATCGATATGTAACATGACTTTCAAAATCACATTTTTGGCATGTATAGGCTATGTCATAAAATTGCATTTTTGGCAAATATCGGCTATTTGCAAGAATTGCATTTTCCAATACTATGAGCTAACTCAAAAAATAAATCGAACAAAACCAATAACATCATTGGAATCAGCGCATCAAACTACTGGTAGAATTCTTGTTTCCTATAACCGATGCAATAAGGTTATTTCAACTGGGTCTTAATTTTACGATTAATTTTACAATACAATTCATCGATTGTAAAATTAAAATCATATGTTCTATTTATGTACGACAAAATTCTGTATTTGATATATATTTTTGTCAACTTATATACTAGGCATGAACAATTTTGAAGAAAGAAGAATCACAATCTATATTACTATCTCCGACAGTTAACAATGAATTCAGATGACATTTTGTCAAGAAGGGGTTGGCCTACTATAGAGCCTGAGGATCACATTGAGATCAAAAATGTAAAAAAAAAATTATTTCATAACACTACGTACTTTTAAAATACTCTTTCACTGAGATATTTTTGTTTTTCAGATGTTGTTTCTTAGATGAAGGTAAAAAATTGAAGAAGATTGACAAAAATATTTGTTCTTGAAACTCTTACATGTTTTTTCCAGAATACAATCAAAAGAACAAATTTCAGTAACAGCATTTAATTCTATTTTTGGAATTTAAAACCAGAATAAAATTTTCAAGCCAACTAAAGATATCACTACAAAAGTTGTTTTTTATTTTTCAATTGTTCTATATATATATATATATATATATATATATATATATATATTACAAGTCAGGAATAAATTATGATATGATGATATCAACTGTGTAATGACCGGAGATCATTTCAAATAAGGATTTTGTGGTAACACATTCCCGGAAAATATATCCCGAAGAATACATTATACATAGGAAAACCAACCATAAAATATCATTTGAATCAGCACCTAAGACTCTATCAGAAACAACCATAAAATCGATATGTAAAAATGGCTTTAAAAACTGCATTTTTGGCAAATATAGGCTATCACGTAAAATTGTATTTCGGGGAAGTATAGACTATCTCGTAGTGCTGCATTTTTGGGCAATATGCGTCGTATC
Source organism: Thysanoteuthis rhombus (assembly GCA_963457665.1). NCBI lineage: Eukaryota > Metazoa > Mollusca > Cephalopoda > Oegopsida > Thysanoteuthidae > Thysanoteuthis > Thysanoteuthis major. Next base: position 41,325 of record OY735212.1, on the reverse strand, counting down.
GTTGGTCAAATAGCTAAAAAAAAAAAAAAAAAAATCTCCCCCAAATGCCGAAATCTAAATATCTAAAAGCTAAACTGAAAAAAAAAAGAAAAAAAAAATCTCTAAATGTGCACCAATTCCATATATTCCAAAGAACCCTAAATCCCCTCCCCCGAAATTAACCATAAATCTACAAGGAAAAAAAAAGAAAGAACCCTCCCCCAAATGCCGAAATCTAAATATCTAAAAGCTAAACTGACCCCATACCCCCCCTCCCCCACTACCTCGACCTAACTCTGACTTGCCATAAAAAACAAACGAATGTAGGGTTGGATATATCAAGGCCGTATCTATTGTCAGTAGTAAATTCTTGCTGGGAGACGGGCACGAATTATTTAGCAAGGAACGATGAAAAAAAATTGAAACTTTTTCAACTGCTAAAATGAAGTCCCCAGACTAACGATGCTGTTGCAACCTTTTTTATAAACTTAACCCTCTGTGGACTTTATCTAAGTTAAAAACTTGATATATAAGGGAGAGGTATCTTCCAAGTCGTCCCCACCGGAATCTGCATCCAACTTTTTTTTTTTTTTTTTTTTTCAACCTTGGTGCTCCGAACATCCACTCTTGTTTTCACAAGAACAGTTTGGATGTGTATCAAGAGCCGGTGGAGCTCTTTTGCCACTGACCCGCAGTGGACAATCCACTAGACCCCCTTCCAACACGTCTTGGGCCAGCGTGGCAGGGCATGGCCCATTACTCCCCATGATTTGCACACCAAATATTATATCGGCCGTTCCTGCTGGGACCTCGGTACCAAAAGGCCCAGCCATATCACTTGCTTTGGGTGGGGGTGATATGCTCCAAGGGCGACTACCCAAAAACTACACCAAGAGTACGTCAGTTCCTGCTGGGTCATCGGCCCCAAAAGACTCAGCCACATCACTTACTTTGGGTAGGGGTGATGTGCTCCGAAAGCGACTACCCAAATCCTTCACCAAGGGACCCTCTGTCCCTACTGAGTCACCGCTCAAACAACGACCATTTCAACAGAACTCTAAGACTGTCAACAAGAAGACAAATTTATATATAGGCACATACAACGTCAGAACACTGTCAACTGACATGCACCTAACTGATCTAGAAAGTGAAATCAGAAATGTCAAATGGGACATCATAGGCATTAGTGAGGTAAGAAGACCCGGAGAAGAACTAATCGAACTGAGAAGCAAGCATCTTCTTTACAGCTACGGTAAAGAGAAAGTAAAACAAAGTGGAGTTGGCTTTCTCATCAATAAGAACCTGAAAGACAATGTAACTGGCTTCAAAGCCGTCTCTGACCGGGTAGCTAGCGTCACCATACAACTTTCAAAACGATACAAACTCAATATAATCCAAGTCTACGCTTCCACTTCGCAATCAACCCAACAAGAAATAGACAACTTCTATGATGACTTGAACTCCCTACTCCAAGACACCAGAAAACACTTCAATGTTATCATGGGAGACTTCAACGCACAAGTAGGACAAGGAAATGAAAATTGCGTCGGCAAATTTGGATACAAAATACGCAACGAGAGAGGAGAAGATCTTGTAAACTTGTGAGACCCTCAAAAGAAGAAGAAATCAAGCGAAGAATCACACTAGGATGGCAAGCCTTTGGCAGAGCTAGCTCAACCTTCAAAAACAATAAGATCCCATTAATCCTAAAGAGAAGGGTGTATAACCAATGCATCCTCCCAATAGTCACTTATGGAGCTGAAATATGGAACTTAACCAAGAAACAGACCCGTAAGCTGAGAACCATGCAACGTGCACATGAAAGAATAATGCTGGGCCTCACATGGAGAGACCACAAAACAGCACAACACATCCGGGAAAAGACAAGAGTTAGAGACATCATAGAATCCATAAAAAATCTCAAATGGCGGTGGGCTGGCCATGTTGCAAGAATGGCTGACAATCGATGGACATCGCGACTCACAACATGGATTCCCCGAGACCATATGCGCAACTGAGGCCGGCAAAATATTAGATGGAGAGATGAACTAGACAAGTTCAGGAAGTACTGGCTCCGTGACGCCCATGATAGAGAAGTGTGGCAAATCCTGGGGAAGGTCTATGTCCAACGACGGACGCTAAAAGACTGATGATGATGATGATGATGATGATAGTCTATCTCGAAGAATACTTTTGATATAGGAAAATCAGTTAAATTCAATTCTTATTTCAGCTAGACAGTTATGTATTTAGGATCAAATATATATGATCCGATGAAATGATTATAAATTACCTAACATTATATAAATATTCTCATTTGATATGACCTCTATTCATTACACGATAGTCGTATCACTTGGTCTTGACAACGCAGATAGGATGAACTACTAAATAAGATGGGATTGCTGCAGAAATCAAATCCGTGACCCGTACGGTAGCCACTTCAACGTAGCCTTACTCTTACATGTGAGCTAAAGAAACGAATACAGCAGATATAGATCGAAGGATAAACGGGATGAGTTGGTCACAGGTCCGGTTCCTGAAGCAGCCCTATTCTCACCAAAAGTTCATTTTATTTGCGTTTTCAATGACAATTGATTAATCAACCGTGTAGTAACGGGAGATCATTTCAGACAAGAGTTTCTATATGATATAATACAATCATTACGTTGGATAATATGCATCCACTTTTTGATACATTGATGATTGATTCATTTCGTATATGTTGTTATGGAGAGATAGAACATACGATATTATAGTGATTGAGGAAAACTGTAAAAGGTGCATGATTTCCTATGGTTTAAGGAATAATGTCTGCTTTGAACATTAAGGGTAATACCAAAAAGTCACAGAGTCAAATATATATATATATATATATATATATATATATATATATATATATATATATATGAAGGATGTAGATGTTAATAGGTGTTTTAAGATGCTTTTGACTCGATTTCAAGTGTATGCTTGGAAATAAAGTTGGAAACATAAACCTTGCCACATCTTCACATAAAACACAACTACTGGATCTATGCTCTGTTTCAAGGCTTATTTCTAGTCTAAAAACTCTAAGAGTTTCATGTCACTGGATGGTGGTAAAAAAAGGTCCCATTTGGGTTTTTTTCTGGTTTTTGTCTTCCTATCTGTACATTGTTTAGCACTCAACAAAAGTGATACCAACATCGAGCCACACCCATTGTTACATTTATTGATCCCTCAACGTCCAATACATTTTTGGGTAATCTACGTAAGAGATATTTGTTTCAAAGAATTAAAAGGTGTTTAGTAAGAATACCATCTATATGCAATACATGATGATAATACCTTATATAAAATAACACACTGTATTATGATATGACCTTAAGGATAATGAACAGAGCTAAATATGAGAATCATAGCTTGGTGGGGTTGTTGTTTGATCAACACTGCTGGGGAGCCATGCTAAGATCGTTTTTTTGTGTTGTTAATAAATCCCTGATGCATTTTCATGGTTAACAATCGATAATCCCGAGTATAAAAAGTCCACACAGAATACCATAGCATATAATTCTATGCAAAGCATTACATCCTATGAGAGATACTTACATGAATTGCATTACCAGATGTTTGAAAATGATTGACTAAAATTACACAAACTTCGAAAAACTATATAATTTTTCACATATTTAGCATTCAAAGCTGTACAACTTTCTATACACACAAACACACACACACACACATATATATATATATATATATATATATATATACTTGAATAAATTATTTCAATTGTTTTTTACAACCTTTCAATGTAGAAATAGGACATTTTTCTAAAACACGTCATTTGTGTCTCTGACGTCGCAGAAGGCAGCCATTTTCTCATTCACATTTTTAAACTTATTTTTTCTTTCGATTTAAAAAAAAAGATTTTTGTGAATTCATATATATATATATATATATATATATATATATATATCATATGATCATGAATGCATTATACGTTATTGAAACTCTTATTAGAAATGATCTGTCGTGATTAAACGGTTGATGCATCACTTGGCCTTGATAGAGTAAATAAAATAGACAATTAAAGAAGATGGGGCTATTGCAGGATATTGACCTGTGACGGATAGGGTATGCGTTTCAATGTATCGTTGCTTGTACCGTTTGTCAAGACAGCCACCAGTAATACAGAGGTCCAAATAACTATTTTCACTCAGAATTCTCATCTCGTTTATTCTTTGGCCCATATCTGCTCTATTCGTTTCTTTCAACCGAACAGTTATGTATAAACGAATGGATATATATAATCCGACGGATTGATTATGAAGTGTGTTATATCATATGATTACTCTTATTTGAAATGATCTCTCGACATTATATGCTTAATGCATCGCTTGATCAAAACAACATAAATTGAATAAATTATTTTTAAAAATGGGGTTTCAGAAAGAATTGAACTTGAAACTGATACGGTAGTTACGTTGACGTAGTGTTGTTCTTACCCTTGAGCTAAACAAAGGAATATAGCAGATAGAGACTGAACAATAAACAAGATAAGTCACTGGTAGGTTTTATCTCTCCAGCAGCTGAATTCTATTCAATTGTTTACCGTTTTTATGTTGTTTACGCCAATTGATGCATTAACTGTGTAATGACAGGATATCATTTCAAATAAGAATTTCTATATAACATAACACAATTTATAATCATTCTATCGGATCATGTACTTCTATTTTTTTTATACATATACTTGATTCATTTATTTTGTATATGTTGCAATGGGGAGATAGGTTAGGTCCCACAGAGCATATTGATTGAGAGAGACTGTAAAGGGTGCATGATTTCTTATAGTGTAAGGAATAATGTCCGCTTTGGACATTGAAGGACCCCTCCCCCCTAAAAGTCACAGAATCAAAATAAGCCTAGACTCTGTCTCATACCTCTCTGATACACACTTGACGAACTGATCATGAAAGATAAAAAAACGTGTTTCCCGCAGCAAAGAGATTTAGGATAGATCGTTGTGACTATCGGATTGTGAAAAACCTTAGCCATTTCATTCATTAAAGTGAGAGGTGTATACACATTTGTATCAGGTGGGAAAGACATGGTTGCTTTGTTATGTAGCTGTGCGTATGTGCGATGTGTCAACATCGCTGAAGTGAAACAGGCAAAGTTAGCACAGAGATAGGTCACAGTGAAAAATGGTTAAGATCGGATCGGCAGGGAGGTCAGCGAAATGATAACAATCTAAGGATTTTTGGGAGAGAGAGAGAGAGAGAGAGAGAGAGAGAGAGAGAGAGTAGCCGGAAACAAGTGCCAGAGCCAAAAGTGTAACCAGCTAGGGGTACCAGAGCCAATAAGTTTTTGACAATGTGCATCCAAGTCATCGTAGGAAGTGCCGTTTTCGATATCTAGTAAAAATAAGGGTCTTGTATTTAATTCCTAACTAAAAATAGAGGTGGTGTCGCACCTCACATCTTCCATTCATCCTATTGGGCTACATTTCGTCAGAATTTACGAAAGAAATAAAAGTTTCCGAGAAATCTTTGCTGATAGACAATGAGAGCACTGCTGTGGAGTTTTAGTGAACAAGTCATTACTTCTGTGATGGGTTCAGTCCTCACTAGATGCTCCACACTTGTTCCCTTGTACTAGTAAACACGACGGTCAGTAATGTGAGAGATTCAGCATAGAGTCATGGTTAGAAGGTTTATCCCTTAGACCATCACTTCTATAGTGAGTTCGATCCTCATTGGTCGCTCTACTTCAGTGTGCTTCTACCGTAAAACAGAACTTAATAAATATCGAGTCGTGCAGAATACGGTGACTAGTTTGATTTTTTCTGGACCACTGTTTACATGTTATAGGTTTTATAATAGAAAAAGATGTGGGAATTGCTAATAGCTTACCAGTAGCGTTTTTGTTAGGTATGATATTGTACATCGAGGTGAAAGCTAGGATTTTTGTTGCTCTTTTAGCGCGTAATAACAATTAAAAAAAAACCACTGACACACAAATGTACATACACACAAAATAAATTAAGGGATCTTTACCTAATGCCATCTCATACGTCCGTATTTCTAGCCGTTGACAGTCGTTAACAAGATAATCTTGTAGACAATCAGTAGTGTAAAGACTTGAAAACTTCGATGTTATCATTTGAGTCCTTGCACAAGATTAAACTACATTGCAAATAGGAACACAATGATTATAATGAAAGCTTTGATTTGATTAAAGTTTTTTTAATCCTTTACATAATTAATTTCATAATTAAAATTTAAATTATGATTGCATGATTTAATTAAAGTTATATTTGGAATCATTTTCATAATCTATTTTGTAATTTTGAATCTAAATTCAATGATTTAATTAAAGCTGTTTAAAGATCGTTTTCATAAATAACTTCATGATTGAGATTTGAATTAAAATTGCCTGAATTAATTAAAGTTGTCTCAAAATTGTTGACATAAATCATTTCAAATTCAGGAATTGAGATGAGATATTCTTAAATCCCTGTTATTCAAATGGTTTCTTCCGATCAGTTTTCATTGGACGTCGGCAATGACGTCATTTCTGTTTCTTTAGTGACGAAGAGACGCTTCTAAAAATGCGTGGAATCATTGTTCGTTGAAATTTTGCTGGAGATGTTGACTCTCCAATTCTTCTTTATTGTCGGATCGTCACTTTAGACTGTTTCACTGAACAACCCGATAGTGATTCCCAAAAATGATGGCACACTGTCCCATAAATGACGACGGACACACTGGGCGTAGACGGGCGGCCTGCTAACCGTGTCACATTGACATTACCCGGACATACTCCCAGAAATCGACGGCAGATTTTTTTTGGGTTGTGTATTGTCTTTGGTGTATGTCGAGAGGGTGGAGGGGTGACCTTCTCTGCTGGCTGCCTGGACTTTAATTTTGCAAGTAACGCCGTCGCTTAGTCTTTCTTTTTCCTTCCCGGACTGGCGTATCCCCCCATCCTAGTCGGTTCCGCATAAGACTGCGGAGTCTCTCCTATGGTACTGTCGTTGTCCTAGCTGTTTAGGGTCTGTGGTGACTGAGATCCCGCTATTTGAGCTTTCCTCCCACCCTTTCCCACTACCTGCCACTCTCCCTCCGCCCCCTCTTTTTGTGTCACCCTTTTCGGTGGCAGAGAGGACGGCTTAGGTGAGGGGAGACTCGAAGGTCTCCCGGCATCTGACCGGATTTTTTCGGTCTGGGTAGTGGGCGAGACTACGCGAGCCTCCTTTACGACGGTAGGTGTGTGTGTGTGTGTGGGGGGGGTTCTTGCGTCAGGGTGGCCGGCTTCTTCTTACAGATAGCGGCGAGGTGACCAGTCTCACCGCATATCCAGCAAACTGGCCTCCTACCTTTCGCAATAAGAGGCAGTTTCCTTCGACCACCCACGTCCAAATAGTTGGGAATGGTTAAGAACGCCTTCCTGTTGATCGTCAGATCAAATTGCCATTCCCCACGCATCACCTTGGAGTCAACCGAGACAATTTCCCTATATTGCATGAGGAATGTCCCGATATGTTCGTCAAGGACGAAGTTGAGAACCTCATGTGCAATTACCCGGGTCTTCCTGTGCCCCAGATACTCCACCCAAAGAATGTGTTCCTTCGTTTGGAGTTCCTGGTGCATAAGGTTTAAAAAATCATGGACCTACAGTCTCAAGTTAGTGTTGTTATTCATTTATCAATCTCCATAAACATTCATCTCTATATTGATATCTTTATTCCTTTTCACAAATTACTTTCTTGTTTGAAACAGACATTAAACACAATTATCACGCACGCCATTTACAACTCGTTGTTCTTCTTCGTGTCTTATTTTATCGTGTCCAACATTTTCAAATCTATTCCAATCATTAAGACAGAACACTTGTACATTTTATCAGTTTCGGACGAATTTTTCTTTTTCAGAAGTGTCTGGCAAAAAAGCTTTTAAGATTCATTTCAACAACCAAAACCAACTTAAGACTGGCTTTTTACTGATATTGCTATGCACTTGTTAAGTACGAAAGTGTCAAAAATTTGTACGATTAAAAGATTTTTCAAAATTTGTCTTCATTTTTGTAAGTGAAAATGATCAGGAACAATTAATCCATTGTGATCTTTCTTCGTACTATACTGGCAAACAAGGCAATGAAATGAACGTCGTAAATATTTTGAAGTTGAGTTCTTTGATGGATAAAAGTGGCTGGATTTTTTTTTCTTAAATCTTCCATTTCCCGTTTTTTTTTTTTTTAGTCCCCGCTCTTTCGTTTCCGCTACCCCACCCTCCCCCATTGATGACAGAAGGTAAAGTTCTCCGGAGGATGTTGGAAGTTTTTTTTCCTTTTTTTCTCGCCGACATCCATCTTTTCGTCCAGTTAACTTGCTGTTCTGCCATATTAGGCTTTTGTGGGGAGGGGGGGGGGTCACATACTAATTTCGTTTATTTGTAAATATATATCAATCATTGGGGTTATTTTTAATTGTAAATGTTCATCATATTTTTATCCCCCCACGAAAATTGTAAATATGGGTTTAGGTAGGTTCATCATAGAGAGAGCCTGGTATTGTGGTAAATGTAGTATGGAAGAAATCAGAAAAAATGTGTTGTTTTGGTGAATGGAACAATATAGTGAGATTGGCTCAGTGCATGAGACTAGCTAAGATAAAATTAGGAAAGAGGAGACCAGTCTCAATATCCCATCCCCCTTGTGACCTTGGTGTCAAATTTTTCAGAATTTTTTAAAACTTTTGAAAATAAATCCTATAGAACAGGATTAAAAGATTCAGAAATCTATTTTTCTTCTCAGATCATGGACTGCCAATCTGAAGTAAGTGTTCATTACTTTTCTATCTGTCCCTAACCAAACTTTCCTTTCAGTATTGATATCTTTGTATTTATCATTAACATTTATTCCTTTAGACAAATTGAATTTTTGTTTGAAAGGGACGTTAAACACGATTGTTTTACAATGCTTCGTCTTTTTTGTGTCTTATCTTATCGTGTTCAACATTTCCAAATTTATTCTAATCATTAACACACTTGTACATTTAAATTGTTTCTTACAAATTTTCCTTTTCAGAAGTGTCAGTTGAAACTCAAGATTTCATTATTTCAGCTACTAAAACTAATTTACTGATTTTGCTATGCACTTGCAAAGTACAAAAGTGATAAGACTTTTCAAAAATTGTCTTCATTTTTGTAAGTGAAAATGATCAGGAACGATTAATCCATTGTAATCTTTCTTCGTATTATTCAGGCAAAGTCAACAAAAAGAACGTCGTAAATATTGACTTGACGCCTAAAAATGGCTTGTCTTCCGTCTTTGATTTCCTGCTAACTTTGGAATCTACATTTCATAGCTAAAACCACAGGCAGGAGCGTTATCAAAATATGACTCGATAGTTAAATTAAAATACCCAAAGAATTTACCATAATTCCCCGATTAAATACCTGTATTTAGATAAATTTCGTGATTGCAAAGACGTTGTATTTAATCAAAGTCCTATGACGCCTTACTTCGTGATCCTAAAAATGCTCTAAGTAAAAGATAACGTAACCTTATATCATACTTTGATTATACTTATCTTCGCAGTACACTTCCTACTTTTCCAGATATAAAAACTCTGATACTTTAACTTCATAAACTCAATTATAAATTTTTTTTAAAGAATCCATAAAGATAGCTACTACTTGTGATGCAATAAGCTCAACTTTTACCCTCCCTACCAAACGTACAAAAAGTGAATTTTGGTACGTCACGGTTATAATAGCCATTAAAATAAAATTCACACATAGTATGACTTTCGAAAATACTTGACATTTTTAGTAAGGAATGAAAATCTTACCATCTTGGCCTCTTTGCAAGAATAACCCCTAACCCAGAATTAAACGATGTAATTCCGATTAAAATGATCTGTATTGCTTGTAATTCCTTTTGTACAGAGAAAACGAAGAGATTTGTTTTAAGACGTCTTATTTCAAATGAATTTCAAGAATCTGACCGATTAACGGGTTTGCCGTAATTATGCTTTGTTTGACCACTCATAATGCATTTGCTCAGTAACTTAGTCCATGAACCAAGACTAAATTTGGTGTATTGGTAGACTTGGTGGTTCTAAATTTGACAATTTAGACAAAATATCCGTTTGAACTCTTTAAATTTTTCGGGGAGGGGGGCACAAATTTGAATTGCTTTGGTGGAGCAGTCGAACATAGTACCTCAACTGATATCCATGATAATCAATACAATTTTCAGGAATATGGATGAAATGTTGGTGAGTCAGGTAAGCAAACTAAAGATATTTCAATGAAAGTAGTTTTATTAAACAAGTTTTACCTTTTATGTATTTAAAAAAAATCTTATTTTCAATCTCCCTTTTGCTCAAATCTGTTGTACCCTCCAACAGTTATATCAGAATTCGTTGATAACTTTCAGAGATCGTGTATAGCCGAATAAGAGGGAATACATTCCCGTATTGAGAGGGGAATGATAAGTACAAATGGAAAAAATTCCTGAATCTGCCCCGAATTTTAATCTGTCTTTTTTTTTTATAAACTATTCGGTACCCTTCCTCATTTTATTGAAATTTATCTATTTTTTATTGACTTCCAAAATATCAGTCTGCTTATGAAAGGAAAAAATAAGTCACTTTTCATTGAATATCTCCTCAATGATACATTTCGGCAGAATCATTTAACCCTTCGAGTGGGATATCGATTGAGTTCCACAAATCGTTGGTAGTGAAAACATACTGTCGGAGTAATAGATATATTAATGTAAGGGTCAAAAATTTCAATAAAATCATTCACACCTGAAAAATGTATGAGAATCCGTAAAGGTGGGTACTATCTGTGAGGCAATAAGCTTGATTTGTACCCCCCTTACCAAATGTACAAAAAGTGAATTTTCATATCATGGTTATAATATCGATATAATTTTCACATATTAATTTTATGGCCTTGTCTGACGTAATTTGATGTGCTAAATTCAATGAAATCATTGGTTTTCCTGTCTTCGATATATTTTCGAGATAACCTATATTTCCAATGGACCAATTTAATAAAGAGCGTATATCTGCCCAAAATGAGGTTTCGAATATAATTTTTACATGGCGATTTTATGGCCTTTTCTAGGGGTAGTTTGATGCACTGAATGCAATTAAATCATAGATTTTCCTGTATTTGATATACTTTTTGAGATAACACATTTACCTATAATCTGGTTTCGTGAAATAGCGTATAACTGCCCAAAATGAGGTTTTTGAATGTCACTTTTACATGCCAATTTTATGGTCGTCGCTGATGTAGTTTGATGCACTGATTCCAATGTCATTGGTTTTGCAACACTCGATGTATTTTTCGTGTTAGGTCATATTTTGGGAAATAGCCGATATTGGGCGGAAATGCACTTCTCCCACATAGCATATACATAACAAAAATGTGATTTTGGAAGTCATTTTTACATATCAATTTTATGGTTGTTTCTGATGTAGTTTGACACGCTGATTGAAACGGTGTCATTGGTTTTGCTGTATTCCATGTACTTTTCAAGTTACCTCATATTCACAGAAATAGACGATATTTGCCGGGAATGCACTTCTACAAGATAGCCTATACATGCCAAAAATGTAATTTTGGATGTCATTCTTACAACTACAACTGATGTAATTTGATGCACTGATTCCAATGGCGTCATTGGTTCTGTTATAAGCGATGTATTTTTCGAAATAGCTCATATTCACAGAAAAGGCTTTTTAAATTAAAGCCAACGATTCCGTGAACATCAACGTTAATTCTGCTTATTACAATTTACCCATGGTTCTAACTTACTGTGTAATGCAAGAAATGTATTTTCCTCACATACAAATATATATATATATATATGTATACCATATACACACATATATACATATATTTCCATATATACATATATATAAATATATGTATATATATACATGTATATATGCATATATGTGTATATATGCATATATGTGTATATATGCATATATGTGTATATATGCATATATGTGTATATATGCATATATGTGTATATATGCATATATGTGTATATATGCATATATGTGTATATATACATATATGTGTGTGTATATATATGTATATATGTATATATGTGTGTGTATATGTATATATGTGTGTGTATATGTATATATGTGTGTGTATATGTATATATGTGTGTGTATATGTATATATGTGTGTGTATATGTATATATGTGTGTGTATATACATATATGTGTGTGTATATATGTATATGTGTGTGTATATATGTATATATACATATATGTGTGTGTATATATGTATATATACATATATGTGTGTGTATATATGTATATATACATATATGTGTGTGTATATATGTATATATACATATGTGTGTGTATATATGTATATATACATATATGTGTGTGTATATATGTATATATACATATATGTGTGTGTATATATGTATATATACATGTATGTGTGTGTATATATGTATATATACATGTGTGTGTGTGTATATATGTATATATACATGTGTGTGTGTGTATATATGTATATATACATGTGTGTGTGTGTATATATGTATATATACATGTGTGTGTGTGTGTGTATATATGTATATATACATGTGTGTGTGTGTGTGTATATATGTATATATACATGTGTGTGTGTGTGTATATATGTATATATACATGTGTGTGTGTGTGTATATATGTATATATACATGTGTGTGTGTGTATATATGTATATATACATGTGTGTGTGTGTATATATGTATATATACATGTGTGTGTGTGTATATATGTATATATACATGTGTGTGTGTGTATATATGTATATATACATGTGTGTGTGTGTATATATGTATATATACATGTGTGTGTGTGTATATATGTATATATACATGTGTGTGTGTGTATATATGTATATATACATGTGTGTGTGTGTATATATGTATATATACATATGTGTGTGTGTGTATATATGTATATATACATATGTGTGTGTGTGTATATATGTATATATACATATGTGTGTGTGTGTATATATGTATATATACATATGTGTGTGTGTGTATATATGTATATATACATATGTGTGTGTGTGTATATATGTATATATACATATGTGTGTGTGTGTATATATGTATATATACATATGTGTGTGTGTGTATATATGTATATATACATATGTGTGTGTGTGTATATATGTATATATACATATGTGTGTGTGTGTATATATGTATATATACATATGTGTGTGTGTGTATATATGTATATATACATATGTGTGTGTGTGTATATATGTATATATACATATGTGTGTGTGTGTATATATGTATATATACATATGTGTGTGTGTGTATATATGTATATATACATATGTGTGTGTGTGTATATATGTATATATACATATGTGTGTATATATATGTATATATATATATATACACACATGGATGTATATGTATTTTTTATGTGCATATGTATACGTATGGCTTTTTCTAGAGTAGTTTGACGTGCTGATTGCAACGGTACCATTGGTTTTGCAATATTTGATGTTGTTTCTGTGTTAACCCATATTGATGGAAATGGCTGGTATTAGCCATAGAGGCACTTGTGGCACATAGCCTGCAAAGATAAGCTTTCGAATGTGATTTTTACCAATCGATTTTATGACTTTTTCTTGCGTAGTTTAACATGCTGATTGCAATACTACCATCTGTTTAGCTGTATTCGATGTAGTTTTCATGTTATCTCATATTGGCAAGAAAAACCAGTAATTGACATGGAGGCACTTCAAGCAAATAGCCCCCTAGATGGTCTTTCGATTATAATTTTTTCTGTCAATTTTTTTGCTTTTTCTTGAATAGTTGGACCAGCTGATCGCAACATTACAATTGAAACTGCTATATTTAATGTAGTTTTCGATTTAGCCATTAGACGAGAAAGCACTTCTAGCACGTAAGCCCTCAAAAATGGTCATCGAATATCATTTTTACCTACCGATTTTCTGGCTTTTTCTGGCGTAGTTTGACGTGCTGATTGCAACGGTACCATTGGATCGGGTGTATTTGATGTAGTTTACGATTTAGCCCATTTTGACAGATATAACCGATATTGGCCGTGAAGGCACTTCTAGCACATAAGTAAGCCCTCAAATATGGTCTTTAGAATGTTATTTTTACCTATTGGTAATATGGCTTTTTCTGGCGTATTTTGACGTGCCGATTGCACCGGTACCATTGGATTGGCTGTATTGGATGCAGTTTACGATTTAGCCCATTTTGACGGAAATAGCCGGTATTGGCCGAGAAGGCACTTCTAGCACATAAGCCCTCAAAAATGGTCTTTCGAATGTCATATTTACCTATTGATGATATAGCTTTTTGTGGCGTAGATTGACGTGCTGATTGCAACGATACCATTGAATTGGATGTATTTGATGTACTTTCCGAATTAGCCCATTTTGACGGAAATAGCCGGTATTGGCCGAAAAGGCACTTCTAGCACATACGTAAGCCCTCAAAAATGGTCTTTCGAATGTCATTTTTACCTATCTATTTTCTGGCTTTTTCTGGCGTAGTTTGACGTGCTGATTGCAACAGTACCATTGGATCGGGTGGATTTGATGTACTTTTCAATTCAGCCCATTTCGACGGAAATAGCCGGTAGGGGCTGAGAAGGAACTTTTAGCACATAAGACCTCAAAAATGGTCTTTTGATTGTCATTTTTATCTATCGATTTTATGGCTTTTTGTGGCGTAGTTTGACGTGCTGATTGCAACAGCACCATTGGATTGGTTGTATTTGATGTAGTTTTTGATTCAGCCCATTTCGACGGAAATAGCCGGTATTGGCCGAGAAGGTACTTCTAGCACATAAGCCCCCCAAAATGGTCTTTTGAATGTCATTTTTAGCTATCAATTTTATGGCTTTTTGTGGCGTAGTTTGACGTGCTGATTGACAGGATACGATTGGATCAGCTGCATTTGATGAAATTTTCGATTGATTTGTTTTGACGGAAATAGCCGGTATTGGCCAAGAAGGTACTCATAGCACATAACTCAAAAATGTTCTTTCGAAAGTCATATTCACCTATCGATTTCATGGCTTTTTCTTGTGTAGTTTGACGTGCTGATCGCAACAGTACCATTGGATCAGCTGTTTCTGATGTAGTTTTTGATTGAGCTCATTTTGACAGAAATAGCTGGTATTGGCTGCAAAAGCACTTATATCTAGCACGTAAGCTCTCAAAAATCTTTGGATCGGCTGTATTTGATGTAATTTTCGATTTAGCCCATTTTAACGGAAAAAGCCAGCATTTGCCGAGATGGCACTTCTAGCACATAAGCCCTCAAAAATGGTCTTTCGAATGTCATTTTTACCTATCAATTTCATAGCTTTTTGTGGCGTAGTTTGACGTGCTGATTCCAACGGTACTATTGGATCGACTGTATTTGATGTAGTTTTCGATTTAGCCCATTTTGACGGAAGTAGCCGGTATTGGCCAAGATGGCTCTTCTAGCATAAATGCCCTCAAATATAGTTTGAAGTGCTGATTGCAACGTCACCATTGAATTGGCTGTATTTGATGTACTTTTTGATTTGGCCCATTTTGACGGAAATAGCCGGTATTGGCCGAAAAGGCACTTCTAGCATATGAGCCCTCAAAAATTGTCATTCGAATGTCATTTTTACCTATCGATTTTATCGCTTTTTCCGGTGTAGTTTGACGTGTTGATTGCAACAGTACCATTGAATCGGTTGTATTTGATGTAGTTTTCAATTCAGCCCACTTTGATGTTAATAGCCGGTATTGGCCGAGAAGGCACTTCTAGCATATAAGCCCTCCAAAATGGTCTTCCGAATGTCATTCTTACTTATCGATTTAATGTCTTTTTGTGGCGTAGTTTGACGTGCTGGTTCCAATGGTACCATTGGATTGGCCTTATTTGTAGTTTCAGTCCATTTTGACGGAAATAGCCGGTAGGGGCCGAGAAGGAACTTCTAGCACATAAACCCTCAAAAATGGTCTCATGGATGTCATTTTCCCCTATCGATTTTATGGCTCTTTCGGGCGTAGTTTGACTTGTTGATTGCAATGGCACTATTGGATCGACTGTATTTGATGTAGTTTTCAATTTAGTCCATTTTGACAGAAATAGCCAGTATTGGCCGAGAAGGCACTGCTAGCAGATAAGCCTTCAGAAGTGGTCTTTCAAATGTCATTTTTACCTATCGATTTTCTGGCTTTTTCTGGCGTAGTTTGACGTGCTGATTGCAACGGTACTATTTGATTGGCTGTATCTGATGTAATTATCGATTTAGCTCATATTGACAGAAATAACCGATTTGGGCCATAAATGAACTTTACTCATATAGTGTATGGATGCCCCCCAAACTGTGATTATTAATGTTATTTTCACCTACGACTTCATGGTTGTTCTTGATGTAATTCGATGGAAAGAATGCAATCGTGTCATTGGTTTTGCTGTAATTGATTTAGTTTTTGAGTTAACTGACATCCATTGTACATGAACTATAGATGCATATATATATAGATGCCCCCGAAACTGGAATTATGAATGTCAATTTCACCTGTCGACTTTATGGATGTTTCCGATGTAATTCAATGTGCTGAATGCAATGGTGTCATTTGTTTTGCTGTATTTGATGTATTTCCCGAGTTAGCTCATATTGACCGAAATATCCAATTTGGGCCGTAAATGACCTTTTATGCTGATAGTGTATAGATGCCCCCCCAAACTGTGATTATTAATTTCATTTTTACTTATCGACTTTATGGTCGTTTCTGATGTAATTCGATGCAATGAATGCAATGGTGTCATTGGTTTTGCTGTATTTAATGTAGTTTTCATAGCCCCCCAAACTGGGATTTTGAATGTCATTTCTACTTATCGATTTTATGGCCATTTTCGGTGTATTTTCATGCACTGATTGCAATGGTGTCAATGGTTTTGTTGTATAAGATGTTTTTTTCAAGTTACCCCTCATTCACAGAAATAGCTAATTTTGGCTGGAAAGGTGCTTCTACCACATAGCCCCCTGGACTGGCATTTGAGATGTCATTTTTACGTATCGATTTTATGTATGATTCTGGTGTAGTTTGATGCATTGATTGCAATGGTATCATTGGCTTTGCTGTATTCGATGTAGTTCTTGAAACAGTTCCTATTCACGGAAATAGCTGATTTGGGTCGGAAAGGCCCTTCTGCCAAATAGCCCCCCGACCTGGGATTTCAGATGTCATTTGCACATATCCAGTTTATGGCTTTTCCTGGTGTATTTCGATGCACCGATTGCAATGCTGTCATTTATTTTGCTGTATTCAATGTAGTTTTTTAGTTAGTTCCTATTCACAAAATTAGCCGATTTTGGCCAGAAAGGCTTTTGTACCACATAGCCCCCCCCCCAAACTGGGATTTCGGATGTCATTTTCACATATCGATTTATGGCTGTTTCTGATGTAGTTCGGTGCACTGATTGCAAGTCTGTCATTTATTATGTTATATTCAATATTGATTTCGAGTTAGTTCCTATTCACGGAAAAAGTTGTTATCGGTAGGAAAGGCCCTTCTACGACAAATCCCCTGACCTGGAATTTTGGATGTCATTTTTACATATCGATTTTATGGCTGTTTTAGGTTTAGTTCGATAGACTGATTGCTATGTTGTCGTTGGTTTTGTTCCATCCGATGTAGTTTTCTAGTTAGCACTTATTCACTGGAATCGCTGATTTTAGCCCGAAAGGCCCATCTATTACATAGACCACCAAACTGGGATTTTGGATGTCATTTTTACATATCGATTTCAGGGCTGTTCGTAGAGTAGTGTGATGCATTGATTACAACAGTGTCATTGGTTCTGCTGTATTCGATGTAGATTTCGAGTTAGCTCACGGTAATAGCCGATTCTAGCTGGAAGAGCCCTTCTACCACATATCCCTTCAAACTGGGATTTTGGATGTCATTTTTACATATCTGTTTTATGGCTGTTTCTGGTGTACTTTGATGCACTGATTGCAATACTGTCGTTGGTTTTCCTGTATTTGATGTAGTTTTCGAGTAAGCTCCTATTGATGCAAATAGTTAATTTTGGCTGTAAAATAACTTTACACATATAGTGTATAGATGCCCCCCAAACTGGGATTATACTTATCGATTTTTATGGTCGTTTCTGATGTAATTCGATGCACTGAATGCAATGGTGTCATTGTATTCGCTGTATTTAATGTAATTTTTGAGTTAACTCATATTCAGAGAAATAGCCAATTTTGGCCGTAAATTAACTTTCTGCACAGAGTGTATAAATGCCGCTCAAACTGGGATTATGAATGTCATTTTTACCTATCGATTTCATGGTTGTTTCTGATATAATTCGTTGCGTTGAATGCAATGGTGTCATCAGTTTTGCTGGACTTGATGTACTTTTTGATTTCGCTCATATTGACGGAAATAGCCGATTTGGCCGTAAATGAACTTTACGCTCATAGTGTGTAGATGCCCCTTACACTGGGATTATGAATGTCATTTTTACGTAACGACTTTTTGGTCGTTTCTTGTGTGATTCGATGCAATGAATGCAATGGTGTCATTGGTTTTGCTGTGTTTGATGTAGTTTTCGAGTTAACCTATATCAGCCGTAAATGAATTTTACGCACATAGTGTATAGATGCCCCCAAACTGGGATTATGAATGTCATTTTTACCTATCGATTTTATGGTTGTTTCTGATGTAATTTGATGCTCTGAATGCAATGGTGTCATTTATTTGCTGTATTTAATGTGGTTTTCATAGCCCCCCCCCCCAAACTGAGATTTTGGATGTCATTTGTACTTATCGATTTTATGGCCATTTTCGGTGTATTTTGATGCACTGATTGCAATGGTGTCAGTGGTTTTGTTGTATTTGATGTTTTTTTTTCAAGTTACCCCTCATTCACGGAAATAGCTGATTTTGGCTGGAAAGGCCCTTCTACCACATACCTTAACTGGCATTTGGGATTTTTACATATCAATTTTATGTATGATTCTGGTGTAGTTCGATGCACAACTGGCAATGGTGTCGTTGGCTTTGCTGTATTTGATGTAGTTTTCAAGTTAGCTCATATTTACGGTAATACCCGATTTTGGCCAGAAAGGCTCTTGTACCATATAGCCTCCCGAACTGGGGTTTTAGATGTCATTTTTACACATTGATTTTATGGCTGTTTCTGGTGTAGTTTGATGCATTGACTGCAATAGTGACATTGGTTTTGTTGTATTAGATGTTGTTTCCCAGTTAGTTCCTATTCCCGGAAAGGCCCCTCCGCTGCATTGCCCCCGACCTGGGATTCTGGATGTCCTATTTACATATCGATTTTATGGCTCCTTTTGGTGTAGTTTAGATGCACTGATTGCAATGCTTTCATTGGTTTTGCTGTATTCGATGTAGTTTTTGAGCTTGCTCCTATTTACAGAAATAGCCGATTTTGGCCGGAAAGGCTTTTCTACCACATAGCCCCCCGAACTGGGATTTTTTATGTTATTTTTACATGTTGATTTTATGGCCGTTTTTGGTGTGGTTCAACGCACTGATTGCGATTGTGTCATTGGTTTTGTTGTATTCGATGTAGCTTTCGAGTTAGCTCCTATTCACAGAAGTAGCCGATTTTGGCAGGAAAGGCCATTCTACCTAATATTCAGTTTTTTATATATATATGTGTGTGTGTGGGTGTGTGTGTGCTTGTATGTGTGTTTGTGTGTGCATGCATATGATATACATGTATGTATGTGCAAGAAATGGATACAGGATTGTGAATATTCAATTCATGTTGTCTAGGCTAAATAATACATTAACCATGTATTAGTGGGGGATCATTTCAAATAGAATTTCAATATCATGTAATGCAATTTATAATCATTCTTTCGGATCATACCATTTCCTAACACACACGCACGCACACACACACACGCATATAAATATACATATATATATATATATATATATATATATATATTATTGTGTCATCCACAAACAGCTGTTTCGATGTATTACATCTCTTCAGTGTAGCTATAAACTTTATCCCATCCAGTACTGCGAGGCAGAATTGAAACCGGGAGGCCAATATCCTACCTCTGGACTACGGAACTGGGTGGTCAGTAAGGCTGAAATTAAGCGATATATTAATTTACTTCTCGTCCACTAGAGTGCTCTATTCCTATGGAAGAGCATTGATATATATAAATATATATATATATATATATATATATATATGTATATATATGTATAATATACAATAAGGGGTTTAATAAATTTGAGGAAGGTATTTTCAATAAGCCTTGAGGCCTTATTAAAATTTGTCTACCTAAAAACTAGAATTAAAAAGGTTCTGCTTTTCTTTTTTTCATATTTCATAATTCAATATATCTATACTTTTTAAGTACAAATGAATTGTTTTCAATTTTTCAGGAAGATCAATTAAAAATTATAAATTCCAAAATTTCAAACAAACCATTATCTGAATCATTATGTTTTTTGAAAATATATATACATTTGAAATGAAAATTTAGTTTTTGGACATCTTTAGTATGCATATTACATGATTAACTAAAATATATTTTTCAAGTAAATGCTATGTAATGTTTCAAATATACTTTTATTTTCATTGATGACTTGCACTAGATGACAATGTATATTACTGTTCAAAGGAGATGAATGATGTAAAATATTTTTTTATGTAAAAAAAAGTTAGTCTGAGAATTACCTATGCATTTATTTATTTATTTTAGTACTTGATGATTTATACCTTACTAATGTAAAATAGTAGGTCAGTGACTCTAGAACTTTGGTACCAAATGAATGTTTTCATTTCAATCCCTAGTACCAAGATAGGATTACTAAATGGTTCTAACCAATAAAAATAATGCATAAATAAATAATAAAAATAATCAAATCAAACATATTGTATATGTTTAAAATATCAAAGTATCTTTTATAAAAGATAGCTTCCATTATGCATATTTTAAATTGCAGTTCTCATAACATATTTCCACCTAAAATCAAACTTTAGCATAAAAAAAAAAACTTGATGTGGTTGAATAACTGATATCCACTATTCATATTATTTGCTTTATGCTTTTACTGACCATGCATTAATTGATCCTCTGTTATCAAACAGCCACAAGAGCCAATGGATTTAACTGATGTAATTAATAATGAATATACATAAGAATGTATGCATTCAGGGAAATATATGCTTGTACTTTTATTGCATTTACACATGATGGAACAAATACATCATTAATAGTTATTTTCTGAAATATCTGATATATGAAGTAATTGTATATTTTTGAATGATGTCTCTGTATATGGTTATAGACTTAGATAGAATTTCTTAACACTTTCCAAACCTGTCATATTAGATATTCCAGTGCATGTTTGGAAGGAGAGCAGCCTGCCATAAATTGTCATGTAAATGATTTTTGAATGAAATACCACCACTAGTAATCACTAAAGAGTGAAATCTAAGGGAGTTAATTCATAAAAATTACAAACTGCTTCTTTTTCTAATGGCCAACATGAAGTTATATTCTAGAGATTATTCACTGCAGTGACACTAAAAGAGGCAGAGCATGCTTATGTTTTCGTTCAATAACCGACATGTAAGTAGAGTTGTAGATAAAATATATTTTTTATTAGATTTCTCAAGAACCAAAGTAACCCAAACCGTAACCGTAACCGAACCCAGAGAGATGAGTACTAATGGCTGATTGTTTTAAAGCTTACATATAATTGAAATTTATTTTTGAGAATAAAGCGATTCTGAAATTATTAACAAGCTTTTGCAAAATAGTGTTTATTATACTAAGTAAACATCAGAAACTATTTTTGTTTTTAACGCCTTCATAACACGCATAAAATGAGACTACTGAAATGCTCATATACATGCATGCACCTGAAAGTATGTAATGATACATAACAGAATACTGTACCAACATGAAATGGTTAAATTCAGAATGATAAAACAATGGAATAATATTTCATGAAAAGTGTAAAATTTATTTTGCAAAGTCAGTGATGTGCCTTGTTCCTTTAGAAAAAGATGTATTTGTGAACGAGCATTCTTCCAGTCTACATAGTTGAATAGTGTTTAGAAACTTACGGTTGTAAATGCATGCATGGATTTCAAAGTAGTATTCAAAATAGTATTTGTGGCACTTTCTTAGTTTCATGATTCAGTCTTTTGCGTTCAAAATTGAAAACAGAAAGTTAATGCTATGTTTCAGTGAAGTCAGAGGAACACATATTACACTTTGATTTTGATCTAAAGTCGCAAAAGGCTGGAATATAAAGCTAGCATGATACCAAGTTTGTCATAGTCCATGTATTTCTTGGAGTCGAAATTCATTCTATCAAGGTTTTTGTTATAGTGAGGGTTTACTGTAAATGCAAGTAAAAAGTCAAGATATCAGACACAAAAAAACGTTTTTTTTTCTTACTGATATTTAAATGCTAAACTACAAAAACATTGCTTAAATGGATGAAATCTCAGAACTATGTTTCCTAATGAAGATTAGACAGAATGCAAAACAGCCTGCTATAGACTCCACTTAGAACATTATTTCAATCAATCTAAAATCTACAAAATAAATACAGACAGCAGTTGGACATTCTAGGGTTCAAATACAAAAATCTGGAGTAAAAAAAAGAATCAATTTTCTCAATGCATCAAATATATCTAAAGAGTACCCTAATAAGTTCAAAATGCTTGAACAGAAATGATGATCATGATGATAAAATCACAATAAGATATGTTATGTAATGCATACATTATATATTTTTGCTGTACATTTTATATCTCTATATATATATATATATATAAATCGGAGTGATAGCAATTTTAAAATTTTGTGTCCACATTCCATGAATATTATAAATCCACAACTAGCTAAAAAGATCTGTCTTTATATTCACTGAAGAATTCTTATTGTAAAACAGTCAAATATCAAGAACAAATGTAATATTTTCGTTTCAAGATATCTTGATTTACCTATTTTTCAAACCCTATTTTCTGCTTGTTTGGCAATTTATTTCCATTTGAAACTTTTATTCTTCTGAAATCTTGTCTGAATTTTGCCAGACAGGGTGTATTAAACTTTGCGTATGATAAAGTAAGATTTTTTCCCATGGTTATGCGATCATTAGTTAATATATCCCCATGAACTCTTTGGTCTTTGTTGGTTGTTCCTGTTTTTTGTACATCCTGTATGTTGAAGGGGGGGGGGGGGTCATATTCTGACTTGCTTCCCTTGCATTGAATGATCTGTTTTGTTTTTCCAAGATGTCTTTCTTGATTATTTGTCTGTTTTTTTGAGAGGTCCTTCTTGAAGTGATTTCATATTCTAGAATAAGGAAGACCAAATGAAGGTCAGAGGGTACAGAGCTAAATCATTGTGAGGAGATGAACATATAGACAATAAATATAGTCTGACCATATCATACACAAAGATTTTATTATTCTGTTTTTCTTTTTATTAAATTTTCAAATTTTCTTTACCACTTTCAAAGTTCATCTCCGACTTGATATGCTATGATTGTTCTTCCATACTCTTTCTTTGTTATTTATAGTATATCCATTCTTGCAATCTATTGAAATTGCCTTATGTACTTAAATAAAAGGAAGATATCGAATCAAACGTCCAGTTGATTCTTAGTTTCTATGTGTTGATTGAGATAACTCCTATTAGGCTCAAACTAAACTCTGACAGGAGCTTATAAGTTTTCAAAATATTTCGACTTTTTGAGAAATATTTTCCCTTTAACTGGAGGGGATGTTTACTTGTCCATGAAAAGGGACTTGATAAAATAGTATCGAAATATTTTTCTTGATAGATGTCACAAAAATCTAGATGTTTTAGATGATTCTAGATATAAACAGAGGCACTATTGATATTAAGTGAAAACTAGCATCCATAGGTTTCTATTTTCCATTTCTCTCTCTTTCTTTCTTTTTCTCTTTCTTTCATTCTTTCTTTTTTTCCTTTTCATTGATTGATGACACTTTCTTTCTCTATCCATCATTTGAAACTTTTCACTTTTTAGTCATTATTTCTTATAAGCTGGACCAGTAAAAATTCTACAGGTGCTGACTTAAGTTGATTCTATTCTGTTTTTTCTCACCCTCTACCTGCATCTTCTCATTTTCTCTCTCATCCCTTCTAATCTTCATTCCCTGTGTTTACCTTAACGTCATGTAAACATTCATTAGTTTCATTCACAAAAATTGTCTTACCCTCTCAATTAACTACCAAAGTTCATTTTCTCATCTTTCCCACCTTATTCTCTTAATAGACAACACAATATTCTTTTCTGTCCTCTCTCTCCTAACCCTCTTATTAAACTAACCTTTCCTCTATATTACTACTGAAAGTGTAATTAACTTTGATCAGTTATTTTTACTTCGGAGTTATAATTCGCTCTCTTATTTTGTAATTTAAATTAACGTGAAACCTCAAACATAAAAATTATAGAAACAAATCCATAAATAAACTTAGTTCATTTTAGTTGTTTAATCAGACATATTTTGTCAACTCAACCCTCGGATACTCTTTATTTGTTCAAGACTTTACATTTCGGCTTTGATTTCTATTTACAATTTTCCAATATTTCAAGAAGACGCAGATGATTATACTTAGTTATATGTACCTCATGCTTACACAGTTTTTATTACAAACTAATCCTGTGATAATAGAATATTTTATATGCTAGTTTAGCAGATTCGGGAATTGAAAATGATTATATTTTTGGACTTATTAGGAAAATTAGAATCAAGCATCTTTAAACAAAATTCTATTCTTTTAAACATGAATGTAAAAGTTTCATTTTGCATCAAGTTTCAAGGGAGGTGACTGTAATTGAGTGTACAAGACTTATTTCCATTGTATCAGTTCATTTTTCAATATGCATTATCTCCTTTCGAATGTATTCGTGTAACAAAATATTACGACTAGAATGTCTATCCAATCAGGCGGTCCAATGATCTCGTCTGTTTGTGATTGTTTACCCATGGAGAAATGAGGTATCGATAAGCTAATATTGAATGATGTTAACTTGTGCATCTATAAATCAAATAGCACAAAATATGAGGAGATGGACGTTTCCTTGAACTTCTGCTTCATGAATATATTCAATAGAAATATTTGTATGGTCTGCTACTACTGTTCCGTACTGATTGAGTTATTTAGCTCATTATTTTTTGCTAAATGTGAATGGATGCAGACTGATGAGGTTTTGTTGTGATTTTATTTTAATTCTAAGTAGCTCTAAATGTCAGAGAAAGAGTTAGTAATGATTCATTTCTTCAAAATTTTCTCACAACAAAAACTAATAAGTAATTTGTGTTAATCTTTGCTTTAAAGTGACACCGAAAGTCAGACGAAGTCTCTAAAATGGAAAATGACGTTTGATAAGTTGATTCTTTCTCCATTTGAAAACTTGGTAAACAATAGTTTGTTTTTGTTGTTTTTATTTTTTTGTCAGTCATCCTTTTTTTTTTCATTATTGATTCAATGGACGTTTTTTCGCCTCTTGAAAAGTTGTTGATCTTCTTTTCATTATAACAACATCGCCATTTATCAACAAAGTCTGACAGCAAGGGGTATAATGGGCTTCAACAATTTTTTGTTGTTTAAACTATTAAGAAAATATCCAAATCAAGAATGAATAATAAGAAAATGATGTGTGACATAACGGGTCGTGCGAATCTTATCAAAGAACATAAGATCCACCAATTTTATTTTTAAAAAATTCTCCACTGTCAAACTTGAAAAATTGTCCCATATATTACTCATTATATTTAAAAGTATAACTTTTTTCATCAATTGAATTGAATAGTAGTACAAATCCAATCTGCGCATCTATTCTATTCTAATAATCCACATGAAATTGACAAAACAAAAATCCTTATTTCGGTTTTCCAGCGTTTTCTACTATCGTCTGTTTATTTCCATTTTCAATCCCCAAGTATTGGCCATGTCAAGTGATCAAGGTTGATGTTAGGGATAGGGTTACAGGTTAGGGTCAGGGTCAGGTTTAGGGTCAGGGTGAGGGTTAAAGTTAGGGCTAGGGGTTAAGTGTTGGAGTTAGGTTTAGGGTTCCCTTCAGGGTTTGAAGTTAAGGTTCAGGGTTAGGGGCTAGGGTTAGGGTTAGGGGTTGGGGTTTGGGGGTTAGGGTCCAGGGATTAGGGTTCAGGGATCACGGGTAGGGTTAGGGTTAGCTCTATGTGTGCCTTACTTCTAGCGTTTAGCCCTCTGTCCCATCCTGTCATCGACTGCCATCCTCTACCTACCAACCTACCTAGCCGTCTCTGCAAGCACACGGATGTCCACATACCGTAGCGCTGCACGCTTCTCCCAAGACGACAACGACAACAACAACAACAACAGGGAATCCCGTCTCGGGCCTTCCAGTCACTGCTCTAGTCGTCGTCCTCGTACGTTATCGTAACTAGTAAACAGCCGGCAACAGCAGGAATTAACGTACGAGACGCTAAGGAGGAGACGGGCAAGGACCTTAGCTCGTCCTCACCTTCGTCCGCTTACCTTCCTTTTGTTTGTTTACCTTTCGATACGGCCTAACATCGTAAGCGTGTCGCTCTTTCAATGGAACGAGACAGTCTTTTCAACTTCTTCTTCCGTAGAAGAAGCGGTAGCAGCCGCCTAAGCAGCGGACCTTAAGACAGAGGACGAGTTTCTTGGTGAGCTTCTAGGCTACAATGGTAGGCAGCAGCGAGCTACAGGGCTGAACATTACGATAAGAGCCCTTTCTACTACCTGGCGTCGTCTGCACGCTAAGAAAGCCGGTCTCCGAAGAGAGTCAAGAGGAAATGAGTCGTGATTAGGGAGGGGGAGAGAGTGATAGTGATATACAGTGAGTGTTAAAACCCGTCATTTCTATCGTCTGTTTTCTTCAATTTTCATTTCACGCCCGCTGGTCATGTCCACTGACCACCTATCCATTCTTGTCGTGTTATTTCTATGCTTTAACCATCTGTAACAAGTGATGAAATATTTTTCCATGTGCATTATCTCTTTTTGAACGTAGACATATAACAAAGTATAGATTATTTAGCTTTCCTAAATAAAATATCAAACATCGTTGAACTTGATGGACTGAAATTCGATTGAAAATTATTATTCAACTACTGAAACTGAAGGTAAGTTCTCTGCTTCAATTTGATTTTTTGTTCAAAATTTTAAATTTCTAACTGAGGAGTTATGAAATAGTGAGATTTATTTTCAGTTCAATAAATACAATTTAATGTTATGGTATTGGATAGTTAAATAATTTCTGAAATCTTTAGGATTCTTCTACGCTTTGGAATCAGAATTTAAGATGTACAACTTCTTATGAGGAAAGAAAATACATAAATTCTTTGTATGGTATTCTTGATTATTGAAATAGTTTTTCTCTTTCTCTTTTAAAAGCTCTCTGATTATATTAGCTAAATACAATCTTTTAATGTATGATATTTTAATAAATGGGTCCTAATCAATCTAATCACTTTCAGTCTACACTCTTAACTTTAAGAAATTAATTTTGAATATTTGTATCTTAATAATTACAAAGAGAAAGTAGTTTTGAAGTGCTCACTCCACAATTATCAATATCATATGTACATTGATGTTCTTAGTTCATCTAAGGAGAATTCATCTTTTAACTACTGCAATGAATTTCATTTTGTTCCCTTAAATTTACCATTGTAGATTTTTTTCCTTATTGAAACTTGCATGAATTTCATTTTTTCATATGTGTCTGTTAAAGTGAAAATTCTCTATATTTACCAAAGGGAATAGTTTGTGAGAAAAAGAATCTAAAATCATAAATAACTTCCAGGTGGTTTTTGAATATTAGTCCTAAAAGAGCAATTGATCATGTTTGTTCAGGTATTTTTCAGGGAGACATCATTTGAAGCAATGTTTTAGATACCTGACTGAAGTTAGTTTTGTTTGAAATTCTTTACTAAATGTATTGGAGGTGCCATAAAACTATTCCTCTAACAGAATATGTTGCAACAAATTCTTATGTCTTATTTTCATGACAATACATTCAAAATATGCAATATCACAAATATAATGCTCAAATTTTCTAAAAATCTTGAAAAATTTTTATGGTGGTATTCTTCAAAGTTTATAAAGTAAGATATTTCATTGTATTTTGATTTTTAGAAGATTTTAGACACTTTTATGGAAGCATTTTAAGAGAAACATGTATCCATTAAACTATCTTTTAATTTTAATTCTAATTTACTAATTTTTAGTTTAATAAATCCTAGATTTGATACTTTAATGAGCTTTCTGAGTTCTAATTACTTTCTTTGGTTTTTACGAAATTACACTCAATTTTCCGTTTCTCTAATTTTTCCTTATCAATCATTCATTCCCTTGCTCACTTAACTCATAGCTATTGAATTGCTTTCTGTTGTGTATATTATATTTATCTTATGTACAAAATAAGTCCTAAAATTTTCATAAATACATCACTAGACACTGTCTAAAAATGCTTTAGTTTGTTTTTTCAAAAAAGTGCTTTTTTAGATCTCCATTTTGGGCAAACAATGCCCAACTCTTGAGCTGATATATATGATCTATTCTTTAGATAATTTTTTAGATAATTAGTTCTGATATATGTGTGGTATGAAGTGACAAGGTAACAATATACATTTGGAATAATTTTGATTTTTTTTCTAAAGATCAAAAGTAAAAATTTGCTGAATACAACCATCAACATCTTTTACAGTATAATGACGGAGATATTTTAAAGGCTAATCAAGAATCAATTTCAGAACTGTGTTTATCTAAAAGAAATCTGTAAAACTACTTAATGAGCAAGATTTATAACAAAACATTGTATAAAGCTGTGAAATAAAGATAGCTACAGCTTTTTACAAGGATCCATTAAAAATGAAATGGGATGTCATATAAACGAATCAATGTACAAAAGTTATGCTCAAACTTTGTCCTTCCACCTAGTAAGTGTGAATGTTTCTCTTATTCTCTATAGCATGTGTGGTGGAGATTTTTTTGATCATTATAATATATATATATGTGTGTATGTGTTTGTGCATGCATATGATATATAAATGTGTGCGTGTGCGTGTGTAAAAAATGGATATAAGATCATAAAAATTCAATGTATGTTCTCTAGGCCAAATGATACATTAATTATGTAATATTGGGAGGTCATTTCAAATAGAATTTCAGTATGATATAATGCAATTTATAATCATTCTATCAGATCATACAACCATCTCCTAACAACATATATATATATATATATATATATATATATATATATATATATATATATGCAATAATAGTTCAATGAATAAGAGGCTTTATTATTCTGTTTTTCATTTTAGTAAATTTTCAAAATTTTTCTTCCACTTTCTAAGTTCATCTCCAACTTGATTTACTAAGATTGTTTTTCCATACTCTTTTTTTTGTCGTTTATTGTATATCCATTCTTGCAATCTATTGAAATTGCCTAATGTACTTTGATAAAAGGAAGATATCGAATCAAATGTCCAGTAGATTCATAGTTTCTATGTGTTGATTGAGATAACTCCTAATAGGCTCAAACTCAACACTGACAAGAGTTTTTAAAATATTTCAACTTTTTAAGAAATATTTTCCCTTTAACTGGAGGGGATGTTTACTTGTCCATGAGAAGGGACTTGGTAAAATAGTATCGAAATATTTTTCTTGATAGTTGTCACAAAAATCTAGATGATTTTAGATATAAACGAAGGCACCATTGATATTAACTGAAAACTAGCATCCATATGTTTCTATTTTCCATTTCTCTCTCTTTCTTTATCTCTATCTCTTTCTTTCATTCTTCCTTTTTTCCTTTCCATTGATTGATGACACTTTCTTTCTTTATCACAAATATAATGCACAAATTTTCTAAAAATCTTGAAAAATTTTTATGGTGGTATTCTTCAAAGTTTATAAAGTAAGATATTTCATTGTATTTTGATTTTTAGAAGATTTTAGACACTTTTATGGAAGCATTTTAAGAGAAACATATATCCATTAAAGTATCTTTTAATGTAATTCTAATTTACTAATTTTTAGTTTTATAAATCCTAGATTTGATACTTTAATGAGCTTTCTAAGTTCTAATTACTTTCTTTGGTTTTTACGAAATTACACTCAATTTTCCGTTTCTCTAATTTTTCCTTATCAATCATTCATTCCCTTGCTCACTTAACTCATAGCTATTGAATTGCTTTCTGTTGTGTATATTATATTTTTCTTATGTACAAAATAAGTCCTAAAAATTTTCATAAATACATCACTAGACACTGTCTAAAAATGCTTTAGTTTGTTTTTTCAAAAAAGTGCTCTTTAAGATCTCCATTTTGGGCAAACGATGCCCAACTCTTGAGCTGATATATAAGATCTATTTCTTTAGATAACTTTTTAGATAATTAGTTCTGGTATATGTGTGGGATGTGGTGATAAGGTAACAATATACATTTGGAATAATTTTGATTTTTTTCTAAAGATCAAAAGTAAAAATTTGCTGAATACAACCATCAACATCTTTTACAGTATAATGACGGAGATATTTTAAAGGCTAATCAAGAATTAATTTCAGAACTGTGTTTATCTAAAAAAAATCTGTTGCGCAAGATTTATAACAAGATATCGTATAAATCTGGTAAATAAAGATAGCTACAGCTTTGTACAAGAATCTTTTAAAAATGAATTGGGATGTCATATAAATAAATCCACGTATGAAGAAAGGAATGTAATATTGGGTCATTTCAAATAGAATTTCAGTATGATATAATGCAATTTATAATCATTCCGTCAGATCATACAACCATCTCCTAACACACACACATATATATATATATATATATATATATATATATATATATATATATATATATATATATATATATATACAATAATAGTTCAATGAATAAGAGGCTTTATTATTCTGTTTTTCCTTCTAGTGAATTTTCAAATTTTCTCTTCCACTTTCTAAGTTCATCTCCAACTTGATTTACTAAGATTGTTTTTCCATACTCTTTTTTTGTCATGTATTGTATATCCATTCTTGCAATCTATTGAAATTGCCTAATGTACTTTGATAAAAGGAAGATATCGAATCAAACGTCCAGTAGATTCATAGTTTCTATGTGTTGATTGAGATAACTCCTAATAGGCTCAAACTCAACACTGACAAGAGTTTTTAAAATATTTCAACTTTTTAAGAAATATTTTCCCTTTAACTGGAGGGGATGTTTACTTGTCCATGAGAAGGGACTTGGTAAAATA